>CM062816.1:2036662604-2037168981 GCA_031772625.1 Pinus tabuliformis | reverse complement strand
TTCCTGTACTTGACCTGAGGCATACGTTGAACAGACTGAGGTCTCAACCTCTTCATCAGGACTTCGACCGTCCTTGAAAAAATAGATCCTTAGGGTTTTAGCCCTCCTTCTTGGATAGAACAGACTCAGCGAACTCCTTCTATAACTCAGCTTTGCTCAGAAGATACACAGAATGTTAGTTTTTGGTAGCATCGAAAGTGCTCTAGCCTTGAAAATTTGTGGACAGACTAAGACACATGAGTTCTGAAGAACCAAGAAATCGTTTGGTGAAATTCCACCCGGATTGTATTTTATAAAAATAATTAATATATTTAATGGAGTTCCTAAGTCTAAACTTAGGGAAATTAAAATATTAATGGGTATTAATCAAAATATGGGTGAGATTGATCTAGAAGGCAGATCATATCATTTTTTATTCTTCGTTGTTTTTTAGAGACTTAATCTTGGTTGCTGATGACTCAACAGGAAAAGTATAAAATGGAGGCTTGGGGTTCATTTGAAAACACACACAGAGAGATTGAGGAAATCGATTTTCTAAGGTGAGAAGTTCTCAGGAGGGGAATCGATTGGGGAGATATTGCAGCTGAGGGGCAGAGAGAATCCGAGAGAAGGACTTTCCAGAGAATACTAATAGAGAGGCGGATAGAGATTGCAGAGAGGAAGTGTAGTAGCCGAGAGACCTGACCTTGGGCCAGTCTGGGCCCATGTAGCCCTGACGCAGAGCCAAAAGGGCCAGCGTAGATCAGAAAAGTTGCCTGTCACGTAGAAGCAAGAAACAATGGAATTGTAAGGAACTGCCGGAACAGTCGGATAGCCAGCCAACCAACAACCCCTAACAAGCACTATTTGATGATGATATTCCATGTGCCTCTCACTATCCAACATTAACACTTGGATGAAGGTGGGATGCTATGCAAAAGGTACTTTGATCATTTGGAATCGGGTGCTCATATTTGTTTGTTTTGGGACATTTAGTATGATAAAGGGTGATCTGGATGATTAACTTATCTTGACTGTCCATTTCTTCTTTCACCTTACTCGAGGGGTTAATATCTATCCCTAATCTAGTGGGACTTCCCTTAAGACCTTAGGGTCATAGGAGGGGCACTACTTGATAAACTTGGATTGAGATAGTGTGTTCATTATCCCTTACACCATACTTGAAACTTTCCATGCCACATTACAAGCTCCATATCTCACCTCCATTCTTTGGCTCTAACTTGCCATTGGTTCTTTGGGATTTGGCACCCATATGTTCACACTCCTTGAGTAGCATCAGAGAACTATTGCCTTGGAGGTTGATATAACTAAATGAAAAAGCATATCATGGCGACAACAAAAGAAAAGGAAGAAAATCAAAATGCAAAAGATGGTTGGGACATAAGTTAGCACGTGGGAAAAAGCCTAACATGAGCTCTACCCACCTCATTTGGCCATCACCCAATTCCTAAGCACATGATGTTTCACTACATCAAAAGGATCCCTTGTATGTCCTAACCTTGATAAGTGATGAATTATCTCAAGGGGTAGTTAAAATGATACATGTCATAAAGAGGAATCTCTAACCCTTGAGATATATCTGATAATACAAAGCATTATCAAGAAGTAAAAGGCGCAAAATAGGGGTGGAAAAAGAAGGCCAAATAGGGTAACTCTTGCCTCCACGATTGCTCCCTCCTTTACATTCATACACTCAGGATGTGCACACCCCATCAGCTGGTCCCCTTGACCATGGCACTTGGCCATGAAGCCTTTTCCCTTCATTATCACATATTTACACTAACACCTATTGATTGAGGGTTTCACCATGAAACTATCACTTCCCCTTGAGGGCAGGAAGCACCTAATAGGTTGACCATTAGCCACCTCTATCAAGGTAGGGAACACTTTTACGAGACTTGGTCTAGTTAGCCATTGGACAGTGATCCTTATTTGAAGTATTAACATGCCCTGAACATCCAAGTTTGGTTCACTCTTTGATAGATGGTTGCTTTCATTTGAGTTCATGTTGTTTTATCAGGTGGTCCATATCATCCCAGGCCTTGAGAGCACCTACTCCATAGGTGCCCAAGCATTTTAGATAGATATATAGCTTAGAAAATGTAGCGTTTAGAGAGTTGAGCCTCGTGACAACATGAGCAGATATTACATGTCTCGGAGCACCTTCAGGACCTAGGACATTGGTCTACTTTGACCTAGCATAAAGGATTCCTTCATGATGATACCATTAGACCCAACATATCCCCTAGATGGCCTTGACACAACCTGATGGGCATGATTTGATTCAGAGCCCAAATGAGGACGGTCTCCCTTTGAAAGATTAGGGAGGGATTGTTGCACTTGGACAAGCCCTAACACTAGAGAGAGGAGACCTCATTTTGATAGTTGGAGACCCATGGAGAGCACATGATGGTACCCCAGCTAGACTTTGGACTTCGGAGGAGGATTTGAGGGAATTTCCTTAAATTTTGAATGATCCAGACACTTTGACACCTTTTCACACCTCATCTCACCTTGACATGGCATTTGGAGCCCTAAAAGGGCATGACGTCTGTGTTATTATAGGCTACAACTCTGCATGTATTGGTTATTTTGTCACTTAGCTAGTGGCTTGGCTTGCAACCCAAGGCTTTCTTATGTCAAACTTGATTTAGGGGCGTCATTAGGCATAAATTGATAGAGATACACCTCATATAAATAGAGGTGACCTCATTTGTTGTTGAAAAGTGTGCAACAAGAAATGCTTGTTGAGATTGCAACAAGATGATGGAGCTTAGTGAAAAGAGTCGCCTTCACTAAGTGGGCCCGCAGGCTATTTTTGGCGCAAGTCTATTTTTAGACATATGGATCATGTCTATGGATTGCAGGTTGTTGTTTATGGATGATTGATCAAGTTGGAAAAAAAATAGATGGACTTCTATTTTTGATGAAAGTGTGAGTGATCAAAGTCAAAAATAGAAAAGTCAAATATTATTATCTCACAATAATATTTGGACTATAAACTTAATCTTATTCTCTTGGAGCACTTCAGGATGAGCTACGGATGTGGTACATGCAGATCCCAGAGGGAAATACGTGGTTACCTATGGGATGACTAATATTTGCATGCATGACTTCAGTTAGAACTCAATCAGTTGAGTTTGGTGGAGTTGAGTTTAGTTTAGCTTTGTTAAACTGGTTGTATTTAGTCTAACTGGCAAATAGACTAGAGATGAGTTGGGTGAATTAGTTATTAATTAATTCACAAGTTATTAACTCATAATACAACTAATGAATACATCAGTTAACTCAGTTGCATGTCAGTGCATGTTTAGTTCAGCAGGGACAGGTGTTAGAGAATCAGATTGCTATCAGTTGTGACTATAGTTGTGCACCAGATCTTACACAATAAAGGGATTGAGTATGCCAATGAGTTTGCTCACGTATTTTCCCACATTATAGCTTGTGCTCACATCCAAAAAAGTGTAAGTGACTATTTTTCAGGTGAAATACGAGTTTGGGAAGCCATTCTCATCAGTTCTTGAGCAGGTATTGAGCAGTGGAGGCAGGCAAGTAGTGGAATAGATTTGGAGATCAGATCTTAGCTGTATTGTGTGCAACAGGTGGAGATACTTGTGAGAAGTATTGTACTATGTATTGTTACATGATTCAATCAATATAATATATAGATAGTTGGGGTTTTTAGCGAGATGCTTTCCCCGGGAAAATACTGTGTTGATATGTGTGATTGATGCTTCTATGTGCGCCTGTGAATGTTTCTGCTTCTGTAAATTGATGATCAACGTAGAGGAGATTATGTATTATACATGTTCCGCTTATAATTGTATGATCAGGATAATCTCTGTGAATATGTGTTAAATTATTCAAAATTTCTACATTTGTATTCTCATCATCACTTGTGGATCACTTTGGTTTCTCTAAGAGATTTCGGCCTAACTAAAATATCCTTGTTTCTTGTGGAGATATGATCTTTTGCGGAGTATTTTCTCATGGAGACTTTCTCTTGTTTTGAAGACATCATTTTGGAACAATAAAGGATTGGTTCATGCATTTTCTTGTACGTATTCTATGTATTTGAATATCTTTATTGCTATTGCATTGAATGGATAGTATTAGGTTTCTATGTGCTAGTTTTTATTGAATATTTTTCTATGAAATCTTGGAAATGGAATTGTATGAATTACTTGCTATTTAAGACTTGTGTTACAATCTCTTGCGTGATCATTCATGTTAAACTCTCTTCAATGACTTTGTTCCCTAATAAAATGATAGCTAGGGTATGAAACTAGGGTTTTCATTATCCTTTACTCCATTCTAGGGTTAGATTTTTCATAAGTAGATCTCCCTCTAGACTGCATCACCCAAGATCAAGCACTAGCCTTTTCCACATAGGTGATCACATCACAAAATTTCCATAAGACCTGATTTCTCTCTAAAATTTTTGGTCCTTTAAGGCAAGCCACTAGGCTTGGGTTAGGGGCGAAATTCTCCTAGGGTGCATGTGTTGGCTTGTGGAAGGGTTTTTCACGTGGTTTGCAACACGTTTCCTCAAAATCATCCATTTCCCATTTCTAATACTTCCTTTTTAGGGCTGATGTCACAAGCCCTAGGCAATTTTTCCCTAGGCAAACCCTAATCTAGCCCTAGGCTTGAAGGCTTGTTTCCCAAAACATTGATCATATTCATCTTGTCAACCCTTTTGTTGGCCTTATGCACCTTGGTAAGCTATTAACATTGCTTATTCACAAAACCATAGGTCACTTGTGCCCTAGATAGGTCTTTGGACGACACACTTTTCCTTTTCTATGCTAGTTTGAGCCCTATCCTAAAGTTGGGCACCTATCTCGAGCCTATCCTTGTCACCTCCAAGCCTTAGACTTGAATGTCCATTAGGTGACCTATATAGGGAAGCCTCCCTTGTGCTGAGACTCCACTAAAGCGCAGAATTTGGTGGTTGTTGTGACAGTGGGCCACACCTCATAGTGTTGTCAATTGGTCTAGTCCTTGCCTTGTGAGCTCCCTTCAAAAGACTTTCTAGATTTTGAGGCAACAATTCTTGTTGGTGTGGGTGGCCCTATCTATTCTTGGTATTGTTTGTTTCATGATATGTCTGCCTCTATGGCATTCTGACTTCTCCCTGGTGTAACTCCATGGCTTGATGGATATTTTTATATCCTTGGATGGTGTGTGGGTATTGTTGTAGAATGTAACTAGGTTTGGCCTTCATAATGACATGGTCTTTGTAAATGATGAAATAAAAGGAATAAAATTATTTTTGTATGCCATGCAACATGGGTTTCATGAGAAAGAGGTTTATTTTTTAATGGCTCCCATTGAGAGCATTAGGATTTATTATTAAGTCAAAGAGTCGATGTCATGTATGAAGAAGTTTTTCTTGAGTATGAGTTAATGTATATAAATATGTTTAAATAGCCATCCAAAAGACAAGCACAAATCTCCTCTTGAAGTCAACTTGCAAGATGAATTAAATAGATAATGTCGGCTTGCATCAATAGACACATCTCTTGACACTGTCATGTCAGCTTAATATGTGGGTCGAACTACTATAAATACCCAGCAAGGTTCTTCACAAAAGTACAGTGAAGAATTCAGATATTTTTGAAGTTTTTGGTGGGTAATTATAGTCAACCAAGTTCGGACAGCCCTGAGATTTTCAGTATCAGTCATAGTCAACTATTCGTTATTGATTTGGTGTAGCATTAGATGTGATCTAGCCATGAAAATAGGTGGAGAGGCTAAGGCGCATGAGATCTCCAAGGCCCAGAAATAGTTTGGGGAAATTCCACCCGGATGAAGAGATATTTAAATAATCAATATTTTTAATGGGGTTCCTAAGTCTAAACCTAAGAAAATTAAAATATTAATGTGTATTAATATAATATGGGTGAGAATGTTCTAAATAACGAGGATGAATCCAAATCTAATCTTAGCCGTTGATTAGGGACTTAATCTCGGCTGTTGAATCATCAATAGGAAAAGTATAAGAGGAGGCTTGAGGGTCAGTTGGAGATACACCAAGTTGATCAAGAATTCGATTTTCTGGGGTAGGGTTTGCTGAGAAATTGAGTTAGTGATCTGTTGCAGTGAGGGGCATTTCAGTAAAAGGTTAAGAATACATATCAGAGAGGCAGAGAAAGTGTCGGAGAGACAACGCAGAGCCTAGAAAGGCTAACGGTAGAGGCAGCTAGGACTGATGTAGAGGCTGAGGAGGCCAACGCAGAGGGCCAAGAGGCTGACACAAAGCCAATAGAGGCTGTGCAGAGGCTAGCAGAGCTGACGCTAGGCTGAAGAGGCAACACTGAGGAACTTTCGTGCAATAGACTGGGAGTTGGGAGGTAGACGCAGAGCAGAAGAGGGTGACGCAGTTCGAGAGAGAAGCTTGGAGCAACTTTTGTTGTCCAGTTAAGGAACTGTCGAAGTTGTTGTGGGATCAATCATACGATTGTTGATCAACCTAAATATCTATCTCTGAGGAGAGGTACTTCTGCCAAGGAAATTCTCTGAAGGGTGAGCCATTTTTGGCGCCCTAGTTGTATTCAAAAAACTGCATAATAATAAAACCCTCATATCTGTTGCATTGGTTTTCCCGAATTGGGTTTTTCTAGGGACGATTGTCCAAAAATAACTGTGTCCCTTGTGTGATTGTCTCAATCATTTCAGTTGTTGATCTATATATGTTTTAAGGTTGCATTTGTGTTTATTTCAGTATTTATATTTATATATAACTTGTTAAAGGAAAGAACAAGTAGGAGATAATAAACTAGATAATGCAGTAGGGATTTCTGATGTGTCAGACCTAGACATTTCAACATGGTATCAGAGGGTTGCAGATCACATGAGGACTGAAGGCACCGACAGAAATCTGAAAAATTGCAACAGTAGCAGCTGTCACGAGAGACAATGTTGTTCCAAAGTAGAAGTAGCAAGAGAAAAAGTGACGCAGAGCTTGCCTCATCATTTCGAGCCAGGAGGATGGCCAATGTAGAGGCAGAGAGAGGCAGATCAGACCTACGTAGTGCCCAATCATATTTCTCAACTAGGAAGGATCGACGTTGTGGCCAGGAGGATCAGATTCAGCCTTTGTCGGGATTGCGTAGAGCTTGAAGGGCTCAGTTTCTTCAGTTACCAAGGCTTGGGGAGTTGTGGGTAGATTGTGATTTGAGGAGCTGGTGGGACATTGTTTCTGTCGAAGCAGAACAGTGTCTGAGGAGATGAAACCAGGGTAGAGGGAATCACTACCTCGACGGATTTCTAGCCAAGGAATCCAGATCCATGTTGCAGCGACAAAGGATGATTGGAGAGGAGTAGTTCTACAGTTGGCCAGAGGATTTCCAGGAGGGAAATCATGACTTCGAGGGAGATTACCAGGAGGGGAGTGAGACTCAGAGGAAGTCTAGAAGAGGAGATGAAATGGTAGTGAACGAACTAAGGGATCAGGATAGGTTGGATGGGGCTTCCAACTTTGTCATCTGGAAGGCCAGGATCCTGGAAGTCCTGGATCGACATCGCATCAAGGACTATGCCTTGAAAACCATAGCTATCCTAGTTGACCCAGCTGCTAATGAAAAGTATGAGGAGGCCAAGGCAAAGGAAAAATGCTTGATCCTAGACCGGGTCAAAGATCATGTCATACCACATATTGCTAAGAAGAACACAACAAGGGAGATGTGGGAGGCGCTGGCCACCTATACTAGGGCTCTTCCGTGTAGAGGAAGATGCTATTGGAGAATCAGCTACGGTCATATCAAATGCAGAAGAGAGAATAGATAGATGAGTTCCTTCTTAGGCTACAGGAGATTCACGACCAACTTACTTCCGTGTGGTCTACACTAGATCCAGAGCTTATGGTCAGGACTGCTTTGAATGCAGTCCTCGAGGAGTGGGAGGCATTTGTCCAAAGTATTTTTGGCAGGTCTACTCTTCCCAGTTGGGAGATGTGGGCAACTCTTCCCCAAGGAGAGATCAAGAGGTTGACCAAGGAGGGAGTAGTGGCAAGGGAAGTCGAATCAAGAAAGAGGAGGAGGAGAATGCGGCTCTAGCATCTGCGGGACAACAAGGGAAGAGGAAGAAGAAGGACATCTCCAAGGTTAAGTACTTCCATTGTGGGGAGCTGGGACATTATGCATCCCAGTGTCCCGAGAAGAAAAACAAGGGAGAGGCTTTTGATTCATAGGTAGATCCAGCTAAGGCAAAGAAAGAGGCTGAAACTGATGACAATTGTGCTATGAGTGCTCATACACCTCTAGAGAAAAGGTGGGGAGACATCAAGTTGTAGTGAGGAGGACTACATGCTAAGGGCAGGATCTTTGAGGTGCCCAAACTCTTGGATCACATCTGGCTACAGGAGCCCTTAACGACAGTAGCATAATGACAAGTGTCGGGTGGAGAAAAGTGTAGTGGAGCAACAAGGCAGTGCTTTGGTGCATAAATTTGAGGCAACGCAGTGGAGATTACAGCAGTGCGAGAGGCACATAGGTGTATGCAACAGCATAGTGGCAGAAGAGGGAGCACAGGATACCAGCAAAGGAAACTTCAACATCATGAGGCTTCCAGACTGACTAGGATGTCAGTACTTGGTTAAAGTCAGTTACTTACTTCTTGGTAACTGAGTTGTAGTGTAGCAGTTAGCAGTGTCAGTGCTATGGGCAGCATGATGCAACATCTTGAGAGGGAGCTGCAGTACCGATGTAGCAGTGGCAGTGGCAGTCTCATTGGCAGTAGTACAGGAAGTAGCAGTGCAAAGTGTGTAAGGCAGTAGGCCAAGCATCAACACAGGTACTGGTGTGGAGGATCAATGTGATGTTTCAGTGGTGGAGCATTACTAGAGCACATTCCTCGCTAAGAGTGAGTGTTGATTTGTGGTAGCATCGGATGTGCTCTAGCCATGAAAATTGGTGGAGAGGCTAAGGCACATGAGATCTCCAAGACCCAGAAATCGTATGGGGAAATTCCACTCGGATGAAGGGATATTAAAATAATTAATATTTTTAATGGGGTTCCTAAGTCTAAACTTAGGAAATTAAAATATTAATGTGCATTAATATAATATGGGTGAGAATGTTCTAAATAACAGGGATCAAACCAAATCTAATCTTAGTTGTTGATTAGTGACTGTTATGAATAAAATATATAAATAATATAAATATAATGTAAATGATAATAATCATAAATAATAATTAGTTAAGCTAGTAATTAGGCTGAAGAGGCATGTCTAATAGGACATGACTCTTCATGAAGAGACTCTTGTTTGGTATATAAGCAAGCCTCTTGTTCTCATTGTAAATCATTCTATTATCATTCTCATTCATACATTTTTAATATAATAGTCCAAGTATCCTCATGGATACCTTTATATTCCAAATCTTTTGGAGTAATTAATCTACAGAAGGAACTTTGTTCGCTTCATTGGTATCAGAGCCACATTTCGCTCATCACCGACCCTTGGCCATCAATCATCATCAACCTTGTTGCTGTCATAATTAAAGCGTTTCGCCACACATTGGGAGATTCTCCATTTTTTACGTCTTTGGCCATTTGCTTAATTAAAAAAAAACTATTTAAAAATAAAAATAAAATAATAAAGAATAAAGAATAAGGGTATATAAAAAAAAAGAGGAAAGAAAATAATATATTCTGAACAAACAAACAAAAAAAGTGAAAAAAAAAAAAAAAAATATATTATATATATATATATATATATATATATATATATATTTATAAGTTTCTACATTATTGATAAAAAGTGCACAATAAAGATAAGCGGAAATCTTTCCAAGTATATTTAAAACTTTTTACGTGGAGAAGCCCGTGGTTTTAGAAACCAATGGTAATTGTCCATGGTTTTAGAAACAACCCATGGTAATTGCCCATGGTATTTTAAAAGTAAAAGAAAAAACAAAAGGGATACAAAATCTCATTTAAGTTTTACTTTTTATTGGAGAACACTATTTATATATATTGTCACCTGCTGCCTTACAAAGTTACATGAAAGAAAATATATTTGATAACATTGGAGAAAAGGGTGTGATCCAAATAATTTTAATCGTTCAAATCTAAAGATTGTGACCGTACCAAGAGTCACGTCTCATCCAAATTTTTTGAGAAAAAAAAATTATTATTATAATTATAAAAAAGGATACTATATAAGCTTTATATAGTAACATATAAAAAAAAAGTGGGTCTCAAAAAAGTATATATAAATTTTTTATAATTATAATTTTATAATATATATAAATTAAAATTATATAATATATATAATTTATAATTATATATTAAAAAATTTATTATTATAAAAAATAATAATAATTAATATACAAAGTCCAAATTCAAAAGACGGGAAGTGCCACATTCAAGTCAAAAGAGGTGAGATATATAGTATATGTATTGAATTAATATAAATTTTATATATACTTAAAAGGATTATTAAATTAAAAAAAAGGGAAGATAAAAAAAAGTGAAAAAAATGGAATTTCTAAGTAATGAACAAAAACAATTCCAAAGAGAGGTAAAACAAGAAATCACAATACTTAAGTGACAATATGTTGAATTTGTGGATATGCATCACAAAGAAATAATATAAAAGGACGAAGAAAATTCTCGTCTCAAGGACCACATCGAAAAATTACTTGCGCAAGTGAAGAAGACTAAGGTCACAAAGAAAGAACTCAAGAAGCACTTATCAGAACAAGAAGAGAAAACCTTGCGTTTAAAGCACCTTAATAAAAATTTATTAGAACAAATCAGAGATCTAAAAGATGAAAAATTTAAAATCCAAAACACTGAAACTAATATTGATGAATCAGAAACCAAAGAACTTTTACGTCTCAGAATCCATAATCAAAGTCTACTCACTCAAATTAAGAAACTTAAGGAGGATAAGAAAGCATGAAAAGACAAGTTGGAACAATTCACTCAAGAAGAAATATCGACAATGAATATGGTTACTCAAGAAGGCAAGTTATTTGAAGAAAAGACGCGCTTAGATGTTGCAGTTCAGACAATGAACATCCCAAGAGAATGTTCCATAACCAATTCAACAACATCTTCGCCAGAAAAAAAATATAAAAATTGCCACATGCCCAATAAGGGAAAATCAAACCAAAAAGGTTCCCTATCGGCATCTGAATCATGAGAATAGACAAATCAACCACACTACGTATCGGGACCATTCAGAACCCAAACGACAAATTGATGTTCCATAGAATAATGACGTAAAATCAATCTCATCTTATGCTAACAAGTCGTTACAAAATTCCAGTGATCAGAATACTATACAGAAGTTTAATCTATGATGGTCTGGTTCCTTCTCAGTGCGACAATTTTGTTTGTCATTTAGAAGATCATATCAGCTTTTATCAACGAAGATGATTGTTCCAAGAAAGGAAGTTGTTCGAAGCCGAAAAAGAGATCAAGCCTTTTTCATCGACAAGCTTTGAGGAAAAAGCTTTTTGAGGAAGGAGGCAATGTTACAAATAAAATATATAAATAATATAAATATAATGTAAATGATAATAATCATAAATAATAATTAGTTAAGCTAGTAATTAGGCTGAAGAGGAATGTCTAATAGGACATGACTCTTCATGAAGAGACTCTTGCTTGGTATATAAGCAAGCCTTTTTTTCTCACTGTAAATCATTCTATTATCATTCTTTTTTTTTTTGACAAATTCGGTTGCTATGTATTAGTCTGAAAAAAAGAGGGGGGCATCTTGCCGTACATAGAGTGCTTCTTGAGCATTGCGGATCCAAGGAATTAAAAAATAGTTCCTTTCCTTGATCCTGATCCTAGTGCTTCTAGCTATGAGACATCTTTTACTACTATAGATTCTTACAAACTGAAAACACCAAAACTTACAACTGCAACACATAGCTAATCAATTTCTATGTGACTAATCTTTCGCGCTGTAGAATCTTCCGGGTTTGGGTCAGCCTCGTTCGGTTTTGCGCTGGAGGAGGATGACGCTTCTTTGAGTTTTTTATCCATCATATACCTGAGGACTGTGATTGATTCTTCGGCATGAGCGCATCTGTTGCTAAGGTTGCTGAACTGCTCATGCAATGAGTGAACTCTATGAAGGAATAAGTTCATCTCGGCTCGATATTTTTCATGAAGGATTCTGCACTGCTCATCAAGCTTTGCTTCCAGATTCCGGATTTGGTCTGCATGCCTAGCCTCCATGCTGCGAACTTGATCTTCCAGGTCCTTTTCTGCGCGCGCACTTCCTCAAATTCTGCCTGCAGATCGCGGCAGTGGAAACATTGTTCAGGGCGCTCCATAGGTATTGAAGGACGCCTATTTGCTGTTATCACCTCTCTGATACAATAGCTCTGGGATTGATTCTTGTCACTGGTGGCTTCCGCTGAATCCCCAGAAGTCTGAAGACCAGCGCCTCTGGCAGAAAAGATTGAAGCTGCTTGAACTGAAACGACTCTAAGGGGGAGAATACTATCACAAAAGGCCTCTCCAGAATGGAGGATACTGAGACTCAATCTAGATATAAATAGCGCATATATGCGGTTGGGGCGGGAGCCATCCCGTGTGCTATTTCCAAAATTGGTCCACACAGCCCAAAGCAAATCTGGATTGGCACATGTGCTCTGTCTGGCGGGACGATTTCTTCCTGCAATTCGACTGATTCCCACACTTTGGGCAGATTTCTCAATCCATATTCTGAGCAAATTCCCATCGACCATACCTGCTCTGTCCAGTGGTTTGATTGTTTGCCAGTATTCGTAGATGCTATCAGCTGCTGTACAATGAGGTTTGACTGTATGCGTGTGATTCATGGGAGCGGTTGGAAAGAGGAGGTGTCATTGCAGTACAAATTGCCCTTGGTGCGTTCACAAGCCTTGTTGGCAAACATGTCAGCATCCTTATTCAGCCCGCGGAGTATATGGTAGTAACGGACTTCTTGCATGGAGTCGTGGAGGATTTGATTCCTGTAATTGATCTGTTGCAGGAGGATGTTCGGGGTGCTTTGCCGCTGAACCATGAGTCTAATGATGATTGCAGAATCCCCGAAGACTACTGCTGTTCTTATCCCGATCTTGATCAGCTGGAGGAGCCCTTGGTACAAAGCCAATCCTTCTGCCCTGTTATTAGACAGTTCTCCCAATCCCCATTCAAAGTGAAGAATTTTTTCACCATTCGCGTTGCAGATTAGGCCCCCTGCCCCTGCTTGACCAGGATTGGATTTAGAGGCACCATCAAAGAACAACAGAAACTTGTTACAGTTTCTCAGCCAAGATGCGAACTCCTCCTCCTTTAATCTCACCTTCCATGTCCTGTTGGCCTCTTTCACATGCACCCTCCTTTGGCTTATCTCCTGAACACTAGTTGTGTTATCTTGTACCTGGCTAAGTAGATTTCTCTCTTCGACACTGCAATTGGTGACCTCTATCTTGCCTTTGGTATGGGCGGTGATTGTTTCAATTCTATTATCATTCTTATTCATACATTTTTAATATAATATTTGTATCCTCATGGATACCTTTATATTCCAAGTCTTTTGGAGTAATTAATCTATAGAAGGAACTTTGTTCGCTTCAGGGACTTAATCTCAGTCATTGAATCGTCAACGGGAAAAGTATAATAGGAGGCTTTAGGGTCGGTTGGAGATACACCAAGTTGATCAAGAATTCAATTTTCTGGGGCAGGGTTTGCTGAGAAATTGAGTGAGTGATATGTTGTAGCGAGTGGCAGTTCAGTAGAAGGCTGAGAATACATATCAGAGAGTCAGAGAAAGTGCCAGAGAGACAGCGTAGAGGCTAGCAGAGCTAACGCTCGGCGAAAAAGGTAACATTGAGGAACTTTTGTGGGGCAGACTAGGAGCTGAGAGGCAGACGCAGAGCAGAAAGGGTGACATAATTCCAGAGAGAAGCTTGGATCAAATTTCGCTGTCCAACTAAGGAACTATTGAAGATGTTGTGGGATCAATCATTCGGTTGCTAATCAGCTGGAATATCTGTCTCCGAGGAGAGGTACTTCTGCCAAGGAAATCTTTGAAGGGTGAGCCATTTCTAGCACCCTAGTTGTATTCAGAAAACTTCATAATAATAAAACGCTCATATATGCTACACCAGTTTTCCTGAATTAGGTTTTTCTGGGGACAATTGTCCAAAAATAACGGTGTCCCTTGTGTGATTGTCTCAGTTATTTCAGTTGTTGATCTGTATATGTGTTAAGGCTACATTTGTGTTTATTTCGGTATTTATATTTATAAATAACTTGTTGATGTAAAGAACAAGTAGGAGATAATAAACCAGATAATGCAATAGGGATTTCTGATTTGTCAGACTTAGAAATTTCAACATTCGTGGATCTCTCTCTGAAGTTCGGATAAATGATGGCAGTCATCAAGCTCAGATCTCCAAGGATGATTTCTCTGAAATTTGGGTCACAGTCACAGTGACAAGAAAGAAGGCTAGCTCGCATGTCAAGATACATAATGAACTCATAATAGTGATGAAGGAATAGCGAAGACCTTTCATGATGAAGGGAAAACAAAGATACAAGCAAGGAGGATCTACAGTTGACAGTTCGGATGCCTATGTGACGGACAATGCTATAAAGTAGACAACTTGGGTGATGAAGGATAAAAGGATCTCAAATATGGCATGAAGGAACAATGAAGACATTGCAGAGACTTCAAATGATGCAAGGTACTATTCAAAGCTATAATGGAGACAGTACTTTGAGGAGCTATGTACTATGACTCGGTGCAGATCTACTATAGTCTTGGTACAACTACAGTGAGAAGATCTCGGTGCTATGATGAAGTCACGATGACAAGAAGGATCAAAGGAAAGAGGAAGAGAATAGAAGACAGTGTCTTGGTCTTGGAGTAGATACTAGGTCAAGGGTCTTGGTCTTAGTCTTGGTATTCGTCAATTGGAATCCATTAGCAACAAGAACAATGACAACAGCTTTGATATTATTTTGAGGAAGAAATGCATAATGAATTGAAGTTACAAAAAGGGAAATACTTACTGCCCATAACAAGTTTGGAATCAACAGAGGAAAAGTCTATATGGCTCAAAGCCCAATAACCAGTCCTTTATTCAGTCCTCATCATTGAAACCCCCATTACAAGCAGATAGAATTTTAAGCGGTATTACAAAGATCATCCCTCTTTGGTCTTTGAATCTCTGTAACATCACTCCCAAACCAACCCACCAAACCAACCCCCCTTTGTTACATCTCCCTTCGACCCTTTTATAAGAGGAGAAGGGGAGGCTTTCGTTAATGTTTACAAAAATCCAAGTCTGAGCGCTCAACTGTCACATAGGACAAGCTATTGGGCTCTGTCAAGCTCTGCCCACCGAAAAGTAATTACAACAAGGTTAAATCCCCCTTTCGAAAAATTCAATCATTAATACAAAGAGGAAGAGGATTAAGAAAGGAAGGAGGAGATGTCTTGTTGATGTTTCAGTGGAAGCGCTTGTTAAACCACGTTCTTGTTGTTCTGAGCTTCCTTCAGTGGTTTAAGGCAGTTCAATGGACATTGAGTCATTTCAGCAATTAAAATTCATTCGACGTCAACTAATAAGGTATGACAGGCCGTCTTTCTCTTGATTATGCCCATACTTCATTAATTTCCAGTGGTCGCCCCCTCGATCTATGAAAAGCTCTCTGTGCAATGTTTTAACTTGGTCACATGCTTTTAATTCAAAACAAGTAGATGGGAGGCTTTGAACAGGCAAATCGGTGAACAGGCCGATTTTTTCTTTTAAATAAGTCTCAGGTTCCCTTTGATAGCCCCTTTTATGAATTTTTACATATGACCACAGGGGTATACCAAGAGCCCATCTATAAAGCACTTAAGGATCTCCATAACGTGCGGGGAAGGCATTTTCTTTATATCGCAATGAAACCCTTATTGGCGGATTTCCCTGACCCTAAATATTTATAGATTGCATCTTATAATTTATCGCATTCGGGAGAAACCTCGCATATCACAATCGACACTTCTATGTTGTTATGACTCTTTTAATGTTTAGCACATTGCGATTGCCGATTGCTGATAACACTGGTGCTCGGACCTGAAAACTTTATAGCCTGTATTTTACTAAATATCGCGTCTGGAGCCTCCCTCGTAGCATCACAAATCGCCGATATAACAAAGATGAAAGTCTGCCGATCATCGATCACCAATACCTACTGACATCATCGATGATGTCATCATGACATCATCACTACCACCTGTCGCCTTGTGAGTGGTGCCACGTGGAACCCAGAAACGAGCCCATAGGACCCTTGAAAACGCCGAAAATCAGTGACATGTGTTCCCCTTCCATGTCATCCTCCATACCTGCCATGTCATAACTAACGTCATCCGCCACATCAACTCCGTAGATAAATAAGAAGCCGCCACGTCGTCGATGCTTTCCTTTGTATTTTGGAAATCGGCCTCACGGTGATTTTGGTCTATATCGCAATATTGGCCCCAGCTGTAGTCTTTGAACTCTTATAACTCACCGATCGCCAATTGCAATATGCGGGATCGCAAATTGCAATCGACCTTCCGAACCGCTGATAAATCTTAAGTCTGTGCCTCTTGACTTCGCTGATAGCCAATATGCCGATATGCCTCCACTGTCCTGATTATGATCTCTCTCTCCAACACTTAGCCATTTTTCTCATTTTCATGCTTTCATGGCTTTCCAAAGGGATTCTTCAATTGAGTGTATCTTTTGACCCAAGAACCCTTTTCTAGATTTCTTTATACCATTGGAAAGCTCTTTTCGAGAACTAGGCCATGGGAGGGGAGGGGGTGCGGGAGGGGGGATGGGGTGTGGGGTCCGATCAAGCTTTGACAGCTTCTGAGACTCAGGAATCAGCCTCAAACATCACTGCTATTTGACTTTCTGAAATGGTAACTGAATAACAATGACTGACAACAAGGTCATCAAAATTCCTTGCATAAGAAAGGAGGATAGATATAGTCCCCGAAAGAGAAGTGAGTGATATCTAGGGAAAAGTCTCTAAAGGTCAAGCATTGTTTGAATGCATGAACAAGGATCAAGGGAGTCACAGGATCCTTATGAAATCAGTCAAAGGTCCTCTTGTGAGTGGCACCTTGTGGGTGCTGCCATGTGGTACCCGGAAAACGGGCCCATAGGACCCTTGAAAATGGCGAAAACGAGTGAAACGTGTTCCCCTACCTCGTCATCCTCCCTACCTGCCACGTCATTCGCCACATCAGCTCCACGAAACAATAAGAAGTTGCCACGTGGCACCCTGGAGGAGAGAGAAAAAGGTCGTCTGAGGCCTTGTCCTTTCATGCTTTTCTTTGTATTTTGAAAATCGCCCTCACAACGATTTTGGTCTATATCGCAATATCGACCCCCGCTATGGTCTTTGAACTCGTATAACTCGTCGATCGCCGATTGCGATATGCGGGATCGCAAATAGCAATCGGCCTTCCGAACCGCTGATAAATCTTAAGTTTGTGCCTCTTGACTTTGCCGATAGCTGATATGCCGATATGCCTCCACTATCCTGATTGTGGTCTCCCTCTCCAACACTTAGCTTTTTTTCTCATTTTCATGCTTTTAGGGCTTTCCAAAGGGATTCTTCAATTGATTGTATCTTTTGATCGAGGAACCCTTTTTTGGACTTATTTATACCGTTGGAAAGCTCTTTCTGAGCACTAGGCCATGGGAGTGGGGTGGCGGGGAAGGGGGGGGATCCGATCAAGATTTGACAGCTTCTGAGACTAGCCTCAAACATAATTGCTATTTGACTTTCTGAAGCACTTGGTGACTGAATAGTAGTCAGTGACAATAGGGTCATCAAAATTCATTGCATAAGAAAGGAGGATAGACATAGTCCTCGAAGGAGAAGTCAATGATATCTATGGAAAAGTCTTTGAAGGTCAAGCATTATTTGAATGCATGAAGAAGGATCAAGGGACTCATAGGATCCTTATGAAATCCGTCAAAGGTCCTCTCATCCCTATGTAGCAGAGGAGACACCAAAGAGATATATGAAATGCTAGAAGATATATTCTCTGAAAATGCAGTAAAGAAGGTCATATCACTTAGACCTGATTAAAGGTATCAAAGAATGGAGGGATATCTTTATAAGATCTCAATTGGGAGATCTCGTAGAGATGATAAGAAGATAATCATCATTGTTCTTAAATGCACTAAAGTCACCTCATTCAACAACTTGTGGTCTCTATGCTAGATAGAAAAAGACAAGTTGAGGGTAAAAGTGTTGAAGGTTAAAGGACTCAAATATTTACAGAAAGTAAAGGAAAGTTTGATCCTCAAACAAGACAAAATAGTACGTCTAAGATTCAATGTTATGGAAAGAAAGCTCATATCACCAGAAAGATGGAGGAAGCTGAAGAAAAGGGCCAAGGAAAGAGGGAGTAATAGATCTATGTTATGATTTAGATGGTATCCCTCACTAAAGGGTCTTATCCTAAGCTCCTAAATCTTTTGTTATAGATGACCATGATAAATAATAAGATGCACCGTGGCATCATGGAAGCATTAGAAACAAGAGCTCGTGACATCACCATGGGAATCATGAAGGACCGATGGTACAAACTCCATGGCAGTCAAAGATGAAGGAATTAGCTCTTGGGAACCTCATTGGACATTGAAGGAAAGGATGAAGTCATCCAGGACCAGGCTTATCATACATCAAGTAAAAAATGAAACATCTGCCAGATGGGGATATGCAAGATCCTTAAGATTCTCTAATGGAATCCTCATCAAAGGGTTCACTAATCTAGAGAGGAAGCAAGTGTTTCATCAGGAACTCCAACTTGTGGAATTCATGGATGATGGTATGATGACATAAGATATGAAGTAGATCAAGGGGTTGAAGACGCTTCAATCAAGGGAGCTGCTGAAAGAGGCCTAGACGATCTAAAGATAAATTAGCTATGTATGCTTGTGTTTAATATTTTAATATCATGTCGTATGTTTGCAAGCAACATGTATCACTACTTCTATCTTGAGAAGCATGATCAAAGAAAGGAAATCTCCTTGTCTAAGAAGATGCAGGAAGGCATGAGTCGCGCCAGATGAAATCAACATAATATGTCATCATATGAGGTATGAGGTGGTTGACTACAATTAAGGAACTCTGATTGGAAGCCCCTGGGAATGGAATGTGTAAGGAAGGAAGAGATTGTGAGAGATGCAACCATGATGAAGGAAATCAACATCCAAAAGACCAAGGAGATTTGACTAGGAAATCTCTCAGAAAGATATGAAGACTCTAATGAAAGTCTAAAAAAGATGGAGACCCCTGACAATGAATATCTTTGGGAGATGTGTCAACGTGTAAGTAGGATGTTGATACCTACAGGAAGATGTCATGATGAAGAGACATCTTGAAAGGTACTATTTGAATTAATGTTATATTTTGATTTTTCCCGAGTAATATCTAGATGGGGTCATGCAGGGCTACTGAAAAAAGAGTTGTAAGTACAAGTACAACTATCATTCATGTGGAGGATGGAAATTCCTGAAAGAAGCATGATGAGTAACAAGTAGCCATATGAAGAAGGTTTCAAATATGTCCCAAGAAAGCCACTTTCCATGAAGAAAGGAATGACATGACAAACCAAGAAGGAAAGTGATGGATGGCTAATGCCATACAAGGAAGAAGCTTGACTGAATTGCATGACATCAAGGAAAGAAAGTGATCAAGCAACTGAAGGACCCACTAGAAAAAGTTTTTGATGAAAAAGGAGAGTCCCTAGTTGAGAGGGATCTCTGACAAGTCCCCAATTCAGAGGGATCTTGGGTACATTCCTTTATAGGAATGGGCATATCTTCCCTAGTTGAGAGGGAGAGATAGACACAACATTTCTTGTCTTTACTTGGGAAGAAAGAATGGAGGATTGGGTAATCATCTCGCACCTAATGCTCTTTGAGGATGTATAGGGCATCCAAGATAAGAGTAGGCAAGAGGATCGATATTCTTTGAGGACTGGGAACCCAAGATAAGAATACCTAGAAGGTCATACTTAGTGAACACCCGGGTGGGTATGTACCTTGAGAGACAATGATGAAGTTGTCTATAGTCATTGGTCTCGCCAACATTGTGCTCTGATCTAATGAAAGATAGAGTTGTCATTCAAGGCCTTTCTGTGGAAACAATGTTGGTTACTATGATGCTATACAGATGGGCTAACAATCCGATTCTTCTTATGAGAAATTCTTCAGATTAAGAGTGTTGTAGAATGTAACTAGGTTCGGTCTTCATAATAACATGATCTTTGTGAATGAGGAAATTAAAGGAATAAAAATATTTTTGTATGCCTTGCTACATGGGTTTCATGAGCAAGAGTTTTATTTGTTAGTGGCTCCCATTGAGAGCATTAGGATTTATTATTAAGTCAAAGAGTCAATGTCATGTATGAAAAGCTCTTCTTGAGCATGAGTCAATGTATATAAATATGTCTAAATAGTCCTCCAAAAGACAAGCACGAATCTCCTCTTGAAGTCAGCCTGCAATATGAATTAAATAGATCAAGTTGTCTTGCATCAATAGACACATCTCTTGACACTATCATATCGGCTTAATATGTGGGTCGAACTACTATAAATACCTAGCTAGCGTCTTCGTAAAAGTACAATGCAGAATTCGGATATCTCTGAAGTTTTTGGTGGGTAATTATAGTCAACCAAGTTTGGACAACCCTAAGATTTTCAGCACTAGTCACAGTCAACTATTTGTGGATCTCTCTCTGAAGTTCGGATAAATGATGGCAGTCATCAAGCTCGGATCTCCAAAGATGATTTCTCTGAAATTTGGGTCACAGTCACAGTGACAAAAAATGAGTCTAGCTCGGATGTCAAGATACATAATGAACTCGGAATAGTGGTGAAGGAATAGCGAAGACCTTTCATGATGAAGGGACAACAAAGATACAAGCAATGAGGATCTATAGTTGACAGTTCAGATGCCTCTGTGATGGACAATGTTATAAAGTAGACAACTTGGATGATGATGGCTAGAAGGATCTCAGATCTGGCGTGAAGGAATAATGAATACATTGTAGAGACTTCAGATGATGCAAGGTATTGTTCAAAGCTATAATGGAGATAGTACTTTGATGAGCTATGTGCTATGACTCGGTGCAAATATACTATAGTCTTGGTACAACTACAGTAAGAATGTCTCGGTGTTATGATGAAGTCATGATGACAAGAAGGATCAAGGGAAAGAGGAAGAGAAGAAGAGAAGACAATGTCTTGGTCTTGGAGTGGCTACTAGGTCAAGGGCCTTGGTCTTGGTATTCGTCAATTGGAATCTCCATAAGAAGAATTTGTGCGGGTTTTCCTCTCAAAGAGTGAGAGGTTTTAGCCCTGGCAGAGAGCCAACATCCTGTGTTCTTATCTCTTTTGTTTTGGTAACTATTTGATGAAATAGAAAACACACTCTAATAATAACAAGAGAATATTGTGCTAATAAAAAAAATTAAAAAGTACCTCACAAGTAGTTATCATTGTGATAAGAATCTTATTAACCTAATTGCCCTAGATTTTTCAACATGGTATCACAGCTAAGTTGTTGAAGTCAATGGAAGGGCATAAAAGAGACACTCAAGGATCAAAGCAAGTTGAAGGTTATCAAATAAAGGGATCAAGATCTATAAAAAATTGAAGAATTAGTCTACGACAACAACCTACAATAGCTAGGGCTTTTGTCCCAGTCCCTATAATCAAGGAAATAGTCTACAACAAGAAGAAAATTCAGTACTACAGTGAGACTGGTTTGGATCCTTATCTAAAAGATTCTCGGGTATGTTCATGATAATAGTCTAGGCCTATGTCATAAAGTGATCTCAATAATATCACAATGACATGATCTCAACATACCAGTGATAGTCACAACCTCAGATTGAATCCTTTTCTATAAAGAAAACAATGTTGACAACTCAGATTCCCACAGCTTGATGATGCATACTCGATGGCATATAGAAGCAGATCATCCACAACATAGTGCTTAGAAATAGGTCTAGGTACTATAAGGTGATGATCGTAGCAAGTGACCTCGATGATCTATGATTCTACACGATATTGCATGCTAGAAGGTTCCATAGTCCACTTGTGTGATAGCAATATAGTTCCATCTCAAGTATGCCAACAATTTGTTAATCATAAGGATCAGATGTATAAGTCAAAGTATCCTGAAGGCAAGAACGCAAGCTTCCTATCATTACAACAAGGATCTCATCCGGAGGAAGCATCAATGCATCCGCTTCAACCACTGTCAACATGATCAAGGTGAAGATTTCATCTTCACATGACAAGTAAGTATCTTTCATTCTATAATCAAGTTTGGTTAAATGACTTCGTGTTTGCAAGGAGATCTATAAATTGGTTGGGTCTATTGAGGCTAAATCTTGCACCTACAATACAAGTGTAGTAGGAGGCAAGGAAAGCTCCCTAGACATAGCCTATGGGTTCTTTGTAGACCAGTGCCTAGGACATCTTGGGTAGAGGAGTGCTTGTGAGATGTTTTGAAAGGGGTGGGAAACACTCCAATTGTCACGAAATTGAGATGTTGGTTAGAGGGTTTAGTTCTGGTTCTATGTGCCTTTAATGAGGGAATTTCAGGCTTATTTAAGGCTTTAAATGCAGGGGTCGTATGGGAAAACTTCAAAATGGATGGCTTCTTCTTTTGCTGGCCTACACATGGAAATGGAACAGTTTAAACTTAAGTTGAAATGATGATGGAGAAGAGTAGGAGAAGGAGGAAATCAGCTGCAGAAGGGTGAGAAAAAAAATCTTCAACCACTAATTTCCAATAGAAAGATGGAAGGATAGGAAGGTGGGATGACAACAACAGAGGGAACTTTTTGAGGGTTTCAGACTGCATATTAATGGGTATCATACTCTATTCAACAGTTAAGGCAAGTATGGGCTACCACAAGTACTGTAAGCTATTTATAAACACTAGTAAATCTAAAATAAAATAGGCACTAAGTGCATATAAAATAATTGAAGTAAATCTAGAGGTTCACACAGGTATACTCTCCTATTTATCAGTGCAGATAAATCCAGTAGCAACCAGAACAATGACATCAACCTTGATATTGTTTTGAGGAAGAAATACATAATCAAATGAAGTTATAAAGAGGGAAATACTTACTGCCCATAACAAGTTTGGAATCAACATAGGAAAAAGCTATATGCTTCAAACCCCAATAACCAATCCTTTATTCAGTCCTCAAATCATTGAAAACCCCCATTACAAATAGATAAAATTCAAAGTGGTATTACAAAGATCAGCCCTCTCGGGTCTTTGAATCTCTGTAATAGCACTCCCAAACCAACCCACTGAACCAACCCCCCTTTGTTACATCTCGCTTCGACCCTTTTATAAGAGGAGAAGGGGAGGCTTTCATTAATGTTTACAAAAATCCAAGTCTGAGCCCTCAACTGTCACGCAGGACGAGTTGTTGTGGCTCTGTCAAGATTTTCCCCCCGAAAAGTAATTTCAACAGGGTTAAATCCCTCTTTCAAAAAATTCAATCATTAATACAAAGAGGAAGAGGATTGAGAAAGGAAGGAGGAGTTTTCTTGCTGATGTTTCAGTGGAAGCCACTTGTTAAGCCACGTTCTTGTTGTTTTGAGCTTCCTTCGACGGTTTAAGGTGGTTCAATGGATGTTGACTCATTTCAGCAGTGAAAATTCGTTCGGCGCCAACTGAAAAGGTATGGCAGGCCATCTTTCTCTTGATTATGCCCATACTTCATTAATTTCCAGCGATCGCCCCCTCAATCTGTAAAAAGCTCTATGTGCAGTGTTTTATCTTGGTCACAGGCTTTTAATTCAAAACAGGTAGATGGGCGGCTTTGAACAGGCAAATTAGCAAAAAAGTCGGTTTTTTATTTTAAATAAGTCTCAGGCCCCCTTTGATAGCCCCTTTTATGAATTTCTACATATCACCACAGGGGGAGACCAAGAGCCCATCTATAAAGTGCTTAAAGATCTCCATAACGTGCAGGGAAGGCGTTTTCCTTATATCGCAATGAAACCCTTATTGGTGGATTTCCCGGACCAGAAATATTTATAGATTGCAACTTATAATTTATCGCATCATGGAGAAACCCCGCATATCGCAGTCGGCGCTTCTCTGTTGCTTTGCCTCTTTTAAACTTCAGCACATTGCAATCGTCGATTGACAATAACACAGGTGCTCGGACCTAAAAACTTTATAGCTTGTAGTTTAATCAATTTCGCATCTGGAGCCTCCCTCATAACATCGCAAAACGTCGATATAACATAGATGAAAGCCCGTCGATTGCCAATCACTGATACTTGCTGACGTCATCACTGACACGTGTCACCTTATGATTGGTGCCACGTGGCACCTAGAAACGGGCCCATAGGACCCCTGAAAATGTCGAAAACAAGTGACACGTGTTTCCCTACCATGTCATCCTCTGTACCTGCCATGTCATCGCTGACATCATCCACCACATCAGCTCCGTGAACCAATAAGAAGTTGCCACATGGCCCCTGGAGGAGAGAGAAAAATGCCGATGAAGACCTTGTTTTTCCATGTTTTCCTTTGCATTTTAAAAATCGGCCCTCTTGAAGATTTTGGTCTATATCGCAATATTAGTCCCCGATGTGGTCTTTGAAATCTTATAAGTCGCCGATCGTCGATTATGATATGCAGGATCGCAACTCGCAATCGGCCTTCTGAACCGCCGATAAATCTCAAGTTTGTGCCTCTTGACTTCACCAATAGCCGATATGCCGATATTCCTCCACTGTCCCGATTGCAATCTCTCTCTCCAACACTTAGCCATTTTTCTCATTTTCATGCTTTCAGGGCTTTCCAAAGGGATTCTTCAATTGAGTGTATCTTTTGATCCAGGGAACCTTTCTAGACTTCTTTATACCATAGGGAATCTCTTTCCGAGCAAGCACTAGGCCATGGGGGGGGGGGGGGGGGGTCTGATCAAGCTTTGACAGTTTCCGAGACTCAGGATTAAGCCTCAAACATCACCGCTATTTGACTTTCTGAAGCAACTGGTGACTGAATAGCAATTACTGACAACATTGGTTCCTTCTGGGGACAGTGCCTTGCTGGGAAGGTGCTGAGAACTTGCAAACCAGCCTTCTTCACCATTGGGCATGGATTCAGTAGTATATGTACTTCAAAAATTAGGAAGATCTCCATAGGACCTTTCACTATCTATATACATGTAGAAAATAAAATTAGCAACTGAAAGTAAATGCTCAGTTGGCGTACTTATTTATGTATAGTCCTACTTCTATACAATGCTAAATTCAGTGAAGTATGTTCCATTCTCCAGTAGAACAAGGCGAGCATTAGAGTACTGGACCATAAGCCTTCATACTACTAGAAAAACACAACCAAAATCAGCATGCACCATGAAAAATCAGCAAGGGACCAGTCACATGCTGGTGAAGTGACCTCTGTTGCTGGCTTAAGAATAGGTTCATGTACTTAGCCACAGGGTCATGGAATAGACTAGGAATGTTTGCAGCAGTTTTGATTTCACCTGCAGTCTATTGACCAATATCCTTTTTGCTAGGGCAGCCACAAACCTTATCCAACTCCTCAACTAAAGTGTTTCCAAGAAAGACTGACTACTGCTCATTTACTGCACCTTTTTCAATGGGACAACTGTTCTGAAAATCTGCAACGAGCTCTTCATCTTCAGAACTATAAGAATCATAAATTGGAGGGCCTGTTGAGCAGTTTTGCAACAACTCTTCTTTGGGCTCTTCATGGAAAGCTTGCTGCTGGGAGCTTTCCTTCCACTGACTGGTAATTAGTTCCTTTTGCAGCTCTATGACCATTTCCTCCTCCTTTGAATCATATAAGTCATAGATAGGAGGATATTCTTGATCCTTCTCTTCATGTGAAAGATATACATCATGGACTGGAGCCCCTTTGCTGACCTCCTAATGGGCCTCTTCTTCTTGTTCAGCTTCCCATAACTGGGAGAATGGAAGCTCTGCCTTACCTGTCTCTTCATCAAAAACATGTTGATCATAAGAAGTGAAAACATTAAAATCGAAAGAATAAGTGATTTGAGAGCTGGTTCGAAAATCAGAGGTGTTTCTTTCTTCTTCTTGCTCATAAGGTACTATTTCCTGATAAGAAAGAATGCTTTCTTGGAGAGAAGCTCCACAAGCATCTTCATCATATTCATCTACTTCATAGCTGATTTCTTCATTACAAAGTATGCAACAATCTTCAGACAATGCATTCTGTGGGTAAAATCTCTTATAATAGTTATAGAATGTTGAATGGAAGGATTTGAGGAAGTTATGCTGCCGTGAAGTAGTGTTTTAAACCAGATCCTAGCCTCTCCCTCTAAAGACAATTTAAATAGCTTCATCTGGACATATTCAAGAAAGATATATTTTTCTTCCGTGTAATTGTGAAGGTCTTTGAGGTATTGATCGGGTCTTCTCTCAGAGTTCTCACTGAATTTGGGCAAATAGGTGTTCCTCTCATGAAATGGAGGGACATGATGAAGAAAACCAGCAATAGCAGAGAAATCCAGTGGTGAAAATTGGTTGGCCAAGAATGCAGGAATGGCCATCTTGAATGCTATAGTATGAGTGAGTATGAGGCTATTTGAAAGGGCAAGATGTTCAAAACAAAGATCTAGACAATGGAGTCGCCAGGATATTTACCATAGATTTGACAGTGGAGTCGCCAAGGCGAGAGATATTCACCCCACACTTCCTATGCTCACCTATCAGAGGAAATGAAATGTTTTGTCATACCCAGGGAAAAATATTCTAATCTGTTCTCAGCAACGACGCCAAAAAGATGTTGGGGCTAAATCTTGCACCTACAACACAAGTGTAGTAGGAGGCAAGGAAAGCTCTCTAGATAGCCTATGGGTTGATTGTAGGCTAGGACATCTTGGGTAGAGGAGTGCTTGTGAGATGTTTCGAAAGGGGTGTGCAACACTCCAATTGTCACGAAATTGAGATGGTGGTTAGAGGGTTTAGTTCCGGTTCTATGTGCCTTTAATGAGGGAATTTCAAGCTAATTTAAGGATTTAAGTGCAGGGGTTGTATGGGACAACTTCCAAGAGGGATGGCTTCTTCTTCTGCTGGCCTACACATGGAAATGAAATAGTTTAAACTAAAGTTGAAATGATGATGGAGAAGAGTAGGAGAAGGAGGAAACCAGCTACAGAAGGCCGAGAAATCGAATCTTCAGCCACTAATTTCCAATAGAAAGATGGAAGAATAGTAAGGTGGGATGACAACAACAGAGGGCGTTGTTCTAAGGTTTCAAACTGCATATTAATGGGTATCATACTCTTTTCAATAGTTGAGGCAATTCTGGGCTACCACAAGTACTATAAGCTATTTATAAACACTAGTAAATCTGAAATAGAATAGGTACTAAGTGCATATAAAATAACTGAAGTAAATCTAGAGGTTCACACAGGTACACTCTCCTATCTATTAGCGCAGATAAATCCATTAGCAACCAGAACAATGACATCAACCTTGATAATGGTTTGAGGAAGAAATACATAATGAAATTAAGTTACAAAAAGGGAAAGACTTACTGCCCATAACAAGTTTGGAATCAACAAAGGAAAAAGCTATATGCTTCAAACCCCAATAATGAATCCTTTATTCAATCCTCAAATCATTGAAACCCCCATTACAAGTAGATAAAATTCAAAGCGGTATTACAAAGATCAACCCTCTCGGGTCTTTGAATCTCTATAACAGCACTCCCAAACCAACCCACTACACCAACCCCCCTTTGTTACGTCTCACTTCGACCCTTTTATAAGAGGAGAAGGGGAGGCTTTCATTAATGTTTACAAAAATCCAAGTCTGAGCCCTCAACTGTCACGCAAGACGAGCTGTTGCAGCTCTGTCAAGCTTTGCCCCCCAAAAGTAATTACAATAGGGTTAAATCCCCCTTTCAAAAAATTCAATCATTAATACAAAGAGGAAGAGGATTGAGAAAGGAAGGAGGAGGTGTCTTGCTGATGTTTCAGTGGAAGCCGCTTGTTAAGCCACGTTCTTGTTGTTTTGAGCTTCCTTCGGCGGTTTAAGGCGCTTCGATGGACGTCGAGTCATTTCAGCATTGAAAATTCGTTCGGCACGAACTGATAAGGTATGACAGGCTGTCTTTCTCTTGCTTATGTCCATACTTCATTAATTTCCAACGACCGCCCCCTCGATCTGTAAAAAGCTCTATGTGCAATTTTTTATCTTGGTTGTGGGATTTCAATTCAAAACAGGCAAACGGGTGGCTTTGAACAGGCAAATCAGTGAACAAGCCAGTTTTTTCTTTTAAATAAGTCTCAAGCTCCCTTTGATAGCCCCTTTTATGAATTTATGCATATGACCATAGGTGGAGACCAAGAGCCCATCTGTAAAGCGCTTAAGGATCTCCATAATGTGTGGGGAAGGATTTTTCCTTATATCGCAATGAAACCCTTATTGGAGGATTTCCCGGACTTGAAATATTTATAGATTGCAGCTTATAATTTATCGGATTCGGGAGAAACCCCACATATCGCAATCGATGCTTCTCTATTGTTCTGCCTCTTTTAACCTTTAGCACATTGCAATCGCCGATCGCTGATAACAAGGGTGCTCGGACCCAAAAACTTTATAGCTTGTATTTTAATAAATATCGCATTCAGAGCCTCCCTCGTAGCATCACAAATCGCCGATATAATAGAGATGAAAGTCTTCGATCACCGATACCTGCTAATGTCATCATGACATCATCACTGCCACATGTCACCTTGTGAGTGGTGCCACGTGGCACCAAGAAATGGGCCCATACGACCCCTGAAAATGCCGAAAACAAGTGACACGTGTTGCCCTACCATGTCATCCTCTGTACTTGCCACGTCATCCACCACATCAGCACCACAAATCAATAAGAAACTGCCACGTGGCCCCCTGGAGGAGAGAGAAAAAGGTCAGTCGAGGCCTTGTCTTTCCATGCTTTCCTTTGTATTTTGAAAATCGCCCTCACAGCAATTTTGGTCTATATCGCAATATTGGCCTCTACTGCGAGCTTTGAACTCTTATAACTCGCCGATCGCCGATTACAATATGCGGGATCACAAATTGCAATCGGCCTTCTGAACCGCTGATAAATCTTAAGTTTGTGCCTCTTGACTTCATCAATAGCCAATATGTTGATATGCCTCCACTGTCCCGATTGCGGTCTCTCTCTTCAACAATTAGCCATTTTTCTCATTTTCATGCTTTCATGGATTTCCCAAGGGATTCTTCAATTGAGTGTATCTTTTGATCCATGAACCCTTTTCTGGACTTCTTTATACCGTTGGAAACCTCTTTCCGAGCACTAGGCCATGGGGGGGAGGGGGGGTTCTGATCAAGATTTGACAGCTTTTGAGACTCAGGAATCAGCCTCAAACATCACTACTATTTGACTTTCTGAAGCAATTGGTAACTGAAGAGCAGTGAGTGACAATAGGGTCATCAAAATTTCTTGCATAAGAAAGGAGGATAGATATAGTCATTGAAAGAGAAGTCAGTGATATCTAAGGAAAAGTCTCTGAAGGTCAAGCATTGTTTGAATGCATGAAAAAGGATCAAGGGACTCATAGGATCCTTATGAAATCAGTCAAAGGTCCTCTTGTGACTGGCACCTTGTGAGTGGTGCCACGTGGCACCCGGAAAACGGGCCCATATGACCCCTGAAAATGCCGAAAACGAGTGACACATTTTCCCCTGCCGTGTCATCCTCCGTACCTGCCACATCAGCTCTACAGACCAATAAGAAGCCGCCACATGGCCCCCTAGAGGAGATAGAAAAAGGTCAGCTGAGGCCTTGTCTTTCCATGCTTTCCTTTGTATTTTGAAAATCGCCCTCACGGCGATTTTGGTCTATATCACAATATTGGCCTCTGTTGCGAGCTTTGAACTCTTATAACTCACCGATCGTCGAGTGCAATATGCGGGATCGCAAATTGCAATCGGCCTTCTGAACCGCTGATAAATCTTATGTCTGTGCCTCTTGACTTCGCCCATAGCCAATATGTTGATATGCCTCCACTGTCCCGATTACGGTCTCTCTCTCCAACACTTAGCCATTTTTCTCATTTTAATGCTTTCGTGGCTTTCCAAAGGGATTCTTCAATTGAGTGTATCTTTTGATCCACGAACCCTTTTTTGGACTTCTTTATACCGTTGGAAACCTCTTTCTGAGCACTAGGCCATGGGGGGGAGGGGGGGGGGGTTCTGATCAAGATTTGAAAGCTTTTGATACTCAGCAATCAGCCTCAAACATCACTACGATTTGACTTTCTGAAACAACTAGTGACTGAAAAGCAGTGAGTGACAACAGGGTCATCAAAACTCCTTGCATAAGAAAGGAGGATAGATATAGTCCCCGAAAGAGAAGTCAGTGATATCTATGGAAAAGTCTCTGAAGGTCAAGCATTGTTTGAATGCATGAAAAAGGATCAAGGGACTCATAGGATCCTTATGAAATCAGTCAAAGGTCCTCTTATGAGTGGCACCTTGTGAGTGGTGCCACATGGCACCTGGAAAATGGGCTCACAGGACCCTTGAAAATGCCGAAAAACAAGTGACACATGTTCCCCTACCACGTCATCCTCTGTACCTGCCATGTCATCACTAACATCATCTACCACATCAGCTCCGCAGATCAATAAGAAGCTACCACGTGGCCCCTTGGAGGAGAGAGAAAAAGGTCGGCCGAGGCCTTGTCTTTCCATGCTTTCCTTTGTATTTTGAAAATTGCCCTCACGATGATTTTGGTATATATCACAATATTGGCCCCTGCTGCGGTCTTTGAACTCTTATAACTTGTCGATCGCTGATTGCGATATGCGGGATCGCAAATCGCAATCGGCCTTCCGAACCACAGATAAATCTTAAGTTTGTGCCTCTTGGCTTCGTCGATAGCCAATATGCTGATATGCCTCCACTATCCCGATTGCTGTCTCTCTCTCCAACACTTAGCCATTTTTCTCATTTTCATGCTTTCAAGGCTTTCCAAAGGGATTCTTCAATTGAGTGTATCTTTTGATCTAGGAACCCTTATCTGGACTTCTTTATATCATTGGAAAGCTCTTTCCAAGCACTAGGTCGTTGGGGGGGGGGGTCTGATCAAGCTTTGACAACTTCTGAGACTCAGGAATCAGCCTCAAACATCACTGCTTTGAATTTCTGAAGCAACTGGTGACTGAATAGTAGTGAGTAACAACAGGGTCATCAAAATTCCTTGCATAAGAAAGGAGGATAGATATAGTCCCCAAAAGAGAAGTCAGTGATATCTATGGAAAAGTCTCAGAAGGTCAAGCATTCTTTGAATGCATGAAAAAGGATCAAGGGACTCATAGGATCCTTATGAAATCAGTCAAAGGTCCTCTCATCACTATGTAGCAGAGGAGACATCAAAGAGATATATGAAATGCTAGAAGATATATTCTCTAAAAATGTAGTAAAGAAGGTCATATCACTTAGACCTGATTAAAGGTATCAAAGAATGGAGGGATATCTTTATAAGATCTCAATTGGGAGATTTGGGAGAGATGATAAGAAGATAATCATCATTGTTCTTAAATTCACTAAAGTCACCTCATTCGACAACTTGTGGTCTCTATGCTAGATAGAAAAAGACAAGTTGAGGGAAAAAGTGTTGAAAATTAAAGGACTCAAAGATTTACAGAAAGGAAAGGGAAGTTTGATCCTCAAACAAGACAAAACAATACAACTAAGATTCAATGTTATGGAAAGAAAGCTCATATCACCAGAAAGATGGAGGAAGCTGAAGAAAAGGGCCAAGGAAAGAGGGAGTAACATATCTTTGTTATGATTTAGATGGTATCCCTCACTAAAGGGTCTTATCATAAGCTCCTAAATCTTTTGTTATAGATGACCATGATAAATAATAAGATGCACATCATGGAAGCATTAGAAACAAGAGCTCGTGACATCACCATGGGAATCATGAGGGACAGATGGAACAAAATCCATGGCAGTCAAACATGAAGGATATAGCTCTTGGGAACCTCATTCGACATTGAAGGAAAGGATGGAGTCAACTAGGACAAGGCTCATCATACATCAAGTAAAAAATGAAACATCTGCCAGATGGGGATATGCAAGATCCTCAATATTCTCTGATGGGATCCTCATCAAAGGGTTCAATAATCTAGAGAGGAGGCAAGTGTTTCATCAGGAACTCCAACTTGTGGAATTCATGGATGATGGTATGATGACATATGAGATGAAGAAGATCAAGGGGTTGAAGACGCTTCAATCAAGGGAGCTACTGAAAGAGGCCTAGATGATCTAAAGAGAAATGAGGTATGTATGCTTGTGTTTAATATTTTAATATCATGTTGTATGGTTGTAGGTAACATGGATCACTACTTTTATCTTGAGAAGCGTGATCGAAGAAAGGAAATCTCCTCCTCTGAGAAGATGCAGGAAGGCGTGAGTCACACCAGATGAAATCAACATAATATGTCATCATATGAAGTATGAGGTGGTTGACTACAATTAAGGAACTCTGATTGGAAGTCCCTGGGAATGGAATGTGTAAGGAAGGAAGAGATCGTGAGATATGCAACCATGATGAAGGCAATCAACATCCAAAAGACCAAGGAGATTTGACTAGGAAATCTCTCAGAAAGATATGAAGACTCTGATGAAAGTCTGAAAAAGATGGAGACCCTTGACAATGAATATCTTTGGGAGATGTGTCAACGTGTATGTAGGATGTTGATACATACAGGAAGATGTCATGATGAAGAGCCATCTCGAAAGGTACTATTTGACTTAATGTTATATTTTGATTTTTCTTGAGTAATATCTAGATGGGGTCATGCAGGGCTACTGAAACAAGAGTTGTAAGTGCAAGTACAACTAGCATTCATGTGGAGGATAGAAATTCCTGAAAGAAGCATGATGAATAAGAAGTAGCCATATGAAGAAGGTTCTAGATATGTACCAAGAAGGCCACTTTCCATGAAGAAAGGAATGACATGACAAACCAAGAAGGAAAGTGATGGATGGCTAATGCCCTACAAGGAAGAAGCTCGACTGAATTTCATGACATCAAGGAAAGAAAGTGATCAAGTAGCTGAAGGACCCACTAGAAGAAGTTGTTGATGAAAAAGGAGAGTCCCTAGTTGAGAGGTATCTCTGACAAGTCCCCATTTAAGAGGGAGATTGGGTACATTCCTTTATAGGAATGGGCATATCTTCCCTAGTTGAGAGGGAGAGATAGACACAACATTCTTGTCTTCACTTGGGAAGAATGAATGGAGGATTGGGTAATCCTCTGGCATTTGATGCTCTTGAAGGATGTATAGGGCATCCAAGACAAGAGTAGGCAAGAGGACTGATATTCTTTGAGGGCTGGGAACCCAAGATAAGAATACCTAGAAGGTCATACTCAGTGAACACCCGGGTGGGTATGTACCTTGAGAGACAAAGATGAAGGTCTCTATAGTCGGTGGTCTCGCCAACATTGTGCTCTCATATGATGAAAGATAGAGTTGTCAGTCAAGGCCTTGTTGTGGAAACAATGTTGGTTACTATGATGTTATACAGATGGGTTACCAATCCAATTCTTCTTATGAGAAATTCTTCAGATTGAGAAGGACCAAGTACCATTATGAATACCTCCCTAGTTAAGAGGGAGTCTAGTAGAATGTAACTAGGTTCGGTCTTCATAATGACATGATCTTTGTGAATGATGAAATAAAAGGAATAAAATTATTTTTGTATGCCTTGCTACATGGGTTTCATGAGCAAGAGTTTTATTTGTTAGTGACTCCCATTGAGAGCATTAGGATTTATTATTAAGTCAAAGAGTCAATGTCATGTATGAAAAGCTCTTCTTGAGCATGAGTCAATGTATATAAATATGTCTAAATAGCCCTCCAAAAGACAAGTACGAATATCCTCTTGAAGTCAACCTGCAAGATGAATTAAATAGATCATGTCCATCAATAGACACATTTCTTGACACTGTCATGTCGGCTTAATATGTGGGTCGAACTACTATAAATACCCAGCTAGTGTCTTCGCAAAAGTACAATGCAGAACTCAAATATCTCTAAAGTTTTCGGTGGGTTATTATAGTCAACCAAGTTTGAACAACCCTAATATTTTCGGCACTAGTCACAGTGAACTATTCATGGATCTCTCTCTGAAGTTCGAATAAATGATGGCAGTCATCAAGCTTGGATCTCCAAGGATGATTTCTCTGAAATTTGGGTCACAGTCACAATGACAAAAAGGAGTCTAGCTCAGATGTCAAGATACATAATGAACTCGGAATAGTGGTGAAGGAATAGCAAAGACCTTTCATGATGAAGGTGTTAGCGCTTGAGATTTCACCCTAGGCTAAGGAAGGTAAACCTTCAAGGCCACATCAAACCATTTCACCTCGTAGCTAGCCCTACGGGGTATGAGAAGGCTCTCTCCGGTCTATCTCGGCAAATTTTCAATGGGGTGAGATGACCAATCAAAGTTAACACTGATATTAGGCTAGTAAACTGATAAGGAGGGTTGATTTAAAATTTTTGGTGTTTTTGGTGGCAATTGGAGGGAGTGCAATTCAGGGTGCGGGGATTGAGCTCAGTTTTTGCAGGTGAGTCTTTGGGGCAAGGTAGGAGTTTGTGCTGATGCCTTTAGCTGAGATGGATGATCAAAGAAGAAAAAAGAGAAAGCTAAAGAGGGCAAACAATGACTTTGAATCCTCTCTAGACAGTGGAAAACATAAACATTAAACAAATTTGAAAGCTGAGCATGGCAAGCATGAATTCAAACTTTATCACTTCATTTGTTTAATAAGATGCAGTAAAGAAAGAGATGGAACACATAAACACACTTACAATTACAATAAGAAAACACACCATCAACACAAGAGTCCACAAGAATCCCAATGATGTCTGCAAAACCCTGGTCTTCCCTTTCCTTAAATTGCAGAGATACAAGTAAAATATACAATAGGAGCTTCTCCCTCAAGAGTCCAACCTCTCCAACCCTGAAAATGATTGAGAAAATACATAATATAGGCAAGCCAACCTCTTCCCTTGCCTCTAGGGGTCGAGCTCATCCTTCTAGGAGCTGTTTCAACCAATTCTAAACTGAGCCCTAAAACCTAGGCAGTCAAAACAACTTGCCTCTAAAACTTAGGAAACCTATCCATGCATTAAATTTTTACCATTTACATTCAAGAAACTTCTAGAAGTGATCAAGGAGAGTAAAAGTATCTTAGAGCCATGAAAGTTACATAAAAATCCATGATTTACATGCCCAAAAAGGTAACCCAAGTCAAAACTGTACTTTGCTGGCCGAACTGGTCAAAATAGGCAAAATTCCTTGACATGCAGCGCACATGTGCCTGACACGTAGCGCACATTGAGAGGCCTGTTTTAGGGCCTTCCCAGTGTCCAAATCAGGTGCAAGCTAGCTCATTGGAAAGGTCTGCGAGTCTTCTTTCCAACCCCACTGGAAGTTTGGAATTTGGACTTCATTTGACCACTCAAAAATCAATTCTCCCAAGACAGCTTTCTGCAACTCAAAATATGGGCAGAAAGTCAAAAATTGCATGTATTTTGACCTTTTGGAGGCCCAAATCTCCATAAAAACTGAAGTCCATCCATAGGTAGGTGTAACTTTGCATGAAAATTCCAAAAATACTGAGTTTTTCCCGTTCTGAGTTGCCCCCATGTAGCGTAGCGCACGGGGCGCTGCATGTCAAAAGGCCAAAACCTGTCAATTTCCCAAAAAATTCACAAATGACAAAATTTTCTCCAAATTTCTTGAAATTTGGGCTGGGAGACCCCAATCAAGTACCATGCTCAGTCAAAGAGGCTTTGGCCAAAATTTGGAGTGGATCGGGCGTTTTCCTTCGTTTTTGTGCTTTGGCCAACCGTCCTTGGAGCACCTTTGTTCTCGCCGGTATTTTTGACATTTCTCTCAAACCATGACACCTGTGAAAAAAGTGAAGGAGGTTTTTCTTCGTTGGCATGTTAGGGACAAAAACCTCTCTCAGTTTTGAAAAATGCATCTTTGATTGCTCAGAAACAGCTTTTGAGTGAAACTTGTCCCGATGTGTGAATCAAGGAATTTTGTAGAAATGGAGCGAAATGAAGGGGATAGGGGGCTTCTAAATTCTTGGGGAAATTTTTGGAAGTAGGGAGGGATGTTAGGAAGCAGGGGAAAGTGGAATCTCAGAGATTGAGTGAGGGGAAGGGGTCGAAAAGGGCAAAACACAGGCCAAACCTAGAAAATTGCCAGGTTGTAGCTAGAAACTACTATTTGTGAAAAAATGAGGAATTTGGCGGATCTAAGGGATGGGAAGTGTTTGGTAAGGTACTTTAAGGATAGGAGAAGGTGTATGAACATCAGGAAACAAGTTTTGCCGGTGATTTGACCATCCAAGAGAAATTGGCTTTCAAAACCCTAGGAGAGGGAAATGACCTTGCCAAGGCACAACTGAAGCATGAACAAGGTGTGACATGACTCATTCAACACTGACATGATAATGAAAACCCTCTGAATGATGATAGGCTCAGCTGAATGATGACATGGACTGACATTTGGGCAAACCCTAGACCTAATGCCTAGTGACCAAATTTTGCTTGAAGACTCACTGAAATGACAAAATTTGACCTTGACACTTCAAAATCACTTTGTAAGAGGACATTTGATCACTGGAGGAAGGCTGGAAAGGCTGACACTAACATTGGCTCCAATGGGGATGGTAGCTCCTTGGAGGTGCCAAGAACCTTAGACCTCTGGGAGAGCAGACCAGTGCCTTACAATCATTGGGCAATGGAGTCATTATTTACACATGTGACCCAAAACTTTGACACATTTATTGAATGAAAACTTGACTGAAAACTGACTGAAACTTAACTGAAGCTTGACACAAACCGACTCAAACTAACTTAATAACAAGACTGAAAATGGACTAACGAAGGACTCATGACTCAACTAAAAACTGACTCAATACTTAAACACAATCGACCAACTGATGCTCAAAATGGAGCTTATTCATCACAACCTACTCTAACAGTTTCATTCATCACCTGATCAGGTGAAATGAAACAAGCAATGCAACCAAGTAAGTATCTCATCTGCTATTTGAAATCTCCGCAAGTTCTCACTTATGACCAACAAGAGAGAACTACTGAAAGGCAACTCCCATGACAACTTAGAAACAGATCCATTGAATGATATGAATTCTCTATCCACCTCCAAAAACACTGCATAAGGATCTTGAAATTCAAGCACACTGGAACTTAGATCATCGAATGGATTACTTCTCTTTTCCTCATACCATGAATGCAAACTTTGATCTGAGCCTTGTGATGAGACCTCTGCTGAAAATGACAAAGAAACCGGCTGCCGGATCAAATTCATATCAGCACATATTTCAAGCTCACCTGTAGTCAATGGAGAAAGATTTTGACTGCAAACCTCATCCAAAACATCAGCTATTGGATCATGAAAAACGTGAAAAGACTGCTGTAATGTATCCATTGAAAAGGTATGACATCCTTCTAGCTGTTCATCTTTTTCTTGAGAGATTTTATGAGAATTTTGCCTTATAAACTGAAATGCTTCGAAACAAAAGGGTATAGAATCTTCCTGCATCATCAAATCATGTATTTCAACTGCCATACCTTCATCTGTAATCTGACCTTCAATTTCATTTGGTGGCTGCAAATCTGATGCTACAGGCTGCTCAAGAATTTGGTTATCTGTCTCATCCTCAACATTAAATGATTTACTATGCAATCTACCCTTCAAAAACTGAATTGATTCAAAACAAAATGGTACAGAGTCACCTTGAATCATTAAATCATGTGTGTCCACTTCCAAGTCTTCAGCTGCAACTTGACAATCAATGGCTTTCGGGGGTTGCAAATCTGAATATGAAAAGTCTTGAACAAGGTCTTCATTGCCCTCAAGATGGTCTAAATCAAGACTTGTTGACATTTGATTTCTGATTGTATGGTAGTTATCTCTGATGAACTGACATGAATCAAAACAAAAAGGCAAAGATCCTTCACTTACTTCAAAATTTGCTGCACTTTCCTCGCCACTGTCATAGCTGATATGTGATGGCTGATCATTATATTTGAGCTGCTGAAAATGAACTTCTTCCTCCCACAAATGAGCTGCTGATTTGTCTGTAAGATTTGATTCTTTTTGGAGAACATAATCATCGTCATACTGATCAAAATGAGGCAAATCATCATCAAACATACACGTCATATCAACAGCTCTCTCTTCTTCAAAATGATCTATAAAACAATCACTATGACAACTGGGATCAGAAATAAAATATTTTGAATGAGCAACTTGTTCTTTTTCAATCAGCGCGCCATGATCTTGAACATCATAAGCATTCCTTGCATTAATCTTGTCCATCATATTTTCCACTGCACTTACCAAAATGTCAAGCTTTACCTCTAAAGATGTCGATTCCCCCGGATGCATGTTTTTCAACTCTTCTTCCTTCAACCTTGCCCTTCGGATCAGCAGATGAGTCTCTACATTTACTGCACTGTTTTGCATCTCGTGAAGTGTTGCAATTTCCCTTTCTCTCAGCTGAAACTCCATCTCCGGATCAAAGGCACCCGAATAGTGCAAGAGAGCAGATCTAGGAGTAGGTCTTATATCAACTGGCATCGAATAATAAACTTGATTAAATCTGGCAGAAAATTGTTGTACTGTCTCCCCTGGCAATCTTTTCAGCTGGTTATACTCTTCTACAATCAAGAGAAGGTTCTGCCCGATCATCCACCTATCGAGGAACACTTTGACGAACTGCTGGAAATCTGAGATGCTCGCATCAGGCAGGGCTTTGAACCAACTCTTCACTTTGGCTTGCAAAGAAAGAGCAAAAGCCTTATACTAACATCTTTGCTATCAACTTCAAAAAGGTCAAGAAAATTCTCAAAATTTTGGACATGTTGCTCAGTGTTGACATTCTTACTTTCACCATCAAACATCGGCAAGTATAGATCATAATTTTTGGGGAAAGCATGAAGAACGGAAGGTAAAACAAGAGGTTTATACCGATCTGGAATTTTACAAGGTGTAGGGGTATGTACAGCAGGTATATTGGAAGAAAGGTCTTGATCAAGCTCAAAGGCATGCAAATCTTTGGTATTCACAATCTTCAAAGGGAAAGAATCAACTGCAGGCCTGGGATCTCTTCTCAAATACAATATACTTTGCAAAGCCTTCTTGACATTCTTGGGAAAAGAGAAGAAATAATTTATGACAAAGAACAAAATGTCTTGGATGAAATTCCAACTTGAATACCTGATCTGTCCATTTTGTCCTTTCATGTTTTTGCTGGTCGGGATCATCCTCCAGTGGAGTCTTTGGATCTGATCTCAAAACTGATTTAGAGTCGCCAAGTGAATGATTTCAGCCTGTCAAGTGTCTGATCATTGTTCACCATCAACAATCAGATCTGAACTTGATACATGTACTGGGGTAAAGTGTCAATGAAGCGCTACGTTCACAAGCTCACAGAGATTGACTGAAGCAGCGTTTATCTACTAACGCTGATGTAAAACAAGAGCGTTTTCGAAGGCTACCTGGCGTAACTTCAGGCTCCATCTAAGACTTATGAAATAACACGTCAATGAGCAAACGATCAGTTGTTCTCCCCAGTATGGTCGCCAGTATGTTAGCGCTTGAGATTTCACCCTAGGCTGAGGAAGGTAAACCTTCAAGGCCACATCAAACCATTTCACCTCGTAGCTAGCCCTACGGGGTATGAGAAGGCTCTCTCCGGTCTATCTCGGCAAATTTTCAATGGGGTGAGATGACCAATCAAAGTTAACATTGATATTAGGCTAGTAAACTGATAAGGAGGGTTGATTTAAAATTTTTGGTGTTTTTGGTGGCAATTGGAGGGAGTGCAATTCAGGGTGCGGGGATTGAGCTCAGTTTTTGCAGGTGAGCCTTTGGGGCAAGGTAGGAGTTTGTGCTGATGCCTTTAGCTGAGATGGATGATCAAAGAAGGAAAAAGAGAAAGCTAAAGAGGGCAAACAATGACTTTGAATCCTCTCTAGACAGTGGAAAACATAAACATTAAACAAATTTGAAAGCTGAGCATGGCAAGCATGAATTCAAACTTTATCACTTCATTTGTTTAATAAGATGCAGTAAAGAAAGAGATGGAACACATAAACACACTTGCAATTACAATAAGAAAACACACCATCAACACAAGAGTCCACAAGAATCCCAATGATGTCTGCAAAACCCTGGTCTTCCCTTTCCTTAAATTGCAAAGATACAAGTAAAATATACAATAGGAGCTTCTCCCTCAAGAGTCCAACCTCTCCAACCCTGAAAATGATTGAGAAAATACATAATATAGGCAAGCCAACCTCTTCCCTTGCCTCTAGGGGTCGAGCTCATCCTTCTAGGAGCTGTTTTAACCAATTCTAAACTGAGCCCTAAAACCTAGGCAGTCAAAACAACTTGCCTCTAAAACTTAGGAAACCTATCCATGCATTAAATTTTTACCATTTATATTCAAGAAACTTTTAGAAGTGATCAAGGAGAGTAAAAGTATCTTAGAGCCATGAAAGTTACATAAAAATCCATGATTTACATGCCCAAAAAGGTAACCCAAGTCAAAACTGTACTTTGCTGGCCTAACTGGTCAAAATAGGCAAAATTCCTTGACATGCAGCGCACATGTGCCTGACACATAGCGTACATTGAGAGGCCTGTTTGAGGGCCTTCCCGGTGTCCAAATCAGGTGCAAGCTAGCTCATTGGAAAGGTCTGCGAGTCTTCTTTCCAACCCCACCGGAAGTTTGGAATTTGGAGTTCATTTGACCCCTCAAAAATCAATTCTCCCAAGACATCTTTCTGCAACTCAAAATATGGGCAGAAAGTCAAAATTTGCATGTATTTTGACCTTTTGGAGGCCCAAATCTCCATAAAAACTGAAGTCCATCCATAGGTAGGTGTAACTTTGCATGAAAATTCCAAAAATTCTGAGTTTTTCCCGTTCTGAGTTGCCCCCATGTAGCGTAGCGCACGGGGCGTTGCATGTCAAAAGGCCAAAACCTGTCAATTTCCCAAAAAATTCACAAATGACAAAATTTTCTCCAAATTTCTTGAAATTTGGGCTGGGAGACCCCAATCAAGTACCATGCTCAGTCAAAGAGGCTTTGGCCAAAATTTGGAGTGGATCGGGCGTTTTCCTTCGTTTTTGTGCTTTGGCCAACCGTCCTTGGAGCACCTTCGTTCTCGCCGGTATTTTTGACATTTCTCTCAAACCATGACACCTGTGAAAAAAGTGAAGGAGGTTTTTCTTCTTTGGCATGTTAGGGACAAAAACCTCTCTCAGTTTTGAAAAATTCATCTTTGATTGCTCAGAAACAGCTTTTGAGTGAAACTTGTCCCGATGTGTGAAACAAGGAATTTTGTCGAAATGGAGCGAAATGAAGGGGATAGGGGGCTTCTAAATTCTTGGGGAAATTTTTGGAAGTAGGGAGGGATGTTAGGAAGCAGGGGAAAGTGGAATCTCAGAGATTGAGTGAGGGGAAGGGGTCGAAAAGGGCAAAACACAGGCCAAACCTAGAAAATTGCCAGGTTGTAGCTAGAAACTAGGGCTTGTGCAAAAATGAGGAATTTGGCGGATCTAAGGGATGGGAAGTGTTTGGTAAGGTACTTTAAGGATAGGGGAAGGTGTATGAACATCAGGAAACAAGTTTTGCTGGTGATTTGACCATCCAAGAGAAATTGGCTTTCAAAACCCTAGGAGAGGGAAATGACCTTGCCAAGGCACAACTGAAGCATGAACAAGGTGTGACATGACTCATTCGACACTGACATGATAATGAAAACCCTCTGAATGATGATAGGCTCAGCTGAATGATGACATGGACTGACATTTGGGCAAACCCTAGACCTAATGCCTAGTGACCAAATTTTGCTTGAAGACTCACTGAAATGACAAAATTTGACCTTGACACTTCAAAATCACTTTGTAAGAGGACATTTGATCACTGGAGGAAGGCTGGAAAGGCTGACACTAACATTGGCTCCAATGGGGATGGTAGCTCCTTGGAGGTGCCAAGAACCTTAGACCTCTGGGAGAGCAGACCAGTGCCTTACAATCATTGGGCAATGGAGTCATTATTTACACATGTGACCCAAAACTTTGACACATTTATTGAATGAAAACTTGACTGAAAACTGACTGAAACTTAACTGAAGCTTGACACAAACCGACTCAAACTAACTTAATAACAAGACTGAAAATGGACTAACGAAGGACTCATGACTCAACTAAAAACTGACTCAATACTTAAACACAATCGACCAACTGATGCTCAAAATGGAGCTTATTCATCACAACCTACTCTAACAGTTTCATTCATCACCTGATCAGGTGAAATGAAACAAGCAATGCAACCAAGTAAGTATCTCATCTGCTATTTGAAATCTCCGCAAGTTCTCACTTATGACCAACAAGAGAGAACTACTGAAAGGCAACTCCCATGACAACTTAGAAACAGATCCATTGAATGATATGAATTCTCTATCCACCTCCAAAAACACTGCATAAGGATCTTGAAATTCAAGCACACTGGAACTTAGATCATCGAATGGATTACTTCTCTTTTCCTCATACCATGAATGCAAACTTTGATCTGAGCCTTGTGATGAGACCTCTGCTGAAAATGACAAAGAAACCGGCTGCCGGATCAAATTCATATCAGCACATATTTCAAGCTCACCTGTAGTCAATGGAGAAAGATTTTGACTGCAAACCTCATCCAAAACATCAGCTATTGGATCATAAAAACGTGAAAAGACTGCTGTAATGTATCCATTGAAAAGGCATGACATCCTTCTAGCTGTTCATCTTTTTCTTGAGAGATTTTATGAGAATTTTGCCTTATAAACTGAAATGCTTCGAAACAAAAGGGTATAGAATCTTCCTGCATCATCAAATCATGTATTTCAACTGCCATACCTTCATCTGTAATCTGACCTTCAATTTCATTTGGTGGCTGCAAATCTGATGCTACAGGCTGCTCAAGAATTTGGTTATCTGTCTCATCCTCAACATTAAATGATTTACTACACAATCTACCCTTCAAAAACTGAATTGATTCAAAACAAAATGGTACAGAGTCACCTTGAATCATTAAATCATGTGTGTCCACTTCCAAGTCTTCAGCTGCAACTTGACAATCAATGGCTTTCGGGGGTTGCAAATCTGAATATGAAAAGTCTTGAACAAGGTCTTCATTGCCCTCAAGATGGTCTAAATCAAGACTTGTTGACATTTGATTTCTGATTGCATGGTAGTTATCTCTGATGAACTGACATGAATCAAAACAAAAAGGCAAAGATCCTTCACTTACTTCAAAATTTGCTGCACTTTCCTCGCCACTGTCATAGCTGATATGTGATGGCTGATCATTATATTTGAGCTGCTGAAAATGAACTTCTTCCTCCCACAAACGAGCTGCTGATTTGTCTGTAAGATTTGATTCTTTTTGGAGAACATAATCATCGTCATACTGATCAAAATGAGGCAAATCATCATCAAACATACACGTCATATCAACAGCTCTCTCTTCTTCACAATGATCTATAAAACAATCACTATGACAACTGGGATCAGAAATAAAATATTTTGAGCAACTTGTTCTTTTTCAATCAGCGCGCCATGATCTTGAACATCATAAGCATTCCTTGCGTTAATCTTGTCCATCATATTTTCCACTGCACTTACCAAAATGTCAAGCTTTACCTCTAAAGATGTTGATTCCCCCGGATGCATGTTTTTCAACTCTTCTTCCTTCAACCTTGCCCTTCGGATCAGCAGATGAGCCTCTACATTTACTGCACTGTTTTGCATCTCGTGAAGTGTTGCAATTTCCCTTTCTCTCAGCTGAAACTCCTTCTCCGGATCAAAGGCACCCGGATAGTGCAAGAGAGCAGATCTAGGAGTAGGTCTTATATCAACTGGCATCGAATAATAAACTTGATTAAATTTGGCAGAAAATTGTTGTACTGTCTCCCCTGGCAATCTTTTCAGCTGGTTATACTCTTCTACAATCAAGAGAAGGTTCTGCCCGATCATCCACCTATCGAGGAACACTTTGACGAACTGCTGGAAATCTGAGATGCTCGCATCAGGCAGGGCTTTGAACCAACTCTTCACTTTGGCTTGCAAAGAAAGAGCAAAAAGCCTTATACTAACATCTTCGCTATCAACTTCAAAAAGGTCAAGAAAATTCTCAAAATTCTGGACATGTTGCTCAGCGTTGACATTCTTACTTTCACCATCAAACATCGGCAAGTATAGATCATAATTTTTGGGGAAAGCATGAAGAACGGAAGGTAAAACAAGAGGTTTATATCGATCTGGAATTTTACAAGGTGTAGGGGTATGTACAGCAGGTATATTGGAAGAAAGGTCTTGATCAAGCTCAAAGGCATGCAAATCTTTGGTATTCACAATCTTCAAAGGGAAAGAATCAACTGCAGGCCTGGGATCTCTTCTCAAATACAATATACTTTGCAAAGCCTTCTTGACATTCTTGGGAAAAGAGAAGAAATAATTTATGACAAAGAACAAAATGTCTTGGATGAAATTCCAACTTGAATACCTGATCTGTCCATTTTGTCCTTTCATGTTTTTGCTGGTCGGGATCATCCTCCAGTGGAGTCTTTGGATCTGATCTCAAAACTGATTTAGAGTCGCCAAGTGAATGATTTCAGCCTGTCAAGTGTCTGATCATTGTTCACCATCAACAATCAGATCTGAACTTGATACATGTACTGGGGTAAAGTGTCAATGAAGCGCTACGTTCACAAGCTCACGGAGATTGATTGAAGCAGCGTTTATCTACTAACGCTGATGTAAAACAAGAGCGTTTTCGAAGGCTACCTGGCGTAACTTCAGGCTCTGTCTAAGACTTATGAAATAACACGTCAATGAGCAAACGATCAGTTGTTCTCCCCAGTATGGTCGCCAGTATGTTAGCGCTTGATATTTCACCCTAGGCTGAGGAAGGTAAACCTTCAAGGCCACATCAAACCATTTCACCTCGTAGCTAGCCCTACGGGGTATGAGAAGGCTCTCTCCGGTCTATCTCGGCAAATTTTCAATGGGGTGAGATGACCAATCAAAGTTAACACTGATATTAGGCTAGTAAACTGATAAGGAGGGTTGATTTAAAATTTTTGGTGTTTTTGGTGGCAATTGGAGGGAGTGCAATTCAGGGTGCGGGGATTGAGCTCAGTTTTTGCAGGTGAGTCTTTGGGGCAAGGTAGGAGTTTGTGCTGATGCCTTTAGCTGAGATGGATGATCAAAGAAGAAAAAAGAGAAAGCTAAAGAGGGCAAACAATGACTTTGAATCCTCTCTAGACAGTGGAAAACATAAACATTAAACAAATTTGAAAGCTGAGCATGGCAAGCATGAATTCAAACTTTATCACTTCATTTGTTTAATAAGATGCAGTAAAGAAAGAGATGGAACACATAAACACACTTACAATTACAATAAGAAAACACACCATCAACACAAGAGTCCACAAGAATCCCAATGATGTCTGCAAAACCCTGGTCTTCCCTTTCCTTAAATTGCAGAGATACAAGTAAAATATACAATAGGAGCTTCTCCCTCAAGAGTCCAACCTCTCCAACCCTGAAAATGATTGAGAAAATACATAATATAGGCAAGCCAACCTCTTCCCTTGCCTCTAGGGGTCGAGCTCATCCTTCTAGGAGATGTTTCAACCAATTCTAAACTGAGCCCTAAAACCTAGGCAGTCAAAACAACTTGCCTCTAAAACTTAGGAAACCTATCCATGCATTAAATTTTTACCATTTACATTCAAGAAACTTCTAGAAGTGATCAAGGAGAGTAAAAGTATCTTAGAGCCATGAAAGTTACATAAAAATCCATGATTTACATGCCCAAAAAGGTAACCCAAGTCAAAACTGTACTTTGCTGGCCGAACTGGTCAAAATAGGCAAAATTCCTTGACATGCAGCGCACATGTGCCTGACACGTAGCGCACATTGAGAGGCCTGTTTGAGGGCCTTCCTGGTGTCCAAATCAGGTGCAAGCTAGCTCATTGGAAAGGTCTGCGAGTCTTCTTTCCAACCCCACCGGAAGTTTGGAATTTGGAGTTCATTTGACCCCTCAAAAATCAATTCTCCCAAGACAGCTTTCTGCAACTCAAAATATGGGCAGAAAGTCAAAAATTGCATGTATTTTGACCTTTTGGAGGCCCAAATCTCCATAAAAACTGAAGTCCATCCATAGGTAGGTGTAACTTTGCATGAAAATTCCAAAAATGCTGAGTTTTTCCCGTTCTGAGTTGCCCCCATGTAGCGTAGCGCACGGGGCACTGCATGTCATAATGCCAAAACCTGTCAATTTCCCAAAAAATTCACAAATGACAAAATTTTCTCCAAATTTCTTGAAATTTGGGCTGGGAGACCCCAATCAAGTACCATGCTCAGTCAAAGAGGCTTTGGCCAAAATTTGGAGTGGATCGGGCGTTTTCCTTCATTTTTGTGCTTTGGCCAACCGTCCTTGGAGCACCTTCGTTCTCGCCGGTATTTTTGACATTTCTCTTAAACCATGACACCTGTGCAAAAAGTGAAGGAGGTTTTTCTTCTTTGGAATGTTAGGGACAAAAATCTCTCTCAGTTTTGAAAAATTCATCTTTGATTGCTCAGAAACAGCTTTTGAGTGAAACTTGTCCCGATGTGTGAAACAAGGAATTTTGTCGAAATGGAGCGAAATGAAGGGGATAGGGGGCTTCTAAATTCTTGGGGAAATTTTCGGAAGTAGGAAGGGATGTTAGGAAGCAGGGGAAAGTGGAATCTCAGAGATTGAGTGAGGGGAAGGGGTCGAAAAGGGAAAAACACAGGCCAAACCTAGAAAATTGCCAGGTTGTAGCTAGAAACTAGGGTTTGTGCAAAAATGAGGAATTTGGCGGATCTAAGGGATGGGAAGTGTTTGGTAAGGTACTTTAAGGATAGGGGAAGGTGTATGAACATCAGGAAACAAGTTTTGCCGGTGATTTGACCATCCAAGAGAAATTGGCTTTCAAAACCCTATGAGAGGGAAATGACCTTGCCAAGGCACAACTGAAGCATGAACAAGGTGTGACATGACTCATTCGACACTGACATGATAATGAAAACCCTCTGAATGAAGATAGGCTCAGCTGAATGATGACATGGACTGACATTTGGGCAAACCCTAGACCTAATGCCTAGTGACCAAATTTTGCTTGAAGACTCACTGAAATGACAAAATTTGACCTTGACACTTCAAAATCACTTTGTAAGAGGACATTTGATCACTGGAGGAAGGCTGGAAAGGCTGACACTAACAGAAGGGACAACAAAGATAAAAGAAAGGAGGATCTATAGTTGACAATTCGGATGCCTCTGTGATGGACAATGTTATAAAGTAGATAGCTCGGATGATGAAGGTTAGAAGGATCTCAGATCTGGTGTGAACGAACAATGAAGACATTGTAGAGACTTCAAATGATGCAAGGTACTGTTCAAAGCTATAATGGAGATAGTACTTTGATGAGCTATGTGCTATGACTCAGTGTAGATCTACTATAGTCTTGGTACACCTACATTAAGAAGATCTCGGTTTTGATGAAGTCATGATGACTAGAAGGATCAAAGGAAAGAGGAAGAGAAGAAGAGAAGACAGTGTCTTGGTCTTGGAGTGGCTACTAGGTCAAGTGCCTTGGTCTTGGTCTTGGTATTCGTCAACTGGAATCTCTATAAGAAGAATTTATGTGGGTTTTCCTCTCAAAGAGTGACAGGTTTTAGGCCTGACAGAGAGCCAACATCTTGTGTTATTATCTCTTTTGTTTTGGTAACTATTTGATGAAGTAAGAAAACACACTCTAATAATAACAAGAGAAGGTTGTGCTAATAAAAAAAAGTAAAAAGTACCTCACAAGTAGTTATCATCGGGAGAAGAATCTTATTAACCTGATTGCCCTAGATTCTTCAATAGGTATCATGGAATATGTGTTGCTAGGAAATATGGTTTAAGGGAGCACTTGCGTCAAGAAAGCATTTTACGGGTGATCATCTGTTAAAATTGGCAACTAGGGCCAAACTCCATGTGGGTCATCTTATTAATGGAAGCTGATATTTTTCTTGGATCCCTCTCATTGAGAGGTGTAGGATTGATCTAAAGATCATTCGATTCTGATAAGTATTCATGGAGATATGAATTTATTTGTGTTATGGAACAATACGTCAAGGTCGGCCAACAACCAAATAAACCCCACTTGTGCTCAACGTTTTAGTATAAATAGAGGTGGCCTTAAAGTCATTTCAGCACACTTGGGATATCTTCCTCTCTCTACTTGTCTTTGGGTTTTAGTAGGAGGAGAGATCCTAAGGAATAACGTTGCCCTAATCCAGATGGCAGAAAGCCAGAATTGCCAGAAAAGCCGGAACTGCCGGAACTAACCTGAAAAGCCGGAACTGCCAGAAAATCCAGAAAAGTTGAAACTGTCGGAATTGCCAGAACAGCTAGAACTGCCAGAACTGCCGGGAACTATCGAAATAGCCGGAGCATCTGCCTCTGAAGGAGAGCATGCAAGGGAAAACTAACTAACATTGGGAAAGTTGTATGGTACTTAGCAACAAATACACCAAGCATGCAATGTTACAGCTAGCATGCAAGGGACAACTAGCATGCAACAACAAGCATGCCAGGGACAACAAGCAAGCAAGGTGCAGCCAACACATAGGTCATGATGGCAACATGGTGCAACAATGGCACATAATGCAGTACAATGATGGGTACAGTCATGATTAATGAAGTGTGATGAGATGCAGCATAGTGATGATGGGTGCAGCATGATGACGAAATGCAACACAACGATAGGTGAAGGAGTCACCTTGGAGAATTAGTTGAAGAAACATGTCTTCAACTGATCTCATGTATCATCTTCTTAAAGATGATTTATGCTCTTATCTAGATAAGTCAAATCGTTGACTTCTGTTGTAAACGTATTATCTCTCTCTCTCTCTCTGCTGAACTATTGAAGAACATATAAGAAGAATTGATCAAGGGTTTCCCCACATTGGGGTTTGTCCCTAGCTAGCACCACATCTTGTGTCCTCTTGTCTTGGCTTATCTTCTGCAATTTATGTTTATATTCTATCTGCAGTTTACTTTAATGTTGATGTGATTGCTAATCTAGAAAAGATATGGAGCTAACTGTGAACATTGAAATAAATTGCTCTAAGCATAGAACACACTAAATGAGACATTGATCCCCTAATTTATAGGCACCAACCTAAAGGAGACTTTGATCCCTTGACTTACAAGCACCAACCTGAAGGAGACTTCGATCCCATAATTTATAGGCACCAACTTGATATGCCTATCAAATCCCTCTTTCATAACATTTTCAAACTATTATCCACAAGCATTTGAATTAAACTTGCTCATACAAACTTCTTGATTTTTCTCGCCCTCTCTTTATTTGCTCTGATCTCAGCTTGATGTTCAACTGCATCTCAGATCTATTATGGTCTTTGATTATACACAATCTTGCACACGGTACTAACTCTAATCTCTTGGATGCTACACTTTGTTCTCATTCTTCACAACTCAGAATCCAAACAACATTTTATATTTCAAACCACATCACACTTATAGACTTCACAACCTTTATCCACACTTAGATTGAACAACTTCCTTGTCCAAGCCACACAGCTTCTTTATACTTTATCCTCATAATTATTTCGCATTCAACTCAATAGAGTTCATATTTCTTGGTTCTTCTTTAATGTCTTTGATCAAACACACTTTCAACTTCTTCACACCCAATCAAACCTCTCTTACTTAAGATATTAATACAATAGACCTGGTCAAATCCAACACGCCATGGGGATCCAATCTGGATGATGTGCATTAATTTTCTATTTTCATGGTTCCTTAGCCCTCGGGGCTAAACCCTTGAGCACTAGTGACCATGTTTAAAATTTTTTCAACAAATCCAAGATCAGAGTCAATTGATTCTAACTCTAGGGCCTCAACTATGACCGTATGTTGGGATCGTACTTTTGAAAATTTTATCGGATATCGAGTAGATCAAGTTCCCTCCTTTCTTGTTACATGCCAATATGGTAATACAACAAGATCAAAGTCCCAAGACCTAATATTGCATTAAGCCCTTAAGTGTTAATCAACTCCCATGTGGCCTTGTTTCATGACCATTTGTTGACCAATTCATTGGATATCAGGTAGATCACGCTCACTGCTCACTTTCTACACGTTGATATGCCGATGAACAAAGGTTCCTAGACCAAGTTTCTTATTGCATGTCCAAAGAATTTGTCAAAACCTTGATGGGTGGAATCATTACCTTTCTACACTATCTTGGTAGATACATTGTAATTGACAATCATTTTCTTGTTACTTTGGGACTTTTCCCCTTAGGTTGATTCATTGTTGTTTATATGGGACACACAATCCCCACATCATCTGACACATCACCTGCCACATCATCCACTGCAACCAATCAAGACTTGCCATGCATCCAAGTGCTAATGTGTTCTTGCCACATGTCACCTACCAAATGTCCATTTGACTAGCCAAAAATGCCAAAAATTCCTGCCACATGTCATCACTTGCAGCGAGGTCCATCAAAATGGACCTCCTAAGAAAAATGTACAACCAAAATAAATTTTATTAGAACCAATAGGATTCAAGATGATGATGTCAACCATGGGGGATGATTCACCATTTTTAGAGTGAAAAAGTAAAAAGATTAAAAAATAATAAAATAATAAAACTACCTTTTCAACTCGTATTTTCAACTTATCTCCCTAAGGTTTTACGCCGATTTCGAGCGAGAGTACTTGTTGGATGCAAAATTTAGTTCCTCATCCAAGGAGTACCCATGTTACATACTTTTGATGGACCTCGCTACACAAAAAATGAAAAATAATTGAAAAACGTGATTGCAATCACGTTCTTCATGTGTTTCTCATTTTTCGTGTAGTAGGGTCCATCAAAAGCATGCAACATGAGTACTCCTTGGATGAGGAATCAATTTTTTCATCCAGCGAGTGTTGTCGCTCAAAATTTGAGTAAACCCATAGGGAGATAAGTTGAAAATATGAATTGAAAAAATAGTTTTTTATTTTTTCCCTATAAAATTTGATTATGTAATCTAATCTTATTTTATTATTTCCACTATTATTTTATAATTTCCTTAGAAGGCCCATTTCAAACCTCAAAATTCCCCTAATGTCACTGCCATCTGTCCCTTTGCCGTGTGTCTTGCCATGTCACCTAGCTTGTTCTGCTCCTTCGTTGTCCAGAGCAATGGAACATACTCTTACCTCCGCACAGGATTTTCCGTTGCACAAGATTTTAACTTCCAGACACCATTACCTCCACGTGAACCTTTTCTTCTGCACAACCTTGGATTCCACACACCATTTATTACTCAGTCTACTTTTCCCCACATATCTCCATATCATATCGAGAATTCAGAGCATCTTTTTTTCTTTTAACAATGCCAATACTCCTCAAGTCCAAAAGGCTCTTATCCCTTGTGATTTGGCTTGTTGGCCCACTATGACCAAGAGAGATCATTGGGGCTACCTCCTTCTCAGCCTTCTTAACCTTTATGGCTTCCTCTACCTCCTCAAACTTTGTCCTTCTCGACCTTCTTGGCTTGCCTTCCTTGCACTTGAATTGCTTGCTCGACCAACCTATTTGGCCTTCTACTGCGTGATCGACATGAGTTTGAACTGCTTACTTAGCCAACCTATTCAACCTTTGTTTCCTGATCTATTATTCTGCTTTATCTTCTGTCACCTCTTCTATTTAATCTGTTGCTCTTCCTTCGACATTAGTGACACTACTAGAGTTGAAATCAATGAAAACATGTGTGCAACAATGGTTCATGACTTTCACATCAATGACAACATGTGTGTAACAATGCTTCCTGACTTTGACATCAATGAAAACACAAATTGTTCAATAGTCTACTCTGTCTTGCTAATGGTTTGTTGCAATAATTTAAAGCCTTATTCACCCTAATATTTTTGAAGTTATCATAGGCAATAGATTATTCATTTGCAACTAACTTTGTTATGGCAGATGAAAGCATGCAAGAGTAAATTTTAGGTTCTTCAATGTGTGCTCTATTAAGTTGTTTGGTGGGAGATGCCTATTTGAACTTAATTTTCCATTTCTAAAGAATACCACAATATCATATTGCATTCTCATGTCATTGAAACTTGAAATATTATTACTATGAGGTATTTACAAAGGTCATACCGTTGTTTCCGGTTTGCAGTTTTAGGTTTTAATCTGTTCAAATTATGAGTCTCAAATATTTTCACATAAGAAGGAGCCCTACAATCTTGTATGGTGTCTCGGAAAACAATGTTTCTCTTATCCATATAAACAAAGAATATGTTTTGTTAGGTTTCCGCAAGTCAGTCTTTCTCTTAAGCCAGTTGTATTATATACCAAAAGGCATACAAATTCAATAAACATTTAGAAGGTCCATTGACCATATATGCTAACTTTATTTTTGTAAATTTTGTTCTAGCATTCACCATTCCAAGCAATAGGGCATTGTTTTTGTTAGTGAAAGTAAGTTCAAATTGTTTTATTCTAATTGAATGCTTTCCAAATTTTCCAAGAGAGCTTTTGCAACTACATTTTAAGTGTAGTTTGTTAGAATTTCTTATGTTGATTTATAAATCTTATAAATCTCTATTATATTTCCATCATAAATGTGAGAGGGAAAATAAGAACTATTTGAAAAAGGAACGACCAAGTCTTTTATTGTCTTTCAATAGTTAATGAGTAATAATACCCCAACTACTTTAGGAAAACTCTGATGGATGCAACTTGGTGTCAAAAAGATGGAAATGATTTTTATGTTATCTCCACAATCTATCAATAACTAGAAATAAAATGACATAGAAATCTTATAAGTTTTTGAAAGAATTTGTCAAAACCATGATGGGTGGAATCATTACCTTTCTATACTAGCTTGGTAGACACATTGTAATTGACAATTATTTTCTCATTACTTTGGGACTTTTCCCCTCGGATTGATTCACTATTGTTTACATTCTAGCACCACAATTTTCCAATAGCTCACGACATGATATGGGACCCACAATCCCCACATCATCTAACACATCACCTGCTACATCATCCACTGCAACCAATCAAGACTTGCCATTTGTCCAAGTGCTAATGTGTTCTTGTCATGTGTCAACTACCAGCTGTCCATTTAGCTAGCCAAAAATGGCAAACATGCCTGCCACGTGTCATCACTAGTTGTTGCCATGTCACTGCCACCTGTCCTTTTTCCATGTGTCTTTTCATGTCACCTAGCTTGTTTTGGTCCCTCCTTGTCCAGAGTGGTGGAACATACTCCTACCTTCGCACAAGATTTTCCATTGGACAAGCTTTAACTTCCAGACACCATTACCTCCACATGAACCTTTTCTTCCGCACAACCTTGGATTCCTACTTAGTCTATTTTTCCCCACATATGTCCATATCATATTGGGAATTTGGCGCATATTTTTGTCTTTTAACAATGCCAATACTCCTGAAGTCCAAAAGGGTCTTAGCTATTGGGAGTTGGCTTGTTGGACCTTTATGACCAAGAGCGATCATTGGGGCTGCCTCCTTCTCGTCCTTCTTAGCCTTTTTGGCTTCCTCTGCCTCCTCAACCTTTGGCCTTCTCTGCCTTCTTGGCTTGCCTTCCTTTCACTTTAATTGCTTGCTCGACCAACCTATTTGGCCTTATACTGTGTGGACATGTGCTTGAACTGCTTTCTTAGCCAACCTATTTGACCTTTATTGCCCGGTCTATTGTTCTGCTTGATCCTTTGTCGCCTCTTCTATTTAATTCATTGTTCTGCCTTAGACATTAGTGGCACTACTACAATTGAAATCAATGACAACATGTGTGCAACAATGATTCATGACTTTCACATCAATGAAAACATGTGTGCAACAATTCTTCGTGACTTTGACATCAATGAAAACATAAATGTTCAATAGTATACTCTGTTTTGCTAGTACTTTGTTGCAAGAATTTAAAGAGTATTCACTTTGTAATATTTTTGAAGTTGTCGTAGGCAATAGACTATTCATTCACAACTAATTTTGTTATGGTAGATGAAAGCATGCAAGAGGAAATTTTGGATTCTTTAATGTGTACTCTATTAAGTTCTTTGGCGGGAGATGCATATTTGAACTTAATTTTCCATTTCTAAAGCATATCATATTGCATTCTCATGTCATTGAAACTTGAAAGATTATTACTATGAGGTATTCACAAAGGTCATATTGTTGTTTCAGTTTTGTAGTTTTAGGTTTTAATCTGTTCAAATTATGAATCTGAATTATGTGCACGCAAGGAACCCTACAATCTTGTATGATGTATCGGAAAACAATGTTTCTCTTAGGCATATAAACAAAGAATATGTTTTGTTAGGTTTCCGCAAGTCAGGCTTTCTCTTAAGCTAGTTGTATTATATACCAAAAGACATACAACTGCAATAAATGTTTAGAAGGTCTAGTGACCATGTATGGTAACTTTATTTTGGTAAATTTAGTTATAGCATTCACCTTTCTGAGCAATAGGGAATTTTTTTGTTAGTGACAATAAGTTAAAATTGTTTATTCTAATTGAATGTTTTCCAAATTTTCCAAGAGAGCTTTTGCAACTACAGTTTAAGTGTAGTTTGTTAGAATTTCTTATGTTGATTTATAAAGCTTATAAATCTCTATTATATCGCCATCATAATTGTGAGAGGGAAAATAAGAACTATTTGAAAAAGGAACGACCAGGTCTTTTATTGTCTTTCCACAGTCAATGAGTAATAATGCCCCAACTACTTTGGGAAAACTCTGATGGATACAACTTGGTGTCAAAAAGATGGAAATTATTTTTATGTTATCTCCACAATCTATCAATAAACGAAAATAAAATGACATAGAAATCTTATAAGTTTTCGAAAGACTTAGTCATGCCCACTGCTACCACTCTTATGCATGAAGACTTGTATTATTAATTAATAATTTTTTAAGTAGGTTGCTTGTGGATAACTTGGTTTGGGAGCCTTGGTTGCAACTTTTGACATCTATCTCTCCATTGAGGATCACCTTTCGAGGAATTGCTAAATATTAGAGCCATGGTGACATATGTGGTAGATTTATGCCTTCATACTTGAGGGATGGTGGCACATGTGGCATATTTCTGCCTTTGGGAGCCCTTATTGGCAAGGTGACATTCAGAGACATTGTCACATCATGAATAAATATTTTGGAGATTTTGAATAGCACCTTAGTATTTGATGCCACCTATTCATGGGGAGATTAATGAGTTCAACTATGTAGTAAAAGCAGAAAAAACATTACATGCTTAATATGTCACTTCATATGAATTTTGTAGAAAATGATGCATTTGCTTTTTCATGGATGCCTTTCTAACATTTAAAATATATCCACTACAAACATCTAAGATATGAAATATTTGTGAGGATTTATAATTTTTTTCTCAAAAACGTTGGTTGATTCTTGTTATCTCAGTATGGTCAAATTTGACTAATCAACATAAACCTCAATTAGTCAATATTAATTCTATATGTTGATTAATCATCATTTACAAGTAGAAGAAAATGCATGAGAATTCATGATAAAACAGGAAAAACCTTTAAATGTAGAAATTAATGTCAGAATTTGACCCCAAATATATATAGTAGTGGATAGAAAGAGCGAATTCTAAAGCATAAGTTAAGGCTTAATGTGATTCTCTATGAAATGGCCACCTTTACTAGTAGCTTAGGTTTTGTTTTTTCATTTCACTTTTGTCTTTCAAAAGATAGTTCTACTTTCATGGAGTTCATGTATGTATAGTGAATTTGACTACATTGACACATAAGTTTAAATTATTATTTCATTTTCTAGATATCATTGTGGATGTAGTTGTCTTTCCCAAAAGTGAAGTAGCATGATAGATTGCCGCAATTTTCTTCATAAGATTGTTATAACTATTGTATTTTAATGTACATTTTGTTCAATGTTTGTAAAAGGGACATGCACCTAAAACTCTACATAAATTATTTGATATTATAAGAAATTATTACTCATTACTTGTGAGTGAATTGAGAGATCAACCTCGTGATGGCTCGAACTTGACCTTGAAGGCTTCTTAGTTGTCTAAGGTTTGTCATAATTTGGCTGTCCATATTTCTAGACAATCTTAAACAAAATACAAGTTAAGGCTTGAAAAGTTATGAGACCACCAGAAATTGGGGCCAAGATCCTAGACTCCAATTGGACACCTATCCTTTCAACCTTACTATGACTAGTCAAGTCACTAGAGCCTTGAACTAGGGTGGACAAGATGACAAACCACCATCTCGATCACTCTAACTAAAAATTATTGACAATTTTAAATCTTGTTTTAACACCAAAATATTATTTTGTAACAAAATACATATTTATTCCCAAACCAATTCATCATTAATAATAATAATTTAATTCTAAAATCACATCCCAATAATAATAATAATTTAATTTATAATAATAAATACATTAAACCAACTTCAAACCCAATAACATCAAACGAGCAAAACACCAAATTGAAATCCAATAACATCGAACCAGCCAAACACCCCCATAACATAGAACCAGACCAAATACATATTGAAACGGCAGGAATGGTGGTGCCTCTTACCACACAATACCTCACGTGGTATATGGTGGCGTACGTTTACAAAAATATATCCGTCCAACCCACGAGGTGGAAGCAACATATATTATTTAATGCAGCTTTTACTTGGCCATTACTCAAATCTTAGGATTCTCTCACTCACTGCAAGAGATGTCGTTACATAGAACCAGACCAGATGTCGTTACATAGAACCAGACCAGATACCATAGAGATGTCCGTTTACAAAAATATATCCGTCCAACATATATTATTTAATGCAGCTTTTACTTGGCCATTACTCAAATCTCAGGATTCTCTCAAATCTTAGGATTCTATTACTTGGTATAGATATTTATACTGTTATCGTTCTTGATTGGACTATGGTCGAGTAATTGTCGTGATCTTGGTTGACTGCGATTCTGGGGTTTCGTTGTACTACAGTAGAGTCATTGTCGTGATCTTCATCGACTGCGATTCCGAGGTTTCGTTATACTACAGTAACGATCGCTGGGATGGACCAAAAGACGAGAGTGGAGGTGCAGAGAGATGGTGTCTGGACAGAGGCAGTGGTTGTCGTTGCATATGGTCGTGGGCGAGGGCGTCATTACAAGGTACGCTACGACCGCCACCCTGACAGCGACGCACAGCGGTTGACACAAAAAGAAGATGTTCCCTATACCCGAGTCCGACCCATTCCCCCTCAGGCACCCAACAATTACAATTACTCCATCCGAGACCCAGTTGAAGTTTCTGACAAAGGCTGCTGGTGGCCGGGCATCATCACCCAAGCTATGCGCGAGCTTTTCCTTATATATTTTCCTCACAATCATATACAGAAAAGGTATCATTACTCCAAATTAAGACCTGCTCAAGAATGGCTAAAAGGAAAATGGTACCCGCTACCATCACAGGTAACATATTTACTGTATTTTTATTATGTTTTTGGGTCTTAATGTACATTTTTTGTTATTTGGTTACTGCTATATTGGAGATCATTACCAATATAGTTAAGGCCTTCCATAAGCATCTGCAAGCATCTGTAGATGTGAATTAAGAGCTTTTTTTGAAAAGAATTTTTCTGCCCACAGTAATTAGTATGTCTAAGCTGATTATCACTAATTTATTACATGCAGTTGCATTTAATTCAGCCTCGGCTTTCAAAAGTTCAAATTCATAGTTAAAATAGCATGTATTCATTTTCCAGGGTTTGCAGATAATTTTGAAATCCTTAATGTAAAGGTACTTTTTCTTTCTAGTTGATCTAAGGCATTAATAGATAACCTATGCAATTGACCATTCTTCTTGTACATTAGGTCTTATATAGGTAGACATCTAACAGAGAGTTAGATGTATTTGTTATATTGTCCATTCTTGTATATTTAACATATGCATTGCTTCCAACATTGCCAATTAGGATTGGTCGTGCTGACTTAAATTATCAGTGTTTTCTATTTCCAGTTGAGCTGGGACTTCGCAAGATTATAAATACGAGTTGTCCATTATTTTTGTAGATTAGGCTCTATTTTAATCCATCTACACAGATGGACAGCTAATTGATAAATAGGGTTGTTTTTACTTACAACATTGTAGATTGTTGTATACTTGACATAGTCATTGCTCTCAACATGTACAAGTAGGATTGACTGTAGTTTCTTAAATTATAATTTCTTTTTATTTAGAGCTAGGGCTTTAGAATATGGCATAGATCTAATTGTACATTCTCCCTGTAGATTAGTTCTTTCTTCCAACTCCTCTAAATCCTCTACACGGATGAACTATAACTAAGAAAGGAATTTCTCATTGAATTGCCATGGAAATATTACCAAATTATGTTTCTTAAATTATAATTTCTTTTTATTTAGAGCTAGGGCTTTAGAATATGGCATAGATCTAATTGTACATTCTCCCTGTAGATTAGTTCTTTCTTCCAACTCCTCTAAATCCTCTACACGGATGAACTATAACTAAGAAAGGAATTTCTCATTGAATTGCCATGGAAATATTACCAAATTATGTGGCATAGAGAAGATGAAAAGTTAAATTGAGCTTTTTTTTACCAATTAAACTATTTTGCTTAGTTTTCCTAATTCTGTGGAAAATTTCATTGATAATTTGTATTAGTGAGTTATTTAATTTCTTTAGTGAAGTTGGAGATTCTGTGAGTAGTTGATTAATGAAATGGCTGATCTATTCTTTTCCCTTTTTTTTGTAGCAAACAAACAATATCATATATGAAGGAAAATATCCTATGGCTGCAAATAGTGAGACAACTTCGATAGCATCATCTCCCTGGGATATGCAAACTAACGCACAATCTCAAAGGAAGTTTGAAGAAAAAGTAGAAAAGCAGAGAATGAATCATGATTGGAAAGAAAACAGGGCAACATTAGACGTTGAAGAATGTTCTTTTCAAGCAAGTAGAGATAGAGATTCAGGAAGGCCCAAGACTTTCAATCACGCAAATGCAATATTGAAGAATGATGTAGCCCTATCTAGGAAGAAGAGAAATGATGCGGAACAAAATCAGAAAGGAAATTCACTTGCTCCGCATTCAATAGGTGTGAAAAGAGTGTATGTTTATGATGATAGAAAGGATGGAAAGTATAGAGGCATTAAAACTACACCAGGTAATGATGCCAAAAGATTTAAAGATACAGAGTCAACAGAATCCATAGATCAAATCTTAAAATACACCGAGACTCCTGTTGAAAGATGTACAGGGAGTGCAATACTTGGTTCTCCTAGAACTGAACTTGACAACAAAGCTCAGAGGAATAATCCGTTGAACATGGTGGCAGAGCAAAGACTAGAAACGCATGATGAAGAGTTACTGGCATATCATTCTGTGATAGAGGCCTTTTATGCTCAGTCTCAGGTTCACTTATCCTGGGAACCTCATGATCTCTTGACCAGTCTCCGCCTTGCATTGCATATTACTACCGATGAGCACACTGACAAGTTGAAAAGGCTGATTTCTCAGTCCTAATTTCTGATGTTTACATCTTGTAAGAATATATTTTATGCAAGCCAACATATTATTATTATGGTTTTCATCAAAACACTCACCCTATTGAACTATTGTTCAATGCTAAAACTCGGTAAAATGATATTCATTTGATCTCTAATGCTCTTGCAGGGCACTGCTGTATAGGAATTTATTTCTGGTGAACATTATCTCACACATAGTAATTGAAATTTGGATTTGATCTTATTTGACAAACTGATGCTTACCCAGTGTAGCCTCAGCGATGTAACTATGGAAAGATTATCAGGGCTTTGGTGAAAATACTTTCCCTATTGAACCATATTTCAAAACGAAAATTGAGGTCAGTTCTATCGAAATGGTCTTCAAAGTTCATGGAGGGCACAAATGTACTGAGATTCACATGAATGTTAGCTCTTATATTGTATTTTTAAATTTGTGCTTATATTCTTTGCTGCTTCCATGGAAAAGAAAATAAATGAGTGATATAACATTTCACTTCTTCTAACTTCATAGTGAAACTGGATGATTTTGTTACCTTTGTGATACTAAAAGGGTTGAAGATGAAAAACACTTTCTCTTTGATTGTCTAACTTATACTCAGATTAGATCTAATTTTCAATATATTTGTCACACTACTAACCCTCTTGACCTTTTAACTCAGCAAAACTATGCTGATATTGCAACGTTTCTCTTAATGCTTTTCAAGCATAGAAATAAAATCCTAAAGAATTATGAATAATTTCTAACCTTCAATAAGCCCAAAACTGTGAATAAGGCTGGAACTGGAAAAATATGGGACCAAAAATCTAGTTGACCAAAAAATACTTAAATATTCATGTGCATCCATATGAATGCAAACCATTATACACAAATATGCAAAGTTTCTCATATATAGAGCAAGGGTGCATATAACCAAAATAGCATTGATTGCAATCTATCTTTGAACCAAAATTACATCAACAAAGAGGCTCTATGTAATGTTCCTTCTCAATAAATTTCTGCTAGAAGAGATCAACCATTTTTTCCATTTTGGAGCTAACACATTTTTCGGGTACCAACTTAGGGAAAGTGGTTCTAATATTAAATTTCGTGGAATGTGGGTCCACTTTTCATGGAATACGCACCTCTTGGGAGAAAAATCAATTTTGTGAAGGGAGGTCGAAATATTTGGAGGGACCCACAAGGAAAAGTATGGCAGCAATTATAAATAGAAGGTTGGGGCAGCAATTGCCACCTTTTGATAATTTGACATTTACACATTGTTGCTCAAGTTGTTTAGCTCTGTCACAAGTGTTGTTTAGCAGAGAGTTCTCCAAGGGGAGAACTCACCCTTCTTTCGATGGACTTCAAGTGCCACCCTAGGGAGGTAAATTTGTTGCTACATTTGAAGGGAGCTTGTGGAATTTTGGGAGGACCTTTCAGCCATTACCCTTAGCTAATTTGTGCTCCACGGAGGATGTACTAGAGGATCTCATGCCACTTATTTCAACTATTTTCCAGGGGGTCTTTGTTGGGAGAAATTTAGAGAAGTTGCTCCAGGGGAATTTCGGGGTTGGAGATTGTTGCCTTTGAGAGAGACGAATTTCTCTTCCTAAGGCCTGCGCAGAGGGGACATTGGACAAATTTGTGTGGTGTCGGGCTCAGCTTTTGAGTGCCGAAATTTATTGTAGAACAACTCTCCTACTACAGGGGAAATTTCCTAAAACACTTCCTTAGTAGATTGAGTAGGCATAAGGAGGATTCCAACATATTTCATCACTGGGGGACGCAGACTTTGTTCAGGAGGGCGTAGTGCCAAAATAGGGCAATTTTGGAAGGTCAGAATTAACCAAATCCCTTCCTTGTTTTTTGTGGGTTTGTTGAGATGAGTCTAGGGTTAAATTTACAAAAAATTTCGAGTAGTATTCAGGCAGAAATCTCCTTTTGTTCAGCATGTTTTATTATTCAGCTGGTAATTGCATCATTTTGTGGGTTTTGTGGGTGGTTGGTTTGGGGCAAATCCCTTTATGGGTTTGTATGAGTATTTTTGGGAGAAGCTATAGCTGCATTTTTAGGCAATTTTGGGCATCACAGAGGGTCATTCTCAGTATTTTCAGTGCAACAGTAGTTGCCAATTTCTAGGTTTGCGCAGAAGGATATTGGTCCAAAGTTTCCTAGCTCTTGGGGTCATCTCCTCCACTTGGGTTTGCTCGAACTTGCTTATTCAAGCCCAGGTTCACTTGTTCCTTGCTATATGTATTCCTTACAGCTCATAATTTAATAAAATGGCTCAGCTTATTTTCCTAGCTCCTTGGTGTTTTTGATGGTGCATTCATATTCATGATTTTATTTGCTATAGCCAAGTTCATGTGTTTGTTATTAGTTGTAAATTTCAGTTTGGAACACTACAGTGCTATCAGGGCCATGATCTTGGTTAGTTGTGGGGTAGCTAACTAGATCATGGGAGATTTCGGCATGTATGCACAATGACGGGTTACACCGTACACCACCCATGGCTTAAAGGAGATTCAGTATGTAGGAATTTTGAGGTGGAATTTGCTAGAATGATGAGAGGTTGGCTCATTTGAGGGAGGTGTCAGGCCAAATCCATCCGTGTCCCTACAACAGAGACACTAGAGGTGCACAGGCCGTGGGAGTACAACCGTTTACACCATATGGGGAGAGTCGACAAAATCAGGGCACCAGATCTCCTCAAAAGGAGCAGACAGGCTAGGGGTAGTTAGAGGGTGAGACTAGGATGCGATTTTGTTGGTGGAGACATGGCTTTAGATATCAGGAGCCTAAGGAGGAGGAGCTCAAGCATGATGTTGACGGTACACAAGGTGATGAGGAGCATATAGATACACCCAATGTGACACAAGAGCCACCCTTGCAGGAGTTTCCTTTGCTAGCCTCATTGACATGTTGGTGGAGACAGTTGGGCATGCACCCATAGGACCTTCGATTGACGAGGTGCCAGTAGGCGCAGAGGTACCTAGAGCTGTGACAAAGTTCCTAGTTAACTGCTTCCTACAACAGTAAGTAAAGCAACTTGAGGAGCATGAGCTAGATGAGGATGTTATGCTTGAGGAGCTACCTGTGGTGGGGTGGCTTAGGATTCATGTTGAGTCCATGATGGAGGCGGATGGGCAGTCATCTTTTGGGCCTGAAATCGACAGGGAGAAGATAGATACACAGACAACTACCAGAGTTACAGTACTTCCAGTGAATAGCTCTCTTCAGGTATACATAGAGTGGGCCAGCAATATTGTTAGGTTACTTATGCATGTTGGAGGGAGAGTGGCTGAGTTACCTAGATAGATCGTACATGTTGACTAGGACAGTGAGACGAGGCAACAGAAGTTGCGTAGGGCATAGCACTCACAGGGTGGAGTTGTTACGTATACTGGTGCTCTTGCATTTGATCCCTCTCATGGGGTTGGATGGAGAGAGGTATTGAGCTGGTACCCAATGGAGTAGGCTAGGTGTCGAGATGTATCAATGGCCATAGTTTAGTAGGGGCCGTGGGTTACCAAAGGAGCTTGAGGGCCAAACTATTTTTGGGATCCAGGTGGAATTCCCCATCACATCATGGAGTCATTCGGCGATGGTAGTAGTTGTTCGCTAGATCTGGGGATTGAGGACACACACCCACAATTTTATATTAGAGTTCCAAGCAGCACTAGTGGCTAGCTGGATCAATAATAGAGTAGGTGGACTTTGTGAGTTGTCTTGGCATGTGGATCAAGCGTAGACTGCAGGATGATCAACATACCCTTGTCAGGGTTGATCAGAGGAGGTGGCATCGATAAGCCACGAAATAGAGCATTGTATAGGGATGAGGCTTTCCTACGGATATGTGGAGTGCAGAGGACACCGGGCAGCAACACCTTAGTTACACCACCACTGGCACGTAGGGAGGTTTGCCTGTTAGATCTCTCTGAGAGGATCAGGAGGGGAGGTCCACTCCTTTGAGGTCATGGAGGTGTGGTAGTAGAGGTGGTGACCCTGATAGGATGTAAGTTACTACACATTGACTCAGCCTCTAGCTGTGGCATTCTGTGGTGTATAGAGATATGTAACAATGATCACCTCTTGAGTATATCCATATGGGCTTGCATACAGTCACAGAGGAGTTGGTTGTTGTCCCTTGATGCCCTCACCACAAGTAGTAGGGAGCAAGAGACTCACCTGAGGCAGATGGATGTGACACCGAGTATCATGGATAGGAGAGGAGTTTCCTGTTGGGGCAAACAGACTATGTGTGTGCTGGCACGTGGAGGCATAGGGATGACATGGTATGTTGTAGAGGTAGCATATTCTTTGCCCCCGAGTCCCCCCTTGAGGGTATGACTATGGGGGATTTGTATGGCACACCTTCGACAAGGCATTCCGGAGCATTGTAGGGGCATGCGGTGTATGGGGTGATAGACTTGTTCTATAGGAGGTCACGTAGGCTTCTAGCAGTATTTGGGTAAACCATCCAGGGATGGGATGGTAGAGTTCGTCGTGTGGCTATGCAGGAGCAGGGTCGTGGGGTATACACGAGATTATCCCTTGATATATGGAGCCTATACCCACAAGAGTAAGAGGTGAGGGGAAGATGGATCACATTAGTTGTCAGAATTATGTCGCCGCAAACTTGGGAGCTAGGGTTTCAGTTGACGAGTGGATCACTCCACTTCGAGATGAGCAAGACCCTCATAGAGAGAGATCTAGATCATTCTTGGATCAACACATGGGAGATCACTGAGGTTTCCTCCACATGGAGAGGCGGGTATTCTGTGTTGTTGTTGAGGATTGATACTAGCCATGGGGTGGGAGGCTCGGGTATTGTTGAGTTGTCCCCGCATGTTGGGCATATCTTTGGTCATTACCTGTATGGTGGCCGAGAGATATAGGAGGGGAGGACCCAATAAGAGCATGTTGGACTACCGGTTATGACTAGAGATCTGCAACATCAGCATGGCAGTTTCCTTTTGCAATCGGCACGGGATCTCAGCCTCTTAAGGCTTGGCAGTTCATCCCCCTTTAGGGATGCGCTGGTTTTTATAGCGGAAGATTGTATAGGTCTCCCATTGTGTTTCAGTTGCACATAGAGTAGTTCTCCCCCTAGATATTCGTTGATGACTTGGGGCACTGTGCTAGTATGGCAGGATGATTGACACGTGTGATTCTTGGCATTCATTGGCACTACTCAGTGGCAGGCAGTAGGACTTGGGAGCGATGGGCCTCTAATCTAGTTGTGGGATCTAGGGGTCCATTGGGTTAGAGGACTACCTTGTTTTGGGAGGATGATGAGGATGAAAGAGACAGGATTGCATCATCCTTCGGATGACAGGTCAAAGACCATTAGGATGATCACTACGAGTCGAGGAAGGCCCTTCTCCCTATTGTTTCGATAGGAGATTGGGCGTGGATTGGTTGATGGAGACCTTGGCAGGGTGCCCTAGCAGGATAGACCTACGCACAATGGAGTTTCCCTTTATTGGATTTGTGGTGGAGATTCACCAAAGTGGATGACCCTGCAAGAGCATGAGAGGGTCATAGTTATGGTCAGACCGATGCAACATCCTCTTGGTGGACTCACTTGAGATTAGTTTGGGACTCGGGAGCTACAACGTTGAGCAGTTTTGTTACAGATTGGGGAGAGTGGGTTCTCATAGGGGGATGTAACCCAACTATACCATTGGGAACCTGTTTGATAGCAGGAACTTCACTTCCCAAGGACCAGTTGAGACTGGATAGCGCCTCACTTGGGTGGCTCTATGACTTGCAGGAGGTGGTTGTGATTGACACACTGAGACAAGGGATCTACTTTAGGGAACTTGGGTTGTAGCTTCGGGAGTTCCCTCTTGAGTTACCCAGGATTGATTTTTCAGTGGGACAACATTCCAAGGAGTTTACAAGGGATTGGCAATATCGAGGTGCTCTGCTTATCGACAGGAGGTGGGAGGACTCTCGGGCTCCTACACCTGGGACTGTGCATGGAGCAAGGGGTGCTTCACGTTGAGCGTGATGGCTTGGGTCCATAGTATCTGGGGACTCCTTTGTGACAGGTCAACGCATGGATCAGGAATGGCTCAATGGCACAATTGGGACCCCAATATTGCTTGCACTGATATTTGGTTCAACCGGGAGAGAGAGCTTATTCGAACATTGCTTGAGGTCAACCAATTTTTGGCAGGGAGAACTGCAATGTCCCTTCTCAACAAATTTCTGCTAGAAGAGATCTACCATTTTTTCCATTTTAGAGCTAACACATTTTTGGGGTATCAACTTAGGGAAAGTTGTTCAAATATTAAAGTTGGTGGAATATGGTAGCCACCCCTTAGGGAATACACACCTCTTGGGAGAAAAATCGATTTTGTGAAGGGAGGTCGAAATATTTGGAGGGACCCACAAGGAAAAGTAAGGCAACAATTATAAATAGAAGGTTGGGGGTAGCAGTTGAAACATTTTGATAATTTGACATTTACACATTGTTGCTCAAGTTGTTCAGTTGTGTCACAAGTGCTATTTAGAACAGAGTTCTCCAAGGGGAGAAATCACCCTTCTTTCTGTGGACTTCAAGTGCCAACCTAGGTAGGAAAATTTGCTGCTACAATTGAAGGGAGTCTTATGGAACTTTGGGAGAATCTTTCAACCATTCCCCTCAGCTAATTTGTGCTCTAGGGAGGACGCAATAGAGGATCTCATGCCACTTATTTAAGCTATTTTCCAAGGGGTGTTTGTCGCGAGAAATTTAGAGACGTTGCTCTAGGGGAAGGCTAAGCTTTGTGGAGAATTTCGGGGCTGTAGATTGTTGCCTTTGAGAGGGATGAATTTCTCTTTCTAGGGCCTGCGCAAAGGGGACGCTGGACAAATTTGTGTGGTATCAAGCTCAGCTCTTGAGTACCGGAATTTGTGGTAGAAGGCCTCTCCTACTACAGGGGAAATTTTCTAAAACACTCTCTTAGAAGATTGAGTAGGAATAAAGAGGATTCCAACAGATTTCATCATTGGGGGATGCAGAGTTTGTTCAAGAAGGCATAGTGTCAAAAAAGGGCAATTTTGGAAGGTCAAAATTAGCCAAATCCCTTCTTGGGTTTTGGTGGGTTTGTTGAGAGGAGTCTAAGGTTAACTTTACAAAATTTTCTGAGGAGTATTAAGCCCAGAAATCTCCTTTTTTTCAGCAATACATTTTATTATTCAACTAGTAATTGCATCATTTTGTGGGTTTTGCAGGTGGTTGGTTTGGGGTAGATCCCTCTATGGGTTTGTATGAGTATTTTTCGGAGAAGCTACAGTTGCATTTTCAGGCGATTTCGAGGATCACAAAGGGTCACTCAGCATTTTTAGTGCAACAACAATTGCTAATTTCTAGGTGTACGCAGAAGGATATTGGGCCGAAGTTTCCTAGCTCATGGGGTCATCTCCTCCATTTGGGTTTTCTCCATCTTGCTTATGCAAGCCCAGGTGCACTTGTTCCTTGCTATATTTACTCCTTACAACTCATAATTTAGTAAAATGGCTTAGCTTATTTGCCCAGCTTCCTGGTGTTTCTCATGGTGCATGTGTATTCATGATTTTAATTGCTTTAGCCTAGTTCATGTGTTTGTTATTAGTTGTAAATTCCATTTTGGAACATTACACTCTACATGGCCTCTATAGCCCAAAAAAACTTATGCTACAAAAAATATCTACATATCATCCAATATTTGTCAAACTAGATATTTAATGCTACGACAAATACAAGAGCGACCCAGAGAGCAGATTGGATCAGCCCTTATACATGCTATAGAAGTGACTTGCAGTAATGTTAGGTGGCAGCCCTCGTGGAGTCTCGATGTGTTTTCCTTTGAAGGACTAAGGGGCAGCTAGTGAGCAGTACAAGAGTGAAGCACCGACAGGACAAGATACGACATCGAAGTTGCAGCAAAGTTTATCATTGTATCTTGTATACCATACACTGTTTTATTATGCAGATTTTGGTTTAATATAACGAAGATTAGGGTTGTACGCTATTGTACAATTTGTTAAAAACTTTGTATATTTGTGCATGTGTGATTTACTACTTTATATTTTCATTGTGCAAAGTAGTTTATGGTTGAGATTCTTGGTTTGGTAGCATTAGTGATTTTAAGACTCTAACCTAGACCCAAGGTCATGGAAATTCAACATGGTATTAGTGGGTGTCTGAGCTACTTTGGAATTCAGTGAATCATCGAAGTACAGCGTGAGATGGAGTTGATCACATTGTAAGTGGAGGGCTTAGTGTTACACAGTAATTTGTCACCATTGGTCACCGTCCCTGTTACCCCTGTTTCCATACATTGGAGGACGCATTCCGGGACCTGTGAGCAGTGACATAGTCTAAAAACACTTGCATTATGTTCCCCTGAGTATGTACTTCATGTTCCCTGAAGACACCTTCTGCAAATTATCCCTGAAAAGTGCCCTTTTTCCATTGGCGCGGGTCCACAGTGTTTTATCCGCGCCAATCACTGAGATCCTCAAAAGGGGGTGCGACCATTGGCGCTCTGTCTTAGAAAAACACTCGCGCCAACCAAGTTTGGTAATGATTTTTGACAAACGCGCACCCATATGTTTTTTCCCTTCAGATCATGAAGTCTTTTGAGGATAAAATCCATCTGATAGAGGTCGAGAGTCATCATCTATCCTTGACATCTATCCACAGTGGCTTTTCGGAGATAATGTCAATCCACAATGGGTGTCCTGGTGCATTGTATCTTCCTCCCTTCTCCATCTATAAAAGTCTGTCCTCATGCATTAGACAAGCTAGTTTTTGAGTAATGCTAGTTGTGATTATGCTTGTCCTGAGTGATAGTAAGAGTCTTGAAGCATAGGGAGGTTATGCTGCCGGAATCCTGAGAGAGAGAAGGTCTATTGCAAGACATACATAGCTGCTCGCCCAGCCAGAGGATAGGTTCAACGTCAGAACCTTGGTTGTATCTTTCTCTGCTTATTATTCATTAATAAACGACTACTGTTATGGTTCCAATCTCATTGTTCATCATGATAATGTTTGGTTTATTTCCTTTCTGACTGAAATATAGTTGTATGTTAGTGGATTTTATGCTTGTTCTCGTTTTGTTCTTTGCATGTGCAGGTATCCATACGCGGGGATCGCAAGGATTGTGACCTGCCGGAGCAAGGGAACGGGAGTATCAACTCTTCTTCGACATTAGCGTTGGACTCCAGGTTGGTTCTCGTAATCCACTTTTAATATGCAACTAGGAACTTGCGTAGTAGCGTGATTTGATTGTTGCTAGTCCCATTTTGGGCTAGTGGGATCGCCTCTGTCCGCAGAGGGGATTTACCTCTCCAACAATTTGGCGACTCCGCTGGGGAGGAGCTATTTGTTGTTTGATTCATAAACCTTGGACGGAGTCTGAAGCACGGCCAGGCAGCCTTTGAAACGTTATTGCTTTGCATTAGTGGAGTAGATCAACGCCACTTCAGTCGATCTCCGGTTTGGTTTATGAACCGAACGACTTGGAGTTTTGTCTTGCATGTTAGTTTTCTCTTGCCTGCTTGGATAAATGAGCTTTCTGGGTCAGCTTTGAAGTTGTTTTCTGCTCTTAGACCTGTCTGAGTACTGTTGACCAGACCCTGGGCTGTTGTATTTATTTTTTGGGTCAGCAAACGCGGTTGGCGCGTTTTTTCCTCTGACAGTCGCGCCAGTTGGCGCATGTTGCACAACAGCAACTCGCGCCAATTCCTGAATAGCGCAAGTTGCAGGCTGACAGTCGCGCCAGCTCTGTGAATTTTGCCAGTTTGTTAGTTGAAAGCTCCTTAAACTCAGATTTTTGTTTTTGTATATCTTTTGCAGCTTCTGGAAGTGTGTTGGACCTCTGTGTGACTGGTTGTTACCTTTATCCTTCAGTTGTTTGCTTATTTCTATCGATTTTGTATCCCAGCCCTAGAGCATCTAGTGGCTTTGCATGTCGAGCCTTCTGTGGGAAGTTTTGGTTTGATTATCCAGTCAACTTTTTGGTTGTTTTCCGCACCTGTCTAGTAGTTGTTTAAGTTTGTTATTCCGTGCTTCTAGGCGATTCACTTCTAGCTTGTTTGGATTTTGCTTGACTTCATTTGAACTTAGATCACATGGTTCACTGAAGGTCTGTGCGCTTTTCATTGTTTTGACAGTTCATTTTGGTATTTCAGATTTGGTTCTCCTTGCATTGAGTGAATTTTGTTTGTTTATTCTTGTTAATATCTCATGAAATTTGTTTAAATGCATTATGCCATTTTAAAAAGAGAAAAAACAAAAGATCTTTTTGCATTCTATTAGTTAACATTTATTGTTATTTGTTGCTTTTAAAAAGAAAAGAAAAGAAAAAGTTTTATTTCTTGTTATTAGCTGCATTAGGATCTTTGTTGTTTGTTTATTATTCATTTTGTTTGTTTGACAATCTCAACTCTCCTGTAGTTAGAATTCATTGAACGAAATGATATAATTTTGGCATATAGTGTGCATTTAGGAAGTTTTGAGATATCACATACGGTAGGACCAAAAAACTGAAACTTAATTGAAGATCAACTATAAAATAAACCGAATGAACCTAACAACGCATTGGAACCTAACGCACATATTCTAGAGGTCTAGGCTAGAGACGTGTTCCGGCGTCGTTAAACCTGGTAACTATTGCCTCGCTGATGGTTGGGTGATTCCTCCTGAGAGACAATAAGTACCAGTACGGACTGAGCTCCCACGTACCGTCGCGTATATACGGGAGACCCCACTAGGCTATCATCCTTTATCCATAGGAAGCCGAGTCTGCCGCCTTACAAGCCATAATGCACTGAACACAGCATTCGGGAAGATTGACTGCAGTACGGGAAGTCCTTGGTTTTCATCTGATTGCCGAGGTGTATAAGTAGTTTTACGGATTGTTTGGTAAACCTTTTGCCTAGAGTCTCCAGAGTAGTCACTTTTGATCCTTTTCAGACTCCTTAAAAGAAAAGGTGCCTGTGAGCGTCTTGTCACTTCGTGCTCATTAAACATTCGAAGGAGACTAGAGTCATCTTTTGTCCTTTTCTCGAGTCTTAAAACATGAAAAGGTCAAGTTGTGTCTTTGCGTCCTAAAATTTATTCGGCCACGATAACATTTACCCAATTAGATTTTGTTTGCGTTAGTTTGAGTAGGGGCTGTCTCGGTAGATTCCTTAGGTTTTGTGAAGTTTCATCCTGGCGAAATTACCAATTTCGTCTTCTGTCGAGATACCGGTTGCGAGTCTTCCTGTGGTTCCAAGTATACAACCACTTAGTTCTCGTGCCCCAGGCAACGAGACTTACCAGTTTCATTGGAACCCTACGTGGGAACCTTCTGAGGACAGTGTCCCTTTTTGGGACTATACTTCTCCTCGTGTGTCAGTTCCACCTTCTTCCTCTGACATGGAGGATTTGTCCCCTACAACAACTGATGAGTCCATTGCGACGAGCGGTGAAATTCCCACCGCAACGGACCCTATACGTGTTAGTAGTACTCCCACTACTACAAACTTACCACGAGGCTATAAAGCTTTAAGGGATACTATGCCCTATGGAACTCCTTTAACGGGTTCTATTTGGTCACCACTCACTTTTCCTACTACGGAGCCTTTTACTCTGCAAAGTCGCAGTCCATATGTTACCTCAGTCACAACCGCTCCCATGGTCTGTGCAGCCTCTTCGACTCCTGTTTTTAGTCGTCCTTCGGCTTCCTTATTCGGAGTCTTTGATCCCATGACAAATGTCCCAATACAGGGACCATACGATCCGTATTTGTCGTCTCAACCGGTTGTTGAGGTATTAGTTCCATTGTCAATTGATTGGGGCTCCACCTCTTTTCACGGTGGTAAAGTTTCATCTGCGCAGTCTCCAAGACAACCTCCTCAAGACCAACAAGGGCAATCCTTTCATGGAAACCCTTTCGCTTCTCGTGGTCCTTTTTTCTCTTCTTATGTTCAACCTTCTGGTAACTCAGGTCAGTGTTCTGTTCAACAATCCCAACCTGGTATCCAGCAAGGTTATCCTACTGGACAAATTGGTCAACAAACTGTCTAGTATGCTTCAATATTTGGACCAGCTGTTCAACCACATGGTCAGCCTACCGTCCAGTATAGTCAGCCTTCTGGGCAAGTCGGACAGTCTCAAATCCAATTAGGCCAACCAACTGCCCAGCCCACTCAGCCATCTGGTCCGTTAGGACAACCTTCAATTGTGCAACAACAACAACTCCATTCCCAGCAGGTACCACCTTCTGGGCAGGGAGGTCAACCCCAATATCAACAAGGTTATCCTTCCGGCCAGATAGCCCAACCTACAGGACATCTTTCTGGTACTGCTCAACCTGGTTTTTCGCCCCAGGCTGGACCCCAACCCCCGTCTGGTTTTCAAACGCAAGCTGGGGTTCAATCCCAACCGCCTTATCAACCTCCGCCTACTCCTCAAACTCAGTTTGGAGTCCAGCCACCCTATGGTTACCAGCAACCTCAAGGGCAACCTTTGTTTGCCCCGTACCAAAATTACCAACAACCGCAGACGAATCCTTATTATCCGCAACCATATGGTGCTTCTGCAGGACCGTTTGGTAATCCATGGAGCGCTGGGGGGCAAAACCCAAATCCTTACGGACAAAACCCTATGGGGCCAAATCCGTCCGGACCAAGCCCTTGGGGGCAACCGCCAGTTGGTTGGAACCTTGGTGCTCCATCCCAACAGCAGCCCCAGATGTCCTTTAATCCTCAATTACCTTTCTTAGCGACTTTAGAATTACCGGATGTGTCTAAATTGACTAATGATCCTATTCTGCATAATCCATATTGGCCTCCGGTTCCAACAAAAATTCCCGGTGACTGTCCAAAATTCGATGGTAAGCCTAATGAGGATCCACAAGCTCATGTCATGACTTATCACCTATGGTGCTCATCCAATTCATGGCTTGATGATTCCATTCGGCTTCGCCTTTTTCAGAGGACTCTCACCGGTTCTGCCGCTAAGTGGTATATTGAACTCAATCGCGGATCCTTTCAGGATTTTAACTCCTTGGCTATGGCATTTCTCACTCATTTTCAGTTGCCCGTTCGATATGAAACGGGTACACATCTCCTCACATCCTTAAGACAAACGACGGCTACGCATATCTCTGATCATATCCATGAATGGAGACGGCGTAGACGTATGATCAAATTTTGGATTCCCGACTAGCTGCTTACTGATTGGTTTACGACTTCGTTCGTTCCTCCAATAGCTCGGGATATCGCCATGGGGGCGTGTGTCACTGAAGGGCAAGCTATCGCGCGAGCTCAGTACCTTGTCTTGGTTTACTCTCAGTCAGGTACATTGTATGATTATCTACCTGATGCCCCTAGACCAGGAACATCCAAAGCCCCGCCAACACCAACTGTTGACGGTATTATTGGTACTGTTAGTTCATCCTCAAAGAAAAATTCCGCGAACCCTGGGAAGCAAAAACCACCTGTTTCGAATGAACCCACCTCCCAGGTAATACCCACTTCAAATGTTACTTCCGAGGTCAATGCCGTCCAATCCACCACGGCAGACAAAGCCTCGAAAGCAAAGAAGAAAGGGAAAGCGAAGAATAAGCCAGATCAACCCAAGCAGGAAGCCCCTAAACCTTCGCCCGAGGACGGTGCCAAACGCAAACCCAAGTATCCTTGTCTTATCTGTGATGAGGATCACTATACCAAGGACTGCCCGAGGCGGTCCGAAGTTAGTCGTTTGTTGAAAGGCGCTCCCGGGACTCCTGCGGTGCTTAAAGAACCCTTTCCCTCACAGCAAACTCAAAAAACTCAAATGGTGGCTGACCCATCTCAGCCTCCCTCTTCCTTCGGTTCTCAAGTGTTTATGGCTGGAACGATCCCTATCAATATCAGTACTCGAACAAAAGATTATCCGCCATCCACCGGGAAGGAGCCTGAGATACCCTCTAGTGCTCCTCCGTTCAGTTCAGGTCCTCTCCACATTGAGAGACCTACAACTGAGATGCCTCTTCGACCCCCTCCAAAAGGAGTACTCCGGAAATCTTCTTACAACCCAAATGCTCGTGCTGCACAGCACTACAATATCGTTGAGGACTTAGCGCAGACTCCGTCGGCTATGTCCACTTTAGAAGTTCTCCAGAGCTGCCCTTCTCAGAGGAAGTCCTTGCTATCCGCTATTGGTGGCATAGACCCGGCAGATTCGGATTTAATTACTTTTGACTTGGAACGCCATACACAGAGACTGCCTCCTCAAATCGCATTCCTTATACAGGTTATCATTGATTCCAAAACAATTCACCGTACAGTCATCGATGAAGGTGCTTCAACTTGCATCATGTTTGTCGCCTATTGGAAAGCTATTGGATCTCCTACCCTGAGTCAGTCTCCCACAACCTTGGAAGCCTTTGATGGAAGAGCCTCTCGTCCTTATGGTATACTCCAACGTTTGCCCATCACTTTAGAAGGGAAGATGGTCGAAATGGAAGTTGAAGTCGTTGATGCTACTCTTACCTACAACCTCCTTCTCGGACGTAGCTGGATCTACGCGATGAAAGCTGTTGCCTCATCACTGTTTCGTATCATCCGTTTCCCTCATCAAGGGAAGATTGTTACCGTAGACCAGCTATCTTTCTTCGCTTCCTCTTCTGAAGGTAACATTCCTTTCGTGGAGCATACCTCGAAATTATCTGAGAGTCTGGGAGCTGGACTTTTCAAAGATCCCGCCCTTATGGGTGTTTTTCCGCTCCCACCTCCTAACGTCGCCTCTGTTAATATGATCACTTCTTGTTCTGATCCGTGGATCATTCCTCCCACCGACCAAGTAGATTCTTGCAGCGAAAAGATGCCGTTGAGTCCTGCCGAACTCAACTACGTTGAAATTATTGCTGCATCGGCTCCCTCTTCCGAACTTGCTCTTTCGAGCACGGTTCTCCATTCATTTGATCCATCCTCAGGGCTTGTAGATGAGACTTCTTCGAATCCTTTGCAAGACACATTCTCATCCGATGAAGCCATAATTGAGACTATGTCTCTCGAGGAACTTCCTTGGCATGATTCTCACCATCGTTCCTCGTTCCTCCCTACCCCTCAGGATATTCTCACTTGCCTTGAATGGTTTGCTCCTTGTCTCCCACTGCAAACACCTATTCAGATTAATCAGGTGTCTTCTGAAGGGAATATGGCAAATACTACGCAAACCTAGCCCATCGACATCTCTGTCAAACCAGGGATGGTCGAGCATATTCATATTGGAGTCACTTGTACTCCTGAGGAGATTCAACTTTATTCCAACCTCTTTCGCGATTTTCGTGATGTTTTCACATGGTCCTACGAAGAAATGCCCGGCATTGATCCTAGCATAGTGGTGCATGAGATAATCACGTACCCAGGTGTTAAGCCTGTACGTCAACGTTTACGCCCTGTACACCCCAGAAAGGCTGCAGCGATTAAGGCCGAGGTAGAGAAGCTTCTTAAAGCCGGTTTCATTTATCCTATTCCGCTCACAGATTGGGTTTCCAATATCGTACCTGTGACTAAAAAACAGGGTACAATCCGCGTTTGTGTTGATTATCGTGGTATAAATCGAGCCTATCCTAAAGATAATTTTCCCACACCATTCATTGATCAGATTATTGACGAGTGTGCCGGAAGTGAAATGTATTCTTTTATGGACGGTTTTTCTGGCTATAATCAGATCAATATTGCTCCCGCTGATCAACACAAAACTGCCTTTATCTGTCCATGGGGCACTTTTGCCTATAAGAAGCTCCCCTTCGGTCTTAAAAATGCCGGTGCTACCTTCCAGCGTGCAATGTCCTATGCGTTCCATGACATTCGACACATTGTACAGCCTTACCTGGATGATCTCCCTGCTCATTCAGCTAAACGTCAGGACCACCCTAAGCACCTTCGTGAAATCTTTCTTCGCTGTCGATACTACCAAATCAGGCTTAATCCTCACAAATGTGTCTTCTGCGTTGAATCTGGCAGACTTCTCGGGTTTTTCGTTTCCCGAGAGGGCATCCGTTTGGATCCCCTTAAAGTCGAGGCTATAGTGAATCTTCCTCCCCCCGCTTCTTTGCACCAATTGCAGAGTTTGCAGGGTAAAGCCAATTTTTTACGTCGTTTCGTTCCAAACTATGCCGAGGTGGCCAAAGGTTTTACACGATTACTAAAGCGCGATGTCCCTTTTCATTGGGATGCCACAGCTCAGGAATCTTTTGAGCATCTCAAGGGCCTCCTTGTTTCTGCTCCATTGCTCCGTCCTCCGAATTATTATCGCGACTACACCTTGTATTTGGCTGCCGCCGACACCACTATCAGCATGGTTCTTGTCCAAACTGATGATGATGACACTGAGCATGTTATCTATTATCTCAGCCGCAACCTTTTAGACACGGAAACTCGATATGCTTATGTCGAGAAGTTGGCATTAGCCGTAGTCTGTGTTGTCCAATGCTTCCGTCATTATATTCTGTTGCGTACTACTACTGTGATTTCTGATTGCAACCCCATGACATATATATTGTCACGCCAGTTGCTGGGGGGAAAGTACTCAAAGTGGATTGTTATCCTCCAAGAGTTTGACTTGGAATTTACCCCTGCCAAGTCCAAGAAATCACTTGTATTTGCTGAGTTAATTTGCTCTTTGCCATCCTCTTCCCCGACCTCTCACATCGAGGATCAAATTCCGGATGAGACCCTATTCCTCATTAGCACCCTCGATCCATGGTACAGAGATATAATCATATATCTGCAAACGTCCTCCTTTCGCCCGGGCGTGTCCAAAGACGCTTGGCGAAGGATTCGTTATCAATCTCAACCATACCGTATCATTGGCGATACATTATATCGTCTTGGCGCCGACTCTATTCTCCGCCGTTGTCTTACTTTCGAGGAAGCTGAGCGGGTCTTAAATGACTGCCACTCTGGTGCCTGTGGCGGTCACATGTCTGGATATGCTACTGCCCAAAAAATCCTCCGTGCTGGTTACTTTTGGCCCTCTATCTTTAAAGATTGCATCCTTGCCGTCCGCTCTTGTCATGAGTGCCAGATATACCAACGGAAGATGCGAGCGCCTCCTGCTCCGTTGCACCCTGTTGTCGCCGTCGGCCCTTTTGCCAAATGGGGCATTGATTATATGACCTGTAACCCTCGCTCGGCCGGGGGGCATGGGTTTATCATCGTTGCCGTCGATTACTTTACTAAATGGGCCGAGGCGATGCCTACATTAACTGAAGACGGTCACACAGCGGCGCAATTTTTATTTAATCATGTTATTTCGCGATTCGGTGTCCCTCAAGCCATCGTTACTGATCACGGAAAGCATTTCCGTAATCATATGATGTCGGAATTAACAACCCAGTTAGGCTTGCAGCACGATAGTTCAACTCCGTACTACCCTCAGTCCAATGGCCAAGTTGAAGCTATCAATAAGGTTTTGGTCACAATGCTTCAACATACCGTTGGCATGCATAAGTCTAACTGGCATTTGATGTTGTTCCCTGCTTTGTGGGCCTACCAAACCTCTGTGAAGGATGCCACTGGTTTCACTCCATTCCAGCTAGTTTATGGACTAGAGGCTACCCTTCCGATTGAATGTGAAATCCCTTCATTAAAGTTAGCTGTCGAGCTACTTCCCAACACCACTCCGTTAGAAGAACGCCTTCTTTACTTAGAACGGCTGGATGAAACTCGTCGCCTGGCCTCCTTGGCCATCGAAACGCAAAAGAAGCGAGTCAAGACTCACTTCGATCAGACCGTACGTCCACGTTCTTTTGTTGAGGGAGACTTAGTCCTGCTCTATGATCAGGCAAAAGATAAGCTAGGAGCAGGAAAGCTCGAGTCTATGTGGCTAGGCCCTTACATTGTCAAGAAAGTTCTGCAGAAAGGGGCCTACGAGCTGATTGATTATGAAGGAAACCCTCTTGGGAAGCCCCGAAATGGGCTTTATTTGAAAAAGTACTATGCGTAATGCTGGTACATTTTATTTTGTACATACATGTACTCTAGCTAGTGTGTTGTGTGTGTGTGTGTGTCAGTTTTAAAGGCATAGCTGCCACTTATTGTGTTTCTCGCTTCTTGTGCAGATGTCGAATACACCTTATGTTGGTTTCGCTGATGGTGCCTGCCGCAGTACTCGCAACTTGTCCTCTGCGGCGTGGGTGATCTACGATCCTCATGGCGAGCTGATAGATTGTCAGGGTGTGTGTTTGGGTCGTACTACTAACAATGTCGCTGAATACTGTGCTATAATCGAGCTACTTGTTGAAGCAATTAATCGCAGCATTCGTGCATTGGTAGTGAACCTGGACTCTCAACTTGTCGTCCACCAGCTCAACGGGCATTATTCCGTCAGAGACCATCGTATTTTAAGGTTGTATTTACGTGTGAGATTGTTAGAAAGGAACTTTGAGTTTATTACATATCAACATATTCCACGACAATTAAACACATTATCTGATGCATTGGCTAATCATGTATTAGATAGACATTTGCGTAATTTGTAACTAAAACATTATACAAGCAAGCACATGAAAAACACAATAATAAACCATAGGCATATGTATATATACGTGTGTGTCATAATGTTTGCGCCCCGCACATTACATAATCCAAAAAATAATACATGTCCAAAACTCATACAGCCGCTGACAACATGTTCCTCAAAAACGTGCAAAAATGAAACCTAGGTGTCTAATCACGGTGATGCTCATGATAGCATGTCATCGCTCGCACCAAACGTCTCAACAGACGATGGACGCGAGTAGATACTCCCACCGTGTGCGTCTGGTACGCTCTAGGTACGTCTGCCAATCTGGCATAATCCGGAATCCCTCGAGTAAGTGCCTCAAGGTTTTGTACTAGATCGTCACCCGCATCACCCTCTGCCTGAGGGTCGACTGCGGGTTGTGCTCTCCGTGCGTTATGAGGCAAGTCAGCTGGTCGCTCTGCACCAACATCTGCATACATATATATAGAGGTTGTCAGAGATAGACATGTATTGCAAAAAAAAAAAAAAAACTTAAATACATAAAAGCGTCAAAAACACAAAGAGTTCTTACCTAGCTCCTCGTCCCAGTCCTCTCCTACAGGCAATGGGAGATTTGGATCTCCAGTAAAATCCGTGCCCGCATAGGGCCATTCCTCGATGACAATCATCTAGTGACGGAGCCAGATAAAGAACTCGGGCCTCCAGGCCATCTGTTGGCCCCCCCCTCCTCTGCGCATGAGTTCTGCCCATCGATTTAACCTCGGCTCCCGTGGCACTGGATCTGCCACTATACCTCCCGGTACCTGGAATATCGGCAGGCGCTCCAGGAAGAACGTTACTACGATAGATCCGTAGCCAAACTGTTTGTTCCCATCACGCTTACACTTGGTAAGCTGCCTTTTGATGTTTGTCGTCACTGCCGTGGCCCAATCAAACAGTGTAGGCTGGAGACACTCAGTTGCCAGCAGCAAATGATTTTTGCTGGCCTCGTGGGGCGCCTGTACCCCAGCTGTCCGGGTAATAGTGAATAAAATCACTCGTAGTACCAGGTCGGGAACCGTGATAATGTCTACTTTGGCACTGTTTGATCCAAAATGTGCCCCAGGACAAACTCTTTCCATCACCTCTCCCATCTTCTCCCCGGAAGGCCTGCTACCAGTCAAGATGGGTCGTGCACCTCGCCGCGATAGACCAGTAATAAAATAGACATCAGAAACATCTAACTCCAATGTCTGGTCTTTCAGGCGAAATACCTGATCCTCCGTATCCCAAGCATCCACGATGAATCGTAGCAGCTCAGGTTGTGCACGTAAGCATGAGGTGAGGAAGAACTTTTTCAAGCCACAGTCTCTCAGAGCATCCATGCATGCATCATCCTCCATTGCCATGGCATCCACGGCATCATGCTCTCTTTCTCTCCATTCTATAGCCATTCTGACGGATCCCTGCAACCACAAAGTCGAAATTTCCATCATTAGATCATTGGTGAAATTAAAACTGAAGAAAATTTGCAATTTCACCGGCTAAATTCATGGCAAATTAAGATCGCGCGGTTGGCGCGACTGTTTCTAAAACAGTCGCGCCAAGGTCGCGACCCCTTTGGGTTAAAAATCCCATTGGCGCGATCCCGAGCGGGAAACTCGCGCCAATGGCGCAACCCTATGAAATTGCAAATCCTCTTGCAGGGGACTAAATTATGGATGAAAATCTAAAAAAATGGAATGAAAACAAAGCTAAGGATGAGGCCTCTTACCTGTTGCAGACGGCGGCTCGAATGATCTCCTGGATTGATCGCAATCAGCAGTTGAAATTTGCACCCAAAACCCTCCAATGGTAAACTCACAAGGTAAAAAGTGAAAAGTAATTTTATTTTTTACCATTTCACTATTTATAGCATTTTTTGCCCTAAAAATACATTAGAAATGATATTTTTTGAGTATTGTTGGAATATTTTTATGTCAAAGTGGGTTTTACGCTGTTTTTTGTATGATGACAGGGGTTGGTGCAACTCAAAGCAATGACACGAGCTCTTTTTCGACTTTTTCAAGCTCGGTAAAACATGAGAAAAGGTTGCTTTAAGGTCTGCTTTCAGCTCTTTTCTGACCATTTAAAGAGGAAAAGATTGCCGAGTTACTCCTCTTGACTCGTTAAACGTTAATAAGGGGCGGTCATTTTAAGTTCTTTTTGTCGACCGTTAAAACATAAAAAGATTACCGGGTTTTTGTCGTTTCAAACTCGTTAATGGTTATGAAACGACGTGATTTTGATCGCTTTTTTACTTTTTCAGGTCGAAATCACTATTTATGAAAAGTACTCCTCGATCGTAATGGTCGGGCGGTTCTTTCGGGCATTATTTTATACTTTTTCGGGCCCGAGAGACACAACTTTACGAAAAAGGACACCCCTGGAGTTTCCTTTTCTGTTGTCTTTTCAAACTCTCTAAACATGAAAAGACGTCGAGTTCTTCCATTGTCAGACTCGTTAAAACCTGATGACATCGGATTTTGTCGAAATGACGTACCACAAGCATATGCTATCCCCATCAAGCTTGTTAAAAATAATTGGGGTACTCGCCAGAAATGGCGGGGGAAAAAAGGAACCATAATTACCGTCGTGTCGGCAGTATGTCGCTCTTGAACATGGCACTTCTCTGCTTTCGTGTCTGGGTGGGGATATCTCATCTCATATTTTTCACTTGCCTCCGTGGACTTGGGTACCCCTATTTGACCTCTCATCTGCTCATTGCCTCGTCATCATGACCTTTGATACATTGATGTCAAATACTGCCAATTCCATTGACGTGCCGTTGATATGTTCAAGAGAAGTTGACCTCTGCAAAGAAACAACCTCCCTCTGATAGCTCGTACAATCTTGATTCACAACATTATCTCTCTGTCTCCTGTCGATGATGTGGAAAACATTATGGCCCACCTTCGATCAAGGTCACTTCCTGTCGACTTCAGCTCATTATCCAAGAAGCTGATCTAGAGACTCCCTGCCGGTGCCTTGGAGCCTGCATGCCTCAATGGCAGGTTCTTCGTGTTCGACGTGAGGTTTTCATCATTGGCATCCGATCAAATGATTCTACGGGTGTTCGACTTCAGATCACTAATTCACACGCCGTAGATTGTACCTATAGTACCTTGAGGGCCATTGTCATTATTGGTGGTACCTCTCGCGTCTGTTAACAGTTTCCAATATTGACTGGTAATCAGACGATGTTCATGCATGTTCGACTTCAGCTCATATATTCACATGCTTGAACTTGTACTTATGTTCGGGTCGAGATGGAGCGCAAGACCCTGGATTGTCTCTGTTGTAATCCAGGCATGATTCTTGATACATGACTCATTCACTGGATGGCTGCGACCATACCTGAGTCAATTCATTGATCCTAACCAGATGGATGCGTCCATACTATGGATCTAGATTATCATGTACTCTCTTATGGATGGCTGCGACCATACCACGTACATCATGTATTTGAGCTATCAATTGTATCTCTCAATGCAGATTCTCGGCGGCAGCTACATGTGTTCTTGTAAAGCATTTCACCCCTCTCTCTCTCTCAGGCCTCATGCTTTAGGGGGCATCTGTTACACAGTAATTTGTCACCATTGGTCACCGTCCCTGTTACCCCTGTTTCCATACATTGGAGGACGCATTCCGGGACCTGTGAGCAGTGACATAGTCTAAAAACACTTGCATTATGTTCCCCTGAGTATGTACTTCATGTTCCCTGAAGACACCTTCTGCAAATTATCCCTGAAAAGTGCCATTTTTCCATTGGTGCGGGTCCACAGTGTTTTATCCCCGCCAATCATTGAGATCCTCAAAAGGGGGTGCGACCATTGGCGCTCTGTCTTAGAACAACACTCGCGCCAACCAAGTTTGGTAATGATTTTTGACAAACGCGCACCCATATGTTTTTTCCCTTCAGATCACGAAGTCTTTTGAGGATAAAATCCATCTGATAGAGGTCGAGAGTCATCATCTATCCACAGTGGCTTTTCGGAGATAATGTCAATCCACAATGGATGTCCTGGTGCATTGTATCTTCCTCCCTTCTCCATCTATAAAAGTCTGTCCTCATGCATTAGACAAGCTAGTTTTTGAGTAATGCTAGTTGTGATTATGCTTGTCCTGAGTGATAGTAAGAGTCTTGAAGCATAGGGAGGTTATGCTGCCGAAATCCTGAGAGAGAGAAGGTCTATTGCAAGACATACATAGCTGCTCGCCCAACCGGAGGATAGGTTCAACGTCAGAACCTTGGTTGTATCTTTCTCTGCTTATTATTCATTAATAAACGACTACTGTTATGGTTCCAATCTCATTGTTCATCATGATAATGTTTGGTTTATTTCCTTTCTGACTGAAATATAGTTGTATGTTAGTGGATTTTATGCTTGTTCTTGTTTCGTTCTTTGCATGTGCAAGTATCCATACGAGGGGATCGCAAGGATTGTGACCTGCCGGAGCAAGGGAACGGGAGTATCAACTCTTCTTCGACATTAGCGTTGGACTCCAGGTTGGTTCTCGTAATCCGCTTTTAATATACAACTAGGAACTTGCGTAGTAGCGTGATTTGATTGTTGCTAGTCCCATTTTGGGCTAGTGAGATCGCCTCTGTCCGCAGAGGGGATTTACCTCTCCAACACTTAGTATGATGTCGAAGTTGTAGGTAGGTCTTCGATATGAGGGCAGGTTGCAGGGGTTGTCCAATTATACTTGGAAGGAAAGGATCAAGTTGGTCGTGTAAGTCAACAAGATCTGGGAGTTCGCTGAGAAAGAGATCAAGAAACCAACTAACCCTAAGGAGTTGGAAATATATGAAGATTTGGATGCGAGGGCGAGATTGATCATCCTAGATGGTGTGAAGGATGCCCTAATCGCTCATTTGTTTGGGAAGAACAATGCACATGGGATGTGGATGACTCTTCAAAATTTGTTCCAAAATAAGAACGAGAATTGGGTACTGGTATTGGAGGATAAGTTGAAGTCCACAAAGATGATAAAGGGTGAAAGTGTGACCTCATATCTGACGAGATTATCTCAACTCAAAGATGAGCTTGCTTCCATCAGTGTGACTATCTCAGATTGAGATATGGTAAGGATTGCTTTGAAAGTGTTCACCGAGGAATGGAAGCCCTTCATCAAAGGAATCATTGTGAGGGAGAAGTTGTCATACTGGGATACGCTATGGGATGACTTCATTTAGGAAGAGTTGCAAGACGAGGATCTTCATCCAAAGAAGTCTTTCGATGATGACGTGGCACATGCAGCACGAATGAAGGGTAAGAAAAAGAAGGACTTGAGTAAAGTCAAGTGTTTCAACTATGGCGAGATGGGTCATTATTCATCAAGATGTCCGATGAAGAAGGGAGATGATGAGAAGAGAAAAGGAAAGAAGGTCACCAGTGTTGCCACTTCAGCTGAGATAGATGATCTCACCAGGAGATTAGAAGAGGGGGACTTTGTTATGATCTCTCATTTCTCGCAGGGTACTATCAATGAGGATGGATGGTACGTGGACAATGGTGCGGCGAAGCATATGACAGGGTCACAAGAGGTTTTTGAGACTCTAGTTGAATGGGACTCGAATTTGCACATGGTATTGGGCGACAAGAGTCAGTTGGAGATCTGAGGATCAGGTGTTGTGCCATTCAGGATGGAGACAGGACGTGTGATGCGGATCTAGGATGTACAATTTCTACGAGGACTCAAATATAGCGTGATTTTTGTCTCAATGATCAAGAGGAAATGGTTTGAGGTCTTGCTCCAGGATGGGAAGGCAAGACTCGGGCCTAGAGGCTCTAAGTCCGATGGGATTGTACTCAGAGTTAGAGCATGGTCTCTACATGTTAACGAGCAAGCCTATAAATCATGGAAAGAAGCAGGTGGAGTAGGTGCAAGTTCCAGAGAATTAGGAGCAGGTGCAAGTGCAAGCTTTAGAGGAGTAGGTACAGGTTCCAAAGAAGAAGGTTCGCCTTCCCAAGAAAGTGGTCTAGATTTGAGAGACTCAAAGGGAGTCTAGTTTGAGAGGGAGCTTGCAAGTTCAGAGGGAGACTTTGCAGCCCAAGAAGAGCGTGTGGTCAGTGGGAAGCAAGGGTGCTCCTACAACCACCAAGAAGGAATTGTGAAGATATTGGAAAGCGGTACAGGCAAAGAAGAAGAATCAGGATGCTTCAAGTGATAGCGACACTCTTGAGAATGGCGTAGTTCACCGCACATGGATTGTTGTAATTGTGAGCGTGAGTTGGGAAAGTGTTGCAAGAAGTGATGATGATGACGAGTTACTTCCTAGTTTTTGAAGTACGTCCCTCTCTAAAAGGGAGTGTTGATTTGTGTAGCTTGGGAGGTACTCCAAGCCCTAAGGTTCAGGGTTTGAAGGGAAAAGCGCCACAAGGTTCACTTGTGGGCTTGGAACCCAAGTATGGGGTTTTGCACCAAAATGTCTTTTGGGCATTTCTGTAAGCACATTTCTACATGTGATGGCATGAGACGATAGAGGGCGGAAAGGAGAATCCAATGCTTCAAGAATTGTTGAATTTTGAGTTGTAGAAGTGGAGATATGAATTTTTGAAGTTTTCATTAATATTTGGACAAGGACAAGTCATGTAAGCTTGAGGAATTCATATAAGTGACATGACTCTTCATCAAATTCATGGAAACCCTCATTTGTGTATAAATATAGGGTGAAGGCAAAGTTAATTATCATCCTGTTGCAATAAACACGCAAGAAAAAGAGCTCGGATTTTCTACCTTAGCCGCAACAAGGAGGAAGAGACAGCAAGGTGACTTGGAGGATGTTTTTGGGTCATTTTGTGGAGGCCAAGATACTGTCTTGAAGGTCGAAGCTTGTTCTTGGAGGGCGAAGGAGAGTAAATTGTTTTAGGGCCATTTGGGAGGAGTCTAAACCCTTGGAAGGGATGTCGCAGTCAAGAGGAGGTTTGTTGTAGCAAGCCTCAGTCAAAATGAGGGAGGCCGAAAGTTTGTAAAGGGTTGGAGTAGCCCATAACTTCAGCGAAGGGTCTCCTCCCCTCTTAGAATGGAAGTCGCAGTAAGGAAGTGTGATTTTGGGCCATATTTTAGGATTGTTAGGGACTGTGGTTGGGTGCCCTACTAGTCTAGAATTGCAGCAGCCTAAGTACCCTAAATGAGTGAGTTGGTGCATGCTTATTGGAGCAGTGCTTGGTGTTTTTTGGGTCAAGGAAGTGACCAGTTTGGATCAAAGTTGTTGTAGTCTATTGGTGTCGTGTGGAGGACTTTTCGTGGTGGTGAAGAGTCCATCCTAGGAGCAGAACCAACAATGTAGTATTGGGCATCATTGTTCTGGTGGAGGGTAGTGTGCTGATAGCCCAAAGTAGCCCTAGACGAGCTATCTTGAAGTGACGAAGAGGAGCTGAAGGTTGCGTGAATTTTGGTGCCAAAGTGAAACACCTTGATGGACAAAGGTAACTACTAGCTTGGCAGTTTGGAGCTCGGGAATTAGCCAACCCAAAGAGAAGATTGGATCAGCCCGTGTACATCCTACGTAAGTGACTTGCAGTGGTGTTAGTGGCAGCCCTCCTAGAGTCTCGATGTGTTGTCATTTAAAGGACTAAGGGGCATTTAGTTAGCAATATGGGAGCAAAGGACTGACAGGATAAGATACGACATCAAAGTTGCAGCGAAGTTTTTCAATGTATCTTGTATGCCATAGGCTGTTGTATTATTCAAATTTGGTTTAATATAACGAAGATTAGGGTTGTACATTATTGTACAATTTGTTAAAAACTGTGTATATTTGTGCATGTGTGATTTACTGCTTTATATTTTCGTTGTGCAAAGTAGTTTATGGTTGAGATTCTTGGTTTGGTAGCATCAGTGATTTTAAGACTCTAACCTAGACCCAAGGTCGCAGAAAATCGACAAAAGCTTGAGTTTGATTCTTGGATGATGTACTTTCTCGACTGAATATATGAAGACAATCTAATAGAAGAAGATTGCAAAGGGTTTTCTCCCTTATGGAGTTTTCCCTGGTCATTGACCAAATATTGTGTCTCTTGTCTCTTGGTTGTCTTTCATTGTGCATTTGTATAATTGTTCTATCTACTATTTCTCTATTGTCTTTGGTTAATTGAAGAATTGGAAAATGTTAAATTGATGATAATGGATATTGTTGAAGTAATGGTTGCAGCATAGAACAATTGATTAAAAATTAACATGGTATTAGAGGTGAGGTGAAGACAAGCAAAGAGACATATAGCAAGAGCATCCATCTTCTAGCAGCTGATTGAAAGGGGAAAATATTTTCGTAAAAATGTCTACCTCTTATTTCAAGGAAAATGAACAACCGGTTGATACATCTATGCATCTTGGAATACCAGGATCAATGTCACCTTAGATGAGTATGATGTCTTGGAATTAATGGAAGGAAATATTTCACCAGCACCAGAAAATTCTCCTCAAGCTTCCAAATCCAAGTATGAGAAAGGTGAGATTAAAGCTGAAAAGATCATTATTGATTCCTTAAGAGATCATTTACTCGTTTATATTTCATCCTTGAATACCTCCAAAGAAATGTACAATAAGATTGTTGGCATGTATGAAGTGAATATTCGAGCCATATTATTGATTTGAAAAATCAACTGAAGAAATCTAAGATGTTCAAGGGAGAGGCTATACAATCATTCTTCATGAGAATAACTGAAATCAGAGATCAACTTTGGATTGCACAAGAAATTATACCTAATAGGGATTTGGCCATGATTGGCCTTAGTGGTCTTCCTTCATCATGGAACATGTTTATTACTTCCATTAACAATAGGGAAATGATCCCTTCTTTTGATGAGCTACTTGCTCTATGCAATCAAGAGGAAAGAATGATGATATCCAGGGGGAGAATTCAAAGGCCAAATGAAGGAGAGCCTACAACCTTCGTTGCTCAAGGAAAGAAGAATAATATGAAGAAAGGAAAGGGAAAGCCATCTAAGTTAAGAAGACCTCTTCAATCCAATCGAGAGTTCAAGGATTCAAGAAGGCGTGATATAGATGTCGAATGCTACAATTGTAATCAAAAAGGTCACTATGCTCCAAGAAGAAATAACTATCATGTCTACAAAAACAATAGGTCATATGATAGAAGAGATGGTAGAAGGAATGATAGAAAAAGGAGAGACTTTCCTCATGTTTGTGAAGAAGGTTATCGTCCACAAAAGAGGTCAAGAAATTCCAGGTATGAAAGTAGTCCTACTAATCAATCTGAATATATTCTTATTTCTGCATTTCTAGTTCCTTGAATTCTTGGGATAGTTGGTTGGTTGATAGTGGGGCCTCTCATCACGTCTTTTAATATAAGGAGGTTCTCTCTAACTTGGTAGAGAGGAAGTCCAATTTGAAGATTATTCTTGGAGACAACTCCACTCATCGCATTAAAGGATTTGGTTTTGTCAAATTTCATTTGAACTATGGGGAATCTATTTTTCTTCATGCTGTGATGTATGTGTTTAGATTAGAGAAGAATTTGGTATCTATTGTCACTCAGATTGTATAGAGACTGTGACAACAGCTCAGGGCAGGGGTTTTCACTCTGATCCCCACGTAGTCCTTATGGAAATGAGATGATGGGAAACAAGTTGGGAACCAACTTATCTAGGAGACACAATTGAGTAGCCTAGCTACTTGGTTAAATTTAGCAAGATTCAGTTATTAGATTATATTCAAATATGAGACTAGTGTCTTATGGAGTCACAATGCTTGCTTATTATAAATTGATACTAAGTAACCGAATGGACAACCGCTGCTTAAATGATTGACTGACCTATATGCTATGAAAATCCTATGATCTAGGTGTAATGCAAACATCTTGGTTACTTCTAAATTATATGCCTAGCCTAAATGGAACCTCCCTCTTAATTGTTTCAAGACTAGTCTTCAGGGTAGGTTGTGGGATGGAAGCCAACGAGAAGCAGACATAGGCTTGATTAATGATACCTCCCCTTGTGTTCCAACCACCCAGTGCCTCCACGTTGTAGAGACTATGGCTCTGACGACTACAAGGTCATTGTTTTAACCACTAAAAAAGGAGTGAATCCCTCAACTATATGAGAAAGGGTTGTCCTAGGAGTCTATCAACCAAGCTTATGCTTGGAGGTAAATTATTAGTACAAGCTAAGCCTAGAATGCCTATGCAATGGAATGGGTGAGATTCTTAGTTTAAGAATAGCTTAATGTTTAAGTACTTTAACTTATGATAAATTGCTAATAGCAAGAGTACTTATCAATAGATTATACACAATCTTTTAACAAGAATGTGTTAATTGTTAAAGTGCCAATGTAAGCAAATTACAAGATGCTTAAACAATCAAATTTAGAACAAAGATCAAGAATTCCTCAAACAAGATTAATGCCAACGATCTTATGCCAATATTGAAAAATGCTCGCAAGATGCTAATGCTTAAGATAGACAACAAAATGTGTGTAGCAATTAACAATACTTCCAGTTAGATTCGCAAGATACCAATATGCCCAAAGATGCTTAATATCAATAGAACTTATGATTAGAGTGTTGTAGTGAGTGTTTATTGGATGTGAACTTAAAACTTATGGATCAAATCAAACAAAAAATGTGTTAGCCAAATTGCTATAGAACATGAGCAAAGGTAGATCTGATGTTATTTGTGTTCAAATGAGCAATTATTTAACTTTTAGGACAACATTGAACAAATCACTCTAGATCCAAGAAATAGCAAGCATGTAGCAACCAAATATGATCAATGAGATGTTAATACACTTGCCAAGTGGAAACATAATTTAGTAAACCTTCTTATGATGAATCAATCACTGCATATTAGATCTGAAACACTTATTATAGCAGTAAGAAAAGTGAACAAACAGTGAGTTATTGGTGCAATTACTTGTGCCAAAAATTGCCAAATGCTAGAGTAAATTTGCCAAATCGAAAATTTTGATTTTTAAGCCCTTCAAGATGTGATATTCAGAAAATATCAGATCTGATGTAGTGATTATGCAAAGAATTTCCATCCAACGAACAAGTAGATTTGAGTTAGATATTCAATGCCCAAGTAGCCAAAACAATACCAAAATTTTATTATAAGATTATTATTGTGTTTAGACCTCTTAGATGAGATATTAGAGAACTTATATCATTGTTATGAAGAATTTATCATAGTTGTAGCACAACAGTGAGAAAACAAGGGCTTAGAGAGCAAACTCTAGGCCTGAGGCCTTGTAGATCACTTGCCTAACTTGGCCAACATTTTCTAATGAAGATGCCACCTAAAAACAAAAACAATTGAGCCAATTTTTTTTCAAACACACAGCAAGAATTCAGTCCCAGAAATTTCATAGGTCAATTAGGGAAAGCTAGGGCTAGGAAGAGGCCAAAAAAGGAAGGGAAAATGCCCAAATAGGCCTACGGCTAGGGTCAAAAGGCCTAACAGGCCTCACAACAAGAAAAAATGGTTGTCGTTAGGAACTAAAGGGGTCTAAAGGGCCATTAGGGGTTGTGGCCTAGGGTTTCTAAGGCCCTACGACTTGAAACACCTTAAAGGAGGCCCCAAAGATGCAGTTGCAAGCCCTTTAGGGTTGCGACCTAAGGGAAGAAGGGCACTGAGGGCAAGCAGAGGGGTCGAGAGGAGAAAGGAGGAAGGAGAAAGGAGCCGAGAGGAGGATGAATCTAGCGAAAGAGGAAGGAGGGGTTGTGGAGGAGGGTTGAGGAAGTGGAGCGGAAGACCTAAGAAGGCCACGACAAAGGGAAAGAAGGGAGGCCGAGGCCCCTAGGGCTTAAGAGCAACCTTAGGGAGGTGAAAAAGCACTGACGCGGACCCTCAAAGGCTGATGCAAAGGCTTAGGAGGAAGACGTTGGCCCTGGAGAGGGTAGATCTGAGATTAGGAGCCCTAAAACTTGAAACCCTAGCTTTGAAAATTTTTATTTGCTTTAGATCTTTAGTTTGCTTCAAATTTTCTTTAGTAGTTGGCCCTCCCAAAATTTTGGAGACTAGATCTTACTCTCAACGGCCTAAATCTAGCTTTAATCCAGCTCTTCTTGCTTGATAACACATGCAACAATAAATTTACAAATACCCAAAAGCTCAATATATACAAAAAATCTCAAAACCCCAAAACTCCAATTAGAAAAAAGAATTTACAAAATATATTACACAAATTTATTTACAAATATACAAATATATAATGTTTTTAAAAAGAATTTTGAGAAATAAATTTTTTAGAAATTTTTTATAAATGGCTAAGTATACCTTGGAAAATAAATGAAAATTATAGCCTTAGCGAAGTTAGATAAACCATAAAAATATTTGAAGTCCAAACAAGGTCAGAATATGTCCACAAATTTTGAACTTGGAGCCCAAGGATTGGGGAACTTGCAAACACTATATATCTTCTTCAAGAAAGCTTGTTAGACATGGTGAATCAAATCATCTAAGATAGACCCAAAATCTACTAATAGAGTGTTCTTATCACCATCTAATGAATAAACGAACTTTAAAAATTTTAAGCACAATATAGGAAAGCTCGTACCTAGCAAATATCACAAATCATTAGACAATAAACACCATGAACTATACCTCAAATTCTTTATTATGATTCAAAAAATATTCATAGCGGGATAGTAGCATTACCTCAACTTTTCTGCAATTTTTTTTAGCCAAATATCAGATGGCTTGAGACGAAAATGACTCCTAATTTATAGATAAATCCTCTAAGTGGAAAAATAATGGCTAGTTGGTTTGATACCCGTCAAAATAATCTCAGCCATTGATAAATCTATGACGATATTTTAATCTTTGCCGTTGAAATAATCATTTTTTGAGGAATTTTCGAATTTCTCATTATACTTATTTATTATTAGCACAAAAATAATTATTTTGAGCTAATTTCCTCAAAATTTTGACTTTAACTTAACCACCAAGGTCCAAAGGTCCATTTTTTCTTGAAATATACAATATTCCCTTGGTGGGGGCCTCCAAAAATTATTTTCTTTTAGACCCACGAATTTTTCGACTGGGAGAATTTAATTTCTTAACAATTTAATTTTGATTATAATTAATTAATTTTCTAGCTTAGGATTAATTTTATTTTTTCCAGAAAAATTAATTAATTGATACTAGAGGGGATTAATATTTTTTCCACCCTCAAATATTTTAGCCATGGTGTCTTAGAGACCATGCATTAAAATATGGTTTACATAAGATAATTACATTTTCAACCCTCAAAGGGGGAACACCTTTCGGTATAGACCCTCAAATTATACACCCAATTCTGCGGCACAATATGACTTAGTAGACCAAGTGATTTGTAATAAAATAATTTAGCCAATTAGCTCATATTATTCCCAAACCACTTTTACATAAGACTCGAATAAAACACTAGGACTCACCTAAGACTTTGATGAAGAATTTCACCCTAGCTTTGGGGTGAGGCTGGAGGGAAAAGCTTTGTCGACCATCTTTGTTTAGAAACACAAATGAATCAGTGAGACGAAAAACCTCCTAGGATGAAACTTTTGCCAAAATAATAGGCTTACCTAGGTTGTTACATGCATACACAGTCTTACTAGCATCATTTACATTACAAATTTGCAGAATAGATTTGCAATGACTCAATAAATTGATAATTGATGATTCGGTCAAAGAATTTTTGGCATATATGCTTCCTTAGAACTTTGACAAAAAATGTGCAACATCTGGCTCCATATGGAGACACGTTTCTTCCATGAAGTAGCGTGAGAACCCCAGAATCCCGCATCCAAAAAAACAGAATTCCATCAAATAGATATCCATTAAAAAATGAAATCATCATGCATATATAGTAAATCCGACTGAAATAGAAACAATCTACTCTAACAAACTGGAAACTACAAAATATAAATGCGTGAAATAAAAATTAGCTAACAACATAAAGTAAAAAGGAGTAGGGTTAGAGATATTATACAAACTATGCCCCATAGTATCAAATGTCTTCAACATAGTGCATATTGAGCATCTGCCGACTTTTCGACAAGTTTGTGGGTTGCTTCTCGGATGTGCCATGATGAATTCTGAAAATGCTAGGACTTTGACTTATTTGAATATCGAGCTGCTCTCAGCCATTAGACGCATTGACCCTCTTCCTTCTTCTTTTCTTCCTTTTACTTTTCTTCCCATTGGGATGTGACGATAACAATGTGACCAATTTAGATATTCAACCCTGATCTTGAAAATGCTTGGATGAAAAATCAGAAGAATATGAAATATGGTCGATCTTATTTTGAATATACCAAGTCAAATGAGGCACATAAACTTGGTATTTCTAAATTTGTTTTTCAATCATGGCATTTCTAGTTAACCTGTCCTTGATGGGGCAAGTGATCTCCTTGCAATGTGATGAGAATCGCATTGGCGGACTCGGAGCCTTATGATCTTTCGCAAGTTCCTTGTTTCTTTCATCATCTGATCTATGTTGATAGTCATACACTTGTGATCTTTCCATATTTTGAATCTTACTCTGAAGAGTGATTTGCTCCATTTCCACGACATTCATTTGATTAGAATGATTAATTTCCATTGCTTGTACCCTTCTTTTCATGGCACTCATCTCCTTATCATAATTGGTGACTATTTTTTCTTAATTAAGTTGCATGCTCTGAATTGCTTGTGCGTGATTCTTTATTACTTGTTTGTATTCTACTCTCATGATGGACTTTCCACGGTTTTCATTTCCTCAACATGTTGCTCCTCCATGGCTAATAACTTGTTATGAAGATTGATCTCCCTGTCTTGCATAGAGTTCATTTCTTTCTTATGATTTTCCTTTATGGTGCTCAGCTCCTCAACACGCTTTTCTTCTATGGCTAGCAATTTGGTGTGCATGGATTCCATTTCCTTGGCATGATCTGCAATTAATCTCTCTTGATTAAGTTCCATGTTTTTCATCAACTGTGCTTAATTGAATTGCATGTCTTTAATCATTTGCTTTAATTCCTTGATAAGATGCTTATCATTTTTCTTTTCATCATCAACTTAATTTGATCCTTTGTCCCTCCCTTTCCACTGTCATGGATTCTTCGTGCAACAGAACAAGTGGATTGATCATGAAAATGATCACAAGGTCTGGAATATTGCAAAGATTGACGTGACACATTCTTCTAACCCTCCTTCACGATAGTTGGGTTCCTTATAGGGTCATCTTTCTTTATATTGTAATTAGCGAAAGGTGTATCCTTTTGATCTCCATATCTATCCTTAAAAGCATCGATGATGGCTTGTAAAGAATCAAAATAACTATCAAGGAAATCACAAAACCAATTTCTGGCATCACCATCCAAAGAAAGGGCAAAGAGTTTCATCTAGACGTATTCATGATTGTATGCAGTTACATGAGTATATCTTGCTAGAAAGGTCATGAACCTTTTGATGTAGTATGTAGCAATGGTTGCATCATTATCTGTGAAAGAAGGTAATCTTTCAATAGACCTTTCCAGAATATCATGAGGGATGTTAGTAAAATGCAAAGGAGTGAACAAGTCATCCATGATTACTTGCTTAAGGCAAAAAGGAGCAAATGGATGTCATGATGAACCATGTGGAGGACATTTTTCTGGTAAAAGAATTGCCTACAAAATCCTGCCAAAGAGTATGTGAAAATATGTGATAGTTGTCAAAGAATGAGGAAACCCATTCCATCGGATGAGATGTCTCTACAACCTCAGGTACTTATAGAACCTTTTGAAAAATGAGCTCTAGATTTTGTTGGACCAATAAATCCTCCATCTAAGCAGAAACGATATATACTTGTTTGCACGGATTATGTTACAAAATGGGTAGAAGCTGAACTCTTTTATTTGGAACTGAAAATGTTGTATTTACATTTCTTTTTGAGGATATCTTCACTCGTTTTGGTGTTCCAAGAGAAATTTTAACAGATCAAGGTACTCAATTCACATCAAAGTTGGTCGAAAAGATCATGGAGCAATACAAAATCAGGCATCAGAAATCTACTCCATATCATCCACAAGCCAATGGGCAAGTTGAATCTACCAACAAATTTCTTGAAGCAATTCTTACCAAAACTGTGCATTTGCATAGAAAGGATTAGGCAGAAAAGCTTCATGAAGCATTATGGGCATATCGAACCACATGGATAAACACAACTCGACATACTCCTTATGAGCTTGTCTATGGGAAGCAAGTATTTCTTCCCATTGAATGGTCGGTTTCCCAAAAAAGCAAAAAAAAGAAAAAGGAAATTCCTAGAAAATAGGGAGTGGATAATTAGTTTCCCAAAGGATGACACAACTTGTTATTTTTGGAATTTCGCCAAGTGTCAATTTTTTCTTGATTTTAGGCATGGGCATTATAAACCCTAATCAACCTAGATCTATATAATGTTCACCCCTAGAGGTCATTTTCACATTTGATCTTTGATCTCTAGCCTTTCCAAGGAGATTAAGGAACCTTCGGTGGAGTTTGTGGTGCTTTTCTTGGTGAGTTTTCCTTTTGTCGTCTTTTGTCACTTTTGTTGTCACTTTTTGTCATTTAAATTATGTGAGTGTCGTTTCACTTGTTTCTTTTAATGGATGCCAACATTTTAACTTATATTAGCTTGTACAAGTGTTGGTTTGGTCAGTAATTTTCATGTTACAAGTGTCGCATCAACTTTCCTGTTTTTTCCCATTAGTGATCAACGTTTCAGCGACTCCTTATGCATGTTTGTTTTTCCTTTTGCATGTTGATGTTCTGCACTTAATCTTCACTGATTGATCTTTCCTTAGTCAGATCTACACTCCAACTTGCACCATCACTCATATCTTCCACTTTCCCATCCTCTTTCCAAGCAGATTTTCCCTTCACTTGGCCAGCAGTTGCCTTGATCAGTTCAACATTGTGCAAGTCCAAGGCTCAAGCTTCAAGCTTGGCCTCTGAGACTACGCAATGTGAAATACCTGGCTAGCCCAACTTCACATTGCGAAGTTCCACATCTCAAGCCACACCCTTAGCCATTGAGACTATGCAATGCAGAGTCTCTCCCTTGGTCTGCCAAGGCTTAGACCGCGCATTGTTCAGTCACAAGCCTCAAGTTTCTCCCCTAGCTGCAAAGACTATGGAATGCACAGTTCTTAGATCCAACATCTGTCGTCATCTCAGGATTTGCGCAATTTTCCCATTCAATCATGTGGTTTCTTCCTTGATCTTGTTGTGTGAACCTTTTTGCTGAAGCTAATTCATGTTTGCAATGAGTGTTTTTTCCTCCTACAAGTATTGCAATTGTTGAGCACCTCTCTTCATCAATTACTATCATCATGGCACCAAATAGATTTACTTCAAAGGACACCACTGAAAGAAGCACTAGGGAGGTAGTTGAGAGTACTCCAATGAACTTGCTCGTTTTTGCAAATACTCAATTGTTCATAGAAAAAGAGTCAAATATAATATGGCAAAAAGTAAATGAACCTTTCTCAGTAAGAAGTTTCAAAGTAGATCTTGAGGACCGACATGTTTATGTCAATGTCCAAAAGTCAGGGTTACATAAGGTTGCACACACGTACCCGACTTTCCCATGTGTAGACATTGTCAGCTGGATAATTTCTCACATAGATCCCAAGATTGTGACTCTTAACAGTGCTAGTGGACAAAGGCTTTCTTATTTTCTGGCACTAGATTATCAACTCATGTACCATTTGTCGAAGCCAGAAACGCTCATCGATTCTTAATTCTATGCTGCCACTAGTTACTTTAGCACAAAGGAGGCTTTCGAAGGCTGGTTGAAAGAGCCAATAAATTTTTGGCAGACACCCACCAACACCTACAAGACAAAGTCTCTGAGGAAGGCTTATGAGTAATTGATAGTTTTATGTTGCAGGATCTATTGTCAATAGAGTATTGAGACCTTCCCCAAAGGGTGGGAATTCTTGCTGAACCAGGTTGTGAATGAAGGAAAATCATTCAATTGGTCAGACTTGTTGGATCAACTAAAGATGCATGTAGATAATTCCCAGAATCCTCCCAAGGGCAAGAAAACCATATTTTACATGTCTTCCTACCTGCTCAATGTAATTTTCACTCACAATTCATTCCCTAGCATGAATTGGACCTGGACACCAAGAGAGTTTGTTGTGCATATTTATTGCAAGATACTTTCAGAGTGCAGCCACAAAGGAGTAATGGAAAGGATGATTGATCACTTCCTCATGCCATTATACAAGTTAATCTTTGAGGAAGATCCACCTTGCATGTCATGTGGGGCAGTGGAAGTAGTGTCAGAGATAGCATATTGGGTTGTCTCACTGGATGGCACTTTCCTCAGAGTGTTCAGTGGACAGAAGTCTATGCATCTTCTACCGAGCTATGCCACCAATAATTTATTCATGCAAGAAGTTACGTACTATCTTTCCACAAGGTTACCAACAGTTCTGCACAGGAAGAAGAAAGCACCTTGGTCTGCTCATCCTCTGCAAATCAAATTGTACAAAATCAAGAATTTGAAAGTTGGAGACACCGAAGGCAAGGAGATAGAAAAATTCGCATTTGGTCGTTTAGACTTCAATCTATACGATCCTATGAATGTTTGTAAATACCACTGTGCAAGGATTCATTATCAGTGGCCAAGCAAGACCTTTCACATACCTGATAAAGAAGGATGGAAAATTTGTTATAATTACTCCAAGTCTTGCGAACTAGTCAGCTTCGCCAAAACATCACAGGTTACTCCGTAGAAAAACTTCAGAGACAGTTCCAATGGAAAGGCACAACCCAGTGCATGAAAAGAGAAAGAGGAAATTTGCGCACAGTCCATTGGAAGAGTAGATCCGCAAGATGAAAGTAGATCTAATAATCTCAAAAGCGACCATAACATTGAAGAAGAGGAGGAAGTAAAGGAAGCAGGAGGAAGAGATGAAGTAGAGGGAAGAAAAAGAGCATAGGAGATTGGAAGAAGAAAGGGGAAGACAAGAAGAAGAAGAAGAAGAAGAAAGGTGAACAATGGAATAAGAAGAAGAAACATGCAAGCAAGCCGAGGAACAAGGGCAGGACCAACTACCAGAAGAGGAGAGCGAATAGTTGCAGGAAAAGGTGCTTGCTCAAGAAATTGAGGAGATGATTGTGATTCAAGACATGGAGATGGAACCCGATCCATTGAATCAAGATGTTTATATGATGTCGATCTCTCAACAGGTCATCATTCAGTCTCCCCCTCCTTCGAAAGCAGAGCAACATCCAAGCGAGGAAGAGGAAATTGTTCCTCTTTATGTGGGTCCGATTATGGATATGAACAATCTGACTTACGACAAGCTTCAGAAGAAGATTGTACAATAAAGGAAGAAACATTTTTTGGATGATCTCGTATCTCCTGCATTCATCATAGAAAGGGTAATTGTGACAGACACCAAAAGGAATCTAAATGCCATTGTCGCAACCAACTTGGCCTTCGTAGGTGCTACAAATTCAAACACCGAGTATTTGATGATCGAGAACAAACAATTGGCAAAGAACTTGTAGGATGTGAGACAAGAGGTTGAACAACTCTGAGGAAAGGTCCAGAATGCTCTGCACAAGTTTATTTGGAAGAACTTAAGGCATCCATTCTTGGTGAAGTATCGACATTGGGAGAAACCTGTGGAGCTTGTATGAAGAGCTTTTCATGATGCATAAATCAATTGTCCACTTGTACGATATGCAACAGAAGTGTAAGGATAATGCTAAAGTTGTTTAGGCTATTCATACATCTATCACTGTCACACATGAGTGGTCAATGCAATACAAAGGGGCATCGTCCAAGTTGGTGAAGAAAACAAGGCAATAGGCAGAGTTGGAGAAAGCACAAATGTGGATGATCATTAATAACAACAAACAACTCGCCTCATTCATCACCAATATTCAAGCCTCATATGCACGATTGTACAACAACGTGCATTTCATGGTAAAATCACACAATATCCCATTAGTTGGCTCACTCATTGAAGCCAAACGCAGGAATTAGGACAGGTAGGAGGTTGAAAATTACTTGGACCGGTTTAGATAGATTGCTACCAAGGAAAATCTTGAAATGAACAGGCAAAACATGCAGAAGTACATTGGTGACCCTGTCCAGATTAATAATATGATGCTCTTGCTAAAGAAGGAAACTCATACCAGTTCCAAATCAGTGTACCTAGATGCCATGGAGACTAGAGTTCGCTTTTAGCCCGATCACATCACATAGTTTGGGGAAGTCATTACACAATACAAATATTGGCACCGCCATGTGACTAAGAACCTATAAGTCAAAGTTCATGAGTTAGAGTCTCCCCAAACTCAAGCTTAACTCATTTGTCTTATTAGGTTGTCTAGTTGGCTCTACACAATTTTTCCCTATATCGGTATAAGTATATTGTGATATTCTTTGTAATTAATTTGTAAATGGAATTCCAAGTGTCAATTGTGGAATGTGAAGAGTCATTTTGTAAAGAAGTTGAAGAGTCATGACACAAGTCCAAGAGTCACAAAAGGGAGATGAATAGTCACACCTTTTGTTATAAATATGTTCTCATAACTCATGGAAAGGGATTTTGGGGAGCTGTTGAGGCCTATAAAATCGTTGCAACAACATTGAGGAAAACCACGCGGTCTGGACCTTAAAGCAATTCCTTTTCCATTTGGAATAGTGGATCTGACTGGTTTAACTAGGTCCAGTTAACTTCTCCCAACCACTATCAGCGTTAAATATGTCTTCAATTGCCAATAGCTAAGGCCATTAGATCAATTCTTCAAACTAATTAGGCAAGAAGAATAATCCTTAAGTTGTTTTTGTGGAACAACCAAACAACTCTAAAGTTTTGCCTCAAAAGAGGACTGCTAGGAATGTAGAATTAATCTAAATGCAAACTAATTCTAAAATATAAGATCTATGATAACACATGCAAGACTAAGTCTACAATGCAATTAATCTAATCTATCCCTATTGAAGGAAAGGGTAACCTTTCTCTCAATCGAGAGCTGACTTAACTTAACGGGAAAAGAAGTTTTAAAGAATTAGAATTAAGATGGAGGAATTAGATCGAGGAGATAGCTCACAAGCTCTGATTCCTTATTAGCACAAATAGTAACAATTGAACACTTAGTAAATAGTTACATAAGTGTCTATTGAAAATATATCCAATTCCTTATTTATCATATGCATAAGAATTACAAATATTCATGATGAATTATTAAATTAGTTCAAATAAGACATCATGTATGACTAAGCGCTGGGGCGGTTGGGGAATCAAGAGACTAGATACTTTTTCCAAGGCACTTGCAGCAAAGTTGGGATGGCAGCTACTCAATAGCTGTGGCCTTTGGACAAAGGTTTTCACTCCAAAATACATCACCCCCACAAACCCGCTTGATTGGATCAGGCAAGGTCACAGATCCAATGGCAACATATCAATCATTTGGAAGGCGGTAACAAAATCTATGGATCTGATAAGAAACGGATTGACATGGAGGATTCGATCTGGTTCCCTGGTGCGCATAGGAGAAGATCCCTGGGTAGGCTATGACAACACAAACAGACTTCCAGTTGAATTAAGACTACATTTAGCAGAACAGGGTATAACTCATAGATGTCATATTGCGGATAACGACCGATCCTCTTTGACACAGCAAGCCTAGAGATCTGGAGCAACACTAAATATTCCCCCACCCTGGCATCAAGACTAGAGACACTACGTTTCTGCTTTAATGGAGGCCCACATTAGGATATTGGAAGGAGATGATGAGCTCATATGGGCCTTTTCCAAACATGGATATTATTCCCCCAAGATCGGATATTTAGTTCTATTGGATCCCCTTAAACCGGAAGCCCCTGAGCCGTGGTGGAACCTTTTATGGAAGTTAAAAGCACCCCAAGATCGAAGCTGCTATTATGGTCTATACTGAACAATAAGGTCCCAACAGGTGCAATTCTTATGAAAAGATCTTTCTTAGGGCCATTCTAGTGCCACCTTTGCAAAAACAACAACGAAGACACATAACACCTCTTTTTGAACTATCATGTTGCACAAGAGCTATGGAATGGCTTCCTCGCATCGCTCTCCATATCTTGTAGATGGCACGGAAAAAACTTAAAAGAAGCATGGAATAACTGGTGGAATGATACCAAAGGGAAGGAAAGGAACATACCACTGCTCATATGCTGGGCGCTATGGATAGCCAGGAATCAAATCATCTTCCAGCAAAAATCTCCCCACTGGCCTTCCATTCTGAACAGAGTATCAACGGAGTTCCATATGATACCTAAAGAGGCCACTCGAAACCAGCACAAGAGAATTGAGGTAGAAGTCATCAATCACTCCCTACCATGGGCCTACTTTGATGGCTTAGCACAAGAATCGGGATGCGGAGGGGGAGTTGTACTACATCTATCTGATACACACTCTTTTAAAATACAAATGGGTTTGGGTAGGGGAACAAACAATTATGTCGAGCTTCTAACTACCAAATACCTTATACAATATGCATTACATAAACATTGCACAAATCTGCAACTATTTGGTGATTCAAAACTGGTTGTTAACTGAATCAACAAAAAAAAAATCTGCAATGCATATAGATTGAAGCATATTCTGGATGAGATTCATAGACTTATCACGTCTTTTGACTCTTTTACATGTCATCATATTTACAGGAAGCGGAACACCATTGCTGACCACTTATCCAAAGAAGCAGCGATCAGGGATGACGACACTTGGATGATTTGCGAGGAAAATGACAGTGTCGTTTATCAACAATATTACAGACCCTTTATAGATCTTGAATATATATGAAGCAACATTACAAGAACATAATTCATTTTTGATGTTTATCTTTTTGTTTATCTGTAAATATTTATTAGAACTTATCACTCCCTCTCAGCGAAGAGGTCAGACAATTTACTATTTTTGTTTATTCTCATATACTCCCTGCGTGGAGGAATGCACAAACTTTTTTCACTTTTGAACAGGCAATGCCTCACTCAAGTAATGCTTATGCATATGCAAAATGTAATTTTCTCCTATAATGAAAATTACAACCTTTTCCATGGGAAAAAAAAAAAACATCATGTATGCTTCCAAACAATTATCATCCTAAATCAGAAGATAGCTTGTCGATCTAAGATTATAACTATCTATTCCTATGAAAATTTCAACTCTCATATTATATTTAAAATTAAGCCTGTAGAATAGTCTAAGCAGACTTTTAAATGAATTAGCATTCAAGATTCAACAATAGTGCATGAATCCAATTATTAACGCATACGTTCAAAATATAAATTGAGAGACTGGACTAAGAATTTATTCCAGTTAAATCATGTAAACAATAGTGTTAAACATCATTAACTGAAATGATCTTTTATTAATAAATGAAATCAGATTACAGATTCTCACAGAATGACAGTAGGGCACAATCCTTTGGAATCTGTGATCGATCTCTGTTTGCAGAAAATGTCTCCTCCTTTCAACAATAGTGCATGATAAACAAGAGCTTCTCCACCAACAGATATAATTCACAGTTATAATATTACAAGCTTCTCTCCCTTGATTCAGGACCTATCATTCTATTAAAAAGACTAAGAGGTACAATATTGCAAGCCTCTAAGGCTTTCTCTTTCGAGGTTTGAACCTGTATTTCCTATAGCAGCTAAGCTTAAAAAACAGGAAACAACTCTAATCTATTGTGTAGAGCATTGAGGGCATTAAATAGCTCCCTTCAACAATGCTTAAAGGAAAACAATATTTTGGTAGAAGTTTCTGAAAATGATTTGTTGTCATCATTAGCTTCATTTGTTCCATCGAATTCTTTGGATGTTTGTATGTCTGTTTGATCTAATCTTCCATTGTCAGCACAACTTTCTTTCTTTGTCATGAAACTGAACACGGAAAACAAGAATCGATAAGATAAACATAAATGAGATGATAAACGAATTTTATTTGAAACAAATCACTTTTGCAAGAAATTGGGAAAACGTAGAGTGCAATAAATCTAACATAGACATCATGGAGAGGAATGAGGAGTGAGGATGTGGGGCTTTACGAATTATCGCAATTGGAAATCAGAGTTTTGGGACAAATCATAAAACAATTGCAAATGGAATAGAATCAGGGGCAAAACATCAGAACAATCACAATCGATTTAGATCGGGAGCATTTCATATAAAATCCAAAAGGGGGCCTTCTCAAATAAAATCGCAATCGCAGTCGGAATAGGCAGGAGACAGAGAAACGATGTTCTTTTCTTATTCGAGATAGCCGCAAATGCGAGATTTTTATGAATTGATATGTAATTCTTATCGGGTCTGGGGCTTATCTCAAATCGCAATTGACATCGAAAGGATTGAGACTGTGATTCTTGCGATTGTGCGGACAAGGGGATTTATGATTTGGAGTGAATAATCTCATCGGGTCTCGGTGGCCTAATGCAATTTCAAATCGGCTAGGATGAAGGATTTCTTATAAGATGTGTCCCTATGTAACTTGCGATTTCGGTGTCCCGAGGTGAGGTGGCAGTGACGTCATGAATGACATCATGATGTGACATGGAAGATCACATGGCAGGTGATGTGGCAGATGACGTGGAACTGACGTCACTGTTGATGTCATATCGTAATCGAAAATTGGGATCATATTTCAATCGACATTACAATGAGGCATGATTTTTAGAACTTTGTGATTGCGATATAAGCTCTCAATGTGATATTAGTATAAATTGTAGCGAATAATCCCGGCGGGTCCAAGCCTTATCGCATATCGAAATCGGGAAAGGGAGCGAGACATGGACTTTTGGAAACTACGATAGCTCCGGACACGGGATTTAAATGAAATGAAGTTGATAATCCCATGGGTTTGATTATATTGCATATCACAATCGGTGGTGTGTAGCATGGCAAAACCTTTAGACTCTTGGATAATGCGATAGCTCCTGATGTGGGGTTTAAAATAAATTGATTTTATAATCCTAATGGGTCCGAGCTTTATCACATATCGCAATCGACAAAGGGAGTGGGAGGTGTGACCCTTTGCTAATTGGAATAGTCGTAGACGTGGGGGATTTTTGGATTGCCATGTATAATCCCGTCGAGTGCGGACTATATCGCATATTGCAATTGGTGGTGTGGAGCGGGGTCAAGCCTTAAGATTTTTGAACTTTTGCGATAGCCACAGACGCGGGGAATTTTATGAATTGTATTAACTTTCCCGTCGGGTCCGGACTATATCGCATATTGCAATCAGTGGTGTGGAGCAGGGTCAAGCCATAAGATTTTTGAACTTTTGCAATAGCCATAGACGTAGGGAATTTTATGAATTGTATTAACTTTCTCGTTGGGTTTGTTTATATCGCATTTCGCTAAGGTCACGGGTATTACCATGGGGTGATATTTATTTGCGATGCGGGGAAGTGATAAGGACTTTGGATAAGTCAGAGTTTTAAATTATAAGATATTTAAATTGAACTCTGATTTATTATTTTTTTATTTTGATAACCCAATGTTTAATATTTAGCGCTCAAAAGCCTAAGTATGAGTCTTGGTCTCGGGGACTATTTGGATTTTGTTTTATTCAAGTCGCATAAAAATATTTTTAATCTTTTATGTTTTAAAATTTATTAAGGGTCCTCATTTTAATCAAATAAATTTCATAGGAAATTTATAAATAGAAAAATGAGGGTTGTTGAATAGCACAACAATTGGCGATTCACTGAAAGAACGAGTTATCTCTGATGAATAAATAATGAATTTGTTCAAAAATTCAGTAAAAACAAATTAAGAAGTGAAAACTACTTTTCGAAATATTTAGATAAAAATTACTCTGGATATAAAACTCATTAAATTGCGATTTTTTTTTTAAACCTTTTGTGAATGAAAAATTCCTATTTACTCGTATTAGTCATTTAATCAGTTGTAAAAAATAAAGTAGGGACCTTTTGCGACTTAGCTTATAATGTAATCGTTCATCACAGGTAAAGCCACTGTTGCCAACATGTGTTCATAGCTTCGACAGGGTTACCTTTTAACCAACAACAATCCAATATCCCATCATTTTAATAGTGCGATAATTAGAGGTAAATTTTTTCTTTTTGAGTTTTTGAATTTTTTTGAATTTTTTTTTTTTTTATGCTAAAAAGTCATTGTCTTGGTTTGGTAGCCATATAATGACAATTCCATTTACTGTTAATAATTGAAACTGAACAAGTTGACTCGCGATGAGACCCCTTGTCTTACAATTAAAAATCATAAGCCATTACCCTGATTTGGTGTTCAATGTGGTAATGTCATTTTAATTGGTTCCCTATGAACATGGTAAGCAAGCTCATGATGAGACCTCTTATCTTTTTAGATTTATTATATTTTAGAATTACACTCTAAAAATTCTCTTTTTAAAGGATGAGGATGATCATTAACTCCTTAAGAGTTTTGGATGACAAATCCGAGTTGAAAATGTTTAAGTCGTAAGACGGTTTTTACTTTTTAAGGATAACCTTTTTTGACTAAAACTAGAGTAAAAGGATATAATTTTTGAGGTTTTTAAAGATTTTACAACTTAATGGGAAAATTTCAGAGTTAATAATTTTTTTTATCTAATTTTCAATTTTCATAACCACTTCGTGAAAAATTCTTACTTTCAAATTGAAAAATCATAAAATGGTTTTGAAGAGATGTTGACGAAAGGCCAAGAGTATGTCATTTAACATTATTATCTAAAAGAAAAAGTAAGTGTGATATGATAACTGAATTCTCAAGATATAACCATTCACAAGTATGATGATAAAATCACTCAAAACCAAATCTAAAAGGAAAACTTTACAAAATATTTTATGCAAATTTCTTAACAAAGAGGAAAAAGATAATGAAGAAAACATTTCTTCTTAAGTTGAAATATAGATAAATCAAATTTGCAAAGTTTTTGAATGAGGAAATTTGTTATTTATTTATCCTTTTCAAAAGCAAAACTTGTAAAAACTATTTTAACCATTTTCTAATCAGAGTAATGCTTTTGAATAAAAAGATTAAGGTTTAGAACTTCCCCGTTTTTGCTGATTCGATGAAAAATGTTACTGCTTCTTTGAGCTAGCAATTTGATTTGGTGAACGTGTGAAAATGCTTGGGAAGAGCTGCAAAATAGAGTTTCTTATCAGTGGAAAATAAGAAAATAAAACTAAATCTAAAAGTAAAGAAGTGAATGAAAGTAAGAGACTTACGATTGAAGAATTTCATTTAATATTACCGTAAAGATATGACTTTCTCCAATGCAAGGCAATTAACTCAAAATCATTATTTATTGAATCTAATCTAAACTAATCTACTCCTAATTCTAACTTAATGAAGGAAACATGACTATGTATCATATTTCCAATGTAACCATTCTCTCATTTTATACCTACCTGTATGTACAAGTCAAACATTAGTAACAAGATAACAAAAACAATCAAAATGGAACAAAATATATTTTTTACATCTAATGTAAAATTATGCATAAAAATAAGTTTATTTAGAATTAAACTATTAGTAAATCATATTTTTTTTTAGAGCATGCTCTAAACAAATATCAATGGGATCATCAAAGAATGGATGAATATTTGTTAGAGAATGAAAACTTTCCAAAGGAGATGACGGCAAAGTATGTTGTGAAGAAGAACACTCTCAAGATTTAAATTTGACTGATGATGAAATGATTGGAATGAACTTTCGAATGTCGAATTAAATTGGAAACGAAATAGTTTTTGATATTTGAGATTATAAGAAACCAATTCATCATTTTCACTTAATAAATCTCGATGATATTCAATATTGAATGATTTAACATGCTTTCTAAAAGAAAAGGATGGAAAAGCAATTAAACTGTTATGAAAGCTAAAATTACAAAATAATTTTACAAGGCAATTCTGTAACGTATCGTGGATTTCAGTCAATGAATTGCCACTAAAAGGACATTCTTTGAAAAATTTAAAAATGTGAATTTTTTTCTAAAAGAGAATTAGAATGAAATACATTAGAAACTCGCAAAATTAACTTGTCAAAATTCTCAAAACTAAGTTTGTGTTCGGGAGACAAAATTAAAGCATGTGAATCTTCACGAAATAAATCAATTTTCAAAATTGGTGCAGTTTGTACAAAATGTGATTCTTTGTCATCATCATCATCATAATCATCATAAATTACCATCTTCTTATGAAAATCAAATGATTGATCTGAAATAATAGAATCAGAAAATTTAAAAGAATAATATTTTGCAATTAAAGGATTATCATTCAAATGATTGCTAGATGTAAATTTTCAGAACAAGAACTAGCAAAATTATCAATTGAAAGATTAGCTTGATAATCATTAACTATACTCTGATTTAAAAATATATCAGGATAAAGAAAATAATGCATTCCATAACATAATGATGACTGAAATGAATCATTCATAGAAATTACCATATTATAATCTAGGTTTAAGGAAATTCTTTCAATTGCAGTTACATGTTCTGAATTTTCTAAAGTTTCCTTCAAATAAGATAAACTGATGTGTTCATTTTTCAAGTCTTGTAGATTGGATTTTATTGGACCTACTGATTAATCACGTGTTATTATAATTTGTTTCAATGGCATCTTCAAAAAGAAAATGAGAATTGAAATTCTCTAAAGAAGAACGTTGTGATTCAATTACAGTTTCACGTTCGGGTTCCATAAAACCGTTTAGTGATTCAAGAATAGTTAATGAATTAGATGTGTCTTGTTCTTCATTAATTTATTCATTATTTTCAGTATGGGAAGAAACAAGAGAAGTGAAACGTTCAATTAAATTTTTAGTTAAAGGAAAGTCATTTAAATGAAATCTATAACAAAATGACCAAAGTCTTTTATAAAAATCATCTAAAGATTCATTATCATACATGTAAAGATATCTAATTCTAAACATAAACTATTGTAACTATAATTTGATGTGCTTTGAGAAATATCTCGCAAAAATGTTTCCATGAATGAATCAACTTCACGGGAAGCACTAGGAACCATTTGCGGAATCGTCCTCTGAATGTAAGAGTGAAAAGCCTGCAGATCTCATTATCAACAATTATATCAAAAGATTGACATCTATTAACAAAATCAAAGATATGATTTAATGCAGAAATATTATTCTCACCATCGAAATTTAATTGTGGCAAGGACTCGATCTACTTCTTGGGCATGCCTCGTGTACGCTTAGGTGAACTGAATGTATGACCAAGTGTAGGAATGAATATGGGAGCCATGACTAGTTAAAAAATGGTATAAAAAATTTTAAACAAATAACTAATTTAGGGCCCTCCTTCTGGCGCCAAAAATGTTGAGGCCTCGACAATCGCTGCAACAACATTAGGGAAAACCACCCGGTCCAGACCTTAAAGCAATTCCTTTTCCGTTTGGAATAGTGGATCTGACTAGTTTAACCAGGTCTAGTTACCTTCTCCCAACCACTGTCAATTTTAAATATGTCTTCAATTGCTAATAGCTAGGGTCATCAGATCAATTCTTCGAGCTGATCAGGCAAGAAGAATGATCCTTAAGTTATTTTTGTGGAACAACCAAACCAATCTAAAGTTTTGCCTAAAATGGGGACTTTTAAGAATGTATAATTAATCTAAATGCAAACTAATTCTAAAATGTAAGGTCTATGATAACACATGCAAGACTAAGTCTACAATGCAATTAATCTAACATATCTCGATTGAAGGAAAGGGTAACCTTTCTCTCAATCGAGAGCCAACTTAACTTAATGGGAAAATAAGCTTTAAAGAATTAGAATTAAGATGTTAGGTCCCTATAATATTAGTGATCCCCCCATTACTATTGCCGTTGTATGCCTTATTGTTATTATTGTGCCCCTATTGTCCCCATATTGTTATTATTGTGCCCCATAGAATCTCTCTATTGTTATTTTTGTGCCTTTATATTATTATTGTTAGGTCGGCTTGGTTATATTGTGACCCCGTAGACTCCTATATATAGAAAAGGAGGTTTTATTATTTGAATCATCTAAGAATTGTTCATTTGTGTAATGTAAAGGAGGTTGCCCCCTCGTAGAGGCTTATTTCTAAGCCGTTCATCTATCTTTTTTATCATTTTGTGAGTTGGTTTCATAACATAAGATGGAGGAATTAGATCGAGGAGATAGCTCACAAGATCTGATTCCTTATTAACATAAATACTAACAATTGAACACTTAGTAAATAGTTACATAATGTTATATACCTAGGGGGGATAATATGGGGTACCAAGGGAGGTACCCAAGGTAATAATGTAATAATGGGATGGGCCATAGTAATAAATAAGGTGGTTAACCCATATCATGTAAGGGACCACAAGTAGTTAATAATAATGTAATGGGCCCATTGTATTAGTTGATGGTATGAGAGAACCATGGTAATGATCCATGGTATTGTATGTATGAGGCCTATATAGAGGCTAGAGACTCCACATGAGGAGAGTGAAGGAATATTGTATGAACAGACATATGGCTTGTGGAGTGTTCTCCTTCCTTAAGGAGTGAATGTATGGTGTTGCCCTACCTTAAGGGTTTTGATAATAAAGAAGCATTTCTATATATTTCTATCTTGTTATTTCTTGGATTATTTCTATTATCATAATATCTTTGGGTTAGATATACAACAAGTGGTATCAAAGCACTTTCTTGGGCGCAAAAGTGGAGAATTTTTTTAAATTTTTGCAGGATTTCGGGGGCGGCGAGTTTTCAGATCAGATCTGTATGTTTTCTATGTGAAAAAATACCCGTTTTCAAAAAAAAATTGGGTGAATCGGAGTCCGGATGAAGGAGATATCGCTGATTTAAAACTCAGTGGGGTTGTAGACAATTTTTCGGGGCAGCGAAGTTGCGGTGCAGATCTGGAAGTCTTGGCACAAGATCTGCAAATCTAATTGCAGATATGAATTCTTTGTGAAAAAATACCCAATTTCAAAAAAAAATCAGTCGAATCGGAGTCCGGATGAGGGAGATATCGCTAATTTAAAATCGGCTTCTTTTTTTTTTCAGAAATTCTGGGTGACGGCGGGAGAGTTGCAGCATAGATTTGAAATTCTAGTGTCTGGATCAAGATTTCTATCACATGGGTAGATGCAAAATGATTGTTCCATTTTTTAAAACAGATCATAATAGGGATTCTGAGCAATATTGACAGAATTGTGACAAATTCAAATTTTCACCATTTTTTTCAAAACCCTCTTCATGGCTTCTAGCAAGGTTCTATTGTTTACAGATAAAGATAATGGTCCTACTATTGAAGAATACATAAAAAAACAGAAGTGGTTATGGAACAACAATTGGAAATGGTGGATAGTGCATAACTTTAGAGATGAGGCAACCACATGGTGGGGATTACTCAACCAAAAGAAGTGTTCCAACCTTCCCGATAAAGAATTTGAAAAATTACTTTTAGACAGATGGTCTCATACTAGAAAACAAGATAAGGAGAAATATGTGGGGTTATTTCCTACTGGTATATCCTTATTGCAGGTTTATGGATTAATTCAGAAAGAGAAGATCATGGTTTCTATCAATCCTAGTTGTAAACATAATTTTATCAATGTTAATTTGGCAAAAAAATTGCAAGTTCCAGCAAAACAAATTGAAAATACACAGGATGTTCAAATTTACAAGTATTTGAAGCTTTCTATGGATAAGTATGTGTTTCATGGTGATTTTTATGCTTCAGATATGGATAATATGAATGTTGTTTTGGGATATCCTTGGATTGAATCTGCGAGTACAATCAATATTAATGTGCAGAAGAAATTCCTGAAGCTTTGGTATAAAAAGAAGAAAATTACATTACAGGATATTTCCATAAATAAACAGGTAGAGTACATGGAGGTGGAAGCAGAAGATGTTCCAGGGACTGACCTATCAGATGATGAGCCTTTGATGATCAACAATCAAACACAAACAGAGGCTGAAGAAGAAAAGGTTACAGGTGATGATACATCAGAGGATGGCTCAGTGGTTGAAGTCATATTGGAAAAGAAGACACCACAACAGGCACCACAGCAGGGAGAATTAAAGAAAAAGACACCGTGGGTTAAAACTTCAACATATCATCACCCACATCACCCCGCAAGAAAACAACCAACAAGATGGCAACCAAATAGCCACAAGGACAACAACCCCCGTATGATGGATTACAAGGAGTCTAGATCCACCTACTACACATCAACACAGAAGAGCTTCCACGGTCAACTTCCATCTCAAGCGAGCGAGGCACCAGCGAGATCAAGGGTTCACCTTTCTCTTGGATGGCTAGATGCACGTGCATGGTACCAGTGGACTACTCTTTTGAGTAGATCTTATTATTTGTGTTCTTCCCATGTTTCAGGGACGAAACATGCTTAGGGGGGTGGAATGTTATATACCTAGGGGGGATAATATGGGGTACCAAGGGAGGTACCCAAGGTAATAATGTAATAATGGGATGGGCCATAGTAATAAATAAGGTGGTTAACCCATATCATGTAAGGGACCACAAGTAGTTAATAATAATGTAATGGGCCCATGGTATTAGTTGATGGTATGAGGGAACCATGGTAATGACCCATGGTATTGTATGTATGAGGCCTATATAGAGGCTAGAGACTCCACATGAGGAGAGTGAAGGATTATTGTATGAACAGGCATATGGCTTGTGGAGTGTTCTCCTTCCTTAAGGAGTGAATGTATGGTGTTGCCCTACCTTAAGGGTTTGATCAATAAAGAATCATTTCATATTGTTTCCGGGTATATTTGCATTATCTTATATTTTTGAATCAGATCTATAACAACCCCATATTATCCCCCATAGGTATATAACACATAAGTGTCTATTGAAAATATATTCAATTCCTTATTTATCATATGCATAAAAACTGCAAAGATTCATGACGAATCACTGAATTAGTTCAAATAAGATATCATGTATGCAAACAAACAACTATTATCCTAAATCAGAAGATAGCTTGCCAATCTAAGACTATAACTATCTATTCCTATGCAAATTTCAGCTCTCATATTATATCTAAAATTAACCCTATAGAATAGTCTAAGCAGACTTTTAAATGAATTAACACTCAAGATTCAACAATAGTGCATGAATCCAATTATTAACTCATACATTCAAAATATAAATTGAAAGACTAAACTAAGAATTTATTTCAGTGAAATCCTGTAAACAATAGTGTTAAACATCATTAACTGAAATGAACATTTATTACTAAATGAAATCAAATTACAGATTCTCACAGAATGACAGTAGTGCACAATCCTTTGGAGTCTGTAATCAATCTCTGTTTGCAAAAAATGTCTCCTCCTATTAGCAGTAGTGCATGATAAACAAGAGATTCTCCACCAACAGATATAATCCACAGTTATAGTATTACAATGTTCTCTCCCTTGATTCGGGCCCTATCATTCTATTAAAAATACTAACATGTACAATAGTCCAAGCCTCCAAGGCTTTCTCTTTCAAATTCTGCACCTGTATTTCTGATAGCAGCTAAGCTTAAATAACAGGAAACAACTCTAATCTATAGTGTATAGTGTTGAAGGAATTAAACAGAGCCCTTAAACAATGCTTAAAGGAAAACAATATTTTGGTAGAAATTTTTGAAAAGGATTTGTTGTCATCATTAGCTTCATTTGTTCCATCGAATTATTTAGATGTCTGTTTTTCTATTTGAACATATCTTCCACTCTCAGCACAACTGTCTTTCTTTGTCATGAACCTGAACACGACAAACAAGAATCTATAAGATAAACACAAATTAGATGATAAACGAATTTTATTTGAAACAAATCACTTTTGTAGGAAATTAGGAAAATGTAGAGCGCAATAACTCTAACACAAACATCATGGAGAGGAATGAGGAGTGAGGAGGTGGAGCTTTACGAATTATCGCAATCAGAAATCAGAGTTTTGGGGTAGATCATAAAATAGTTGCAATCAGAATAGAATCAGGGGAAAAACTTCAGAACAATCGCAATCCGTTTAGACCAGGAGAATTTCATATAAAATCCAAAAGGGGGCCTTCTAAAATAAAATTTCAATCGCAGTCGGAATGGGTAGGACATAGAGAAATGGTGTTCTTTTGTTATTCATGATAGCCATGGACGCGAGATTTTTATAAATTGATATGTAATTCTTATTGGGTTCGGAGCTTATCGCAAATCACAATCGGCATCAGAAGGATTGAGACTGTGATTCTTGTGATTGCACGAACATGGGGATTTATGAGTTGAAGTGAATAATCTCGTCGGGTCCGGGTGGCCTAATCGCAATCGCAAATCAGCTGGGATGAAGAATTTGTTATAAGTTGTGTCCCTATGAAACTTGTTATGTTTGCAATATATTTTATTTCACTTACGCTAACACTAATGAAATATTTTGTTTGTAATTGTATGAATCTTGTTGAATGTGTACTATTGTTTATTTCCATCATGGTTAACTTGTGAAAGATTTTGCAGGTTAACTTATGATGTTTTTATGCTCATGTGTTCCTTTTAAGCTGCATAGTATTATAGGCTTCTAAGGGGCTCACTCATTTTCCCCTCATTGTGTTGGAACCTTTCATACATCGCACTTGACCCTCTTCAAAGTCACACACTTGTTCACCAAAGTCATGGTTACACCACTCTATGCATTATTGCAGCCAAGGCACATCATTAAAACCCACTTCTTCGGAAACTGGGTCGTATTCCAGGTGGGGCTCCTACACCAAAGAGTGTGAGATCTAGTTGGGACTTCATAGCGGGGAGACCCCCTAAATGTTTGCAAATCTCACACCATCAACATTTCTGGTGCTAGAAGGAGGTCCAAATGACAAGCCAAGCCCATGAAATCTGTTTGAAACTTCCTTACCTTTGATGGGTTATTCCCATATCTTAACCCAGACATGTTTTTCTAGAACAACAAATCTAAAAGTGCCCACAGGGATAATTAATGACTTGTCAAATTTAAAATTTGATGGTGAGGGTGGAACAACCATTCTCGAGCACACCGCTCACTTTCTTGAATTTTGTACTAAGCACAATTTTCACTGGGAGGATGTTGCTAGTCGATTGTTCATTCTCACATCCAAAGCATGCATCAAGGAATGGTGTTACACATTGCTAGTCGCTTCTATACACTCTTTCAAATATATTTTCAAAGAGATATTTTGCGCCTTTTGGCAGGTATGATTATAAATTTGTTTTCAAGAAAATCATGTGTTTGATAAAAGCACTTAATGAATCTCTTAACGATTTTCATGATCGTTTCATTCATTTCTGTTTTGAATTTTTTGAAGATGATATTGATTCAAATTTAATGAAAGAGAAGTTCAAATTTCTTGTTCATATTTTGATGAATCTGAAAGAATATGAATCTTTTGAAAGTCTCCCAACATACACTGGTTATGGAGCTCCCAAATCTGCGATGAAGGAAGTTGTTGTTTCGAGTGACTCTTTGTATTCTTCTCATCAAACAACTCCATTTATGCAGGTTGACGTTGGAGAACTTGAGAGTCCTTTCGTTGATCTCCTACCATCTTCTCCCACCTCACATATTCAAAATTTCAAAGCAAGTTTGGACTCTGAATCTGATTTTGTTGGTGATGATCTTTCTCCTCGCTCTTTATCTGTTGGTTTTATTGGTCATCCAAATTGTGAGTTGTTGTGTTCAACGGTTTTAATCGTGTCTTCCGATGTTCATGAGGATCAAACTCAAGATGGAGTTAGTGTTGACCAACCAACTTGCAATTTATTTTAAAATGATTATGTGTGGAATTCTATTTCTGAACAAGAATTTTCGATACAAGTTGATGTTTCTCCTTTCTCTCATCTCACTCATTATCCTAAAATCTTCCACGATTCTGTCATATCTGTTGAATCTTTCGAAGAATCAATTTCTCACTATGTTAATTTTGATTACATTCAGAACTCGTGGAATGTCAATTTTACATCTCAACATGGAGAGGAAAAATCTTCTCTTTTCGATCCCGCCAATCCACCATATGATCATTCTAAAGAAATATGAAATTTCTCGTTTTCAATTTTCCCCTCCCTATGATTCACCAAATCAAGAGGGTGCCTCTGTTTTCAATGTTGAACCTTCTGATCATGATTGTCGTGATCTATTCATTAATTCATCCTATCACAACTCTGATAGTTTTGTTTCTGATCTTTCTAAGCCACTGGTTTTTGATGATCTATATTCTGATGTCATGGAACTTCCGCAAGATATGAAGGCACTTCAGCGCAAGCTGATCATTATGTCAGGTTCTCGTAGCCTTGAGGCCAGTTCTAATCACGAGCAGGATATCTCTTTATCTTTCAAGGATCCTCATCATTGCATTGCACAAATTGAAAATCAATCCTTTCTACAATCTTTGCAACCTCGATCTGTTTTTCACGATGTTGTTGCTCAATCACTGGAGGAATCATACTTGGAAAGCTTGTTCTCCAAACATAAGTTTTTCACTTTATTTATGCTTTCCAAATTCAAAAGTTTGAAAGGATGCTTTTGCATGTATTATGTGTTCAAGCACCATCATGCATCTGCAGAGTGTTTTTTATGTGCTTTTCTATTGTACTTTTTTGCATGCACTTTCACTTTTAGAATGTAAGACATGCATCAATTAATCTTTCTTGTTTTTTGTTATTTCTGAATATCTTTCTTGATATGTATTTCCTCGCCTATATAGGTTAGCCTATGCGTCGGTGGTTACATTGGAGGTTTCATTTCATGTAATCGTAGCCTATTCTTGGTTAGTTTAGGAGTAGGAGTAGTTTGTTTGTTTTCATTTACTTTTCATCCTGCTATTTTCATTCCTTTTCGCTGTAGGATAGTTTATGCATGAGACCGTGTTTGGTTTCCAAAGCAAGCATGGTGAAGTTCGAGAGGAAATTGTGCTACTGTCAATACTTGGTTATTTGTGTATTCCCTCTCTTTGCATGGATATTGCAACCTTTAGTCGATGATATGAAAAATACGTTTTCGGAGAAAACCATAGTGGAATCACGATGCTTAATATATAACTAGTACCACCTACTCTAATTGACTTTATAACCGTTTGGTTTAGTCTTGTCAACTAAGTCGAGTAGATTAAGGAGGGAAGGAAACTTTAACAAGTGAATTGTATTTTAGAGGTGTAAAAATAATATTCTCTGAAGGGACAACCTCTTCTACTCTTAATAAGTCGGTATCCCTCTTTTGCCTCATTAAATCAATAAGTGCTTATGCATAGTTCTTTGAACAAAAACAAAAATGCAAATAATAATAAAAGGTGGAAGAAGAGAAAGGCTTCCTATGCAAAGAGGTGAAGCAAGCAACTCTGTCGAGGTACTGTCCAGGCTCAGTAGCAGTGGAGCAATGTTTGTGTCCCTGAAGTGACTCTTTCGAGGTACCGTCTAGGCCTGCTGGCAGTGAAGAAACACCAAATATGAAAACCAAGACTTTGACAACTTTTTTCCACTTATGTATTTAATACTCCCCATCCCCAATTGAAACAATTGAGTTTGACTTGCCTTTGTAGTGTGTCGTTGACGAAAATAATGGTAGGGAGTATATATTTAACTTAAGCTAAGTAAATAAGTTATGGTGATCAATGAGATGAACAATGCTTCCTGAATAGTTAGACCTGTTTTACATGAAGAAAGATACACACATAGAGTTGGAGTTCTACCAGTGTATCGCCAAGTGTTGTAGTTGCAACAACCACCCTCCAAATTTTTTTCCATTCTTTGATTTTGGAGCCTTCCCTTCTATCCACAGGAGCTTATCATTCACTCATGTCAAGTATTCATGTTATGATCAAGACTTATCTTTTCATGATGTGCTTGTGATGAGTTAATCCTAGTTTGATATCTTTCAGACACAAGCTATTTCTTGACTTGAATTTGCAGCATTATTGGTCTTTCCTCTAGAAACTGTGCAATATTGGAAGGTAGGCTAGCCTTGAGGGTCTAAATTGCGCAATATAGACAAGCAAGCCAACCTTGAGCTTAGAAACTATGCAATTCTGGGAGACAACTCGGCCTTAAGCTTAGAAATTGTGCAAAGCTTCCCCTTGAGCTCAGAAACTATGCAATTCATTGAGTCAAGAAGTTTCATGGTAGTTGCAAATTGCACAATCCTTCTTGGCCATGTGAATGGATGCTTTCCCAAAAAAGAAAAAAGAAAAAGGAAATCCCTAGAAAATAGGGAGTGGATAATTAGTTTCCTGAAGGATGTCCTTTTGTCCTTAATTTTAGGCATGCACATCATAAACCCTAATTAGCCTAGATCTATATAATGGATGCCGCTAGAGCTGATTTTCACATTTGATCTTGGAGCTCTAGCCTTCCCAAGGATATCAAGGAGCCTCTAGTGGAGTTTGCGACACTTTTCCAGCTGAGTTTTGCTTTTGTCGTCTTTTGTCGCTTTTTCTATCGTTTTTTGTTGTTTCGCTTCAGTGAGTGTTGTTTGACTTGTTTCTTTTCATAGTTGTTGGTGTTTTAACATATATTAGCTTGTACAAGTGTTGGTTCAGTCCATCATTAGCCTTTTACAAGTGTCACATCAGCGTTCTTATTTTTACCCATTGGTAATCATCGTTTTTTACGACTCCCTATGCATGTTTGTTTTTCCTTTTGCATGTTGATCTTCTTCACTTAATCTTCATTGATTGATCTTGCCTTAGTCAGATCTACACTCCAAGTTGCACCATCACTCATATTTGCCACTTTCCCATCCTCTTTCCAGGCAGATCTGCCCTTCACTTGGGCAGCAGTTACCTTGCTCAGCTCGGCATTGGGCAAGTCCAAGGCTCAAGCTTCAAGCTTGGTCTCTGACACTGCCCAATGCGTAGGACCTAGATAGCCCAATTGCACATCGTGCAGTTCCAGGGCTCAAGCCACACTGTTGGCCACTAAGAATGTACAATGTGCAATCTCCTCCTCAGTCTACCTAGGATGAGATTGTGCATTGTGCAGTCTCAAGCCTCAAGCTGCTCCCCTGGTTGCTAAGACTATGCAATGCGAACTTCTTGGAGCTAGCCTCTACCCTCAGCTCAGGATTTGCACACTTTTCCCTTCATTCATGTGGTTGTTGCCTTGATCTTGCTGTGTGAGCCTTTTTGTTCAAGCTAATTCATGTTTTCCATGGGTTCCTTTTCCTCCTACAGATATTGCAGTTGTTGAGCACTTATCTTCATCAATTACTGTCATCATGGCACCAAAGAGATCATCCACTTCAAAGGACAACAGTGAAAGCAACACCGAGGAGGTAGTTGAGAGTACTCTAATGAACTTGCCAGTTTTTACAAATACTCAATTGTTCATAGAAAAAGAGTCAAATATCACATGGCATAAAGTAAATGAAGCTTTATTGGCAAGAAGCTTCAAAGCAGATCTTGAGGACCGACATGTATATATCAATGTCCAAAAGTCGGGGTTACATAAGGTTGCATGTAGGTACCTGAATTTCCCATATGGAGACATTGTCAACTGGATAAATTCTCACATAGATCCCGAGACTCTGACTCTTAATAGTGCCAACAAACAAAGGCTTTATTCTTTTCTGGCACCAGATTATCATCGCATGTACCATTTCCAGAGCTAGAATCATTCATGGATTCTTACTTCTATGCTTCCACTAGCTACTTGAGCACAAATGAGGTTGTCAAAGGCTGGGTGAAAGAGCTAGCAATTTAGACACCAACCAACACCTACAAGACAAAGTCTCTCAGGGAGGCTTACCAGTTTTTGATAGTTTTATGTTGCATAATCTATGGTCAACAAAGCATTGAGACCTTCCCCGAAGGGTGGGAATTCTTGCTGAACTGGATTATGAACAAAATAAAACCATTCAACTAGTTAGACTTGTTGGTTCAACAACTGAAGATAAATGTAGCTAATGCCCAAAATCCTACCAACGTAAAGCAAGCTAGATTTTACATGTCCTCCTACCTGATGGATGTAATTTGTGCTCACAATTCATTCCCTAGCATGAATTGCACCTGGACACCAAGAGAGTCTGTCATGCATATTTATTGTGAGCTACTTTTGGAGTGAAACCACAAAGGAGTAATGGAAAGGCTAACTGATCACTTACTCATTTTGTTATACAAGTTAATCTTTGAGGAAGAGCCACCTTGCATGTCACGTGGGGCAAGGAAGCAGTGTTGGAGATAACAGATTAGTTTGCCTCACCGGATGACACTTTCCTCAAGTGTTTGGTGGACAAAAGTCTCTGCATCTTCTATCAAGGTATGCCACTATTAAGTTAGTCATGCAATTAGCTACATACCATCTTTCCACGGGGTTATTAACAGTGCTCCACAGGAAGAAGAAATCACCTTGGCTTGTTCTTCCTATGCAAATCAAATTGTACGAAATCAAGAATCTTAAAGTTGCAAACACCGAAGGAAAGGAGATAGAAAAATTCACATTCAGTAATTTGGACTTCAATCCATACGATCCTAGGAATGTTTGCAAATACCATTGTGCACAAATTCATTATCAATGGCCAAGTGGGACCTTTTGCATACCCGAGGAGGAAGCATGGGAAAATTGTTATAATGCCTCCAAGTCCCATGAACTAGTCATATTCATCCGAACATCATAGGTTACTCTGTAGAAAGAAGTCACTCCAGAGATAGTACCAATGGAAAGGCACAACCCAGTGCACGATAAGGGCGAGAGGAAAGTCGCGCATAGTCCAGTCGAAGAGCAGAGCCACAAGATGAAAACAGATCCAATCATCTTGAAAGTAGCCATAACAATAGATAAGAGGAGGAATCAAAGGAAGCAGGAGGAAGAGATGAAGCAGAGGGAAGAACAAAAGCAGAGGAGATTAGAAGAATAAAGACGAAGACAAGAAGAAGAAGAAGAAAGCCTAAGAATGGAAGAAGAAAAGGAATGCGGAAACATGTCGAGGAATAAGAGCAGAACTGACTACTAGAAGAGGAGAGAGAACAGTTGCAGGACAAGGAGATAGCTCAAGAAATTGAGGAGTTGATTGTGATTCCAAACATGGAGGTGGAACCACAACTATGGAATCAAGATGTTATTTGATGTTGAGCATTCAGCATGTCACCATTCAGTCTGCCCCTCTTTCGACATTAGAGAAAGCTCCAAGCGAGGAAGAGGAAATTGTTCCTCTTGATGAGGGTCTAGTTATAGACATGTACAATTTGACTTACGATGAGCTTCAGAAAAAGATTGTACAATCAAGGAAGAAAATTTTTCCAGAGGACCTCGCATCTCCTACATTCATTAGAGAAAGGGTAATTGTGATAGACACTAGAAGGAATCCAAATGCCATTGTTGCAGCCAACTTGGCCTTTGCAAGTGCTACAAAGTCAAACACTGAGTATTTGATGGCTGAGAAAAAACAATTGGAAAAGAACTTACAGGCTATGCGGCAAGTGGTTGAAAAACTCTGAGCAGAGGTCCAAAACGTAGCTCCCGCGCACGTTTATTTGGAAGAAATTAAGGTAGTCATACTTGGTGAAGTATCAACATTGGGAGAAACCATGCATAGCTTGTATGAAGAGATTTTCACCATGCATAAAGTAGTTGTCTGCTTGCAAGACATGCAACAGAAGTGTAAGGATAGTGCTAAATTTGTTAAGGTTGTTCATACAAGCATCGTTGTTGTGTATGAGTGGTCAATGCAGTACAAAGGGGCACCATCCTAGTTGTCGAAGAAAAAAGGCAACAGGCATAGTGGGAGAAAGCACAAGTGCGGATAATCATTCAGAGCAAAAAACAACTCGCCTCATTCATTGCCAATATTCAGGCCTCATATGCACGATTGTACAACAATGTGGATTTTGTTGAGAAATGGCAACAAGAAATTATAGTTTAATTTGTCCTTGAATTAAACTGTGAATTAAAATCGAATTATATTCTCATAACAACTTGTAAATAGTTAATTAAGTTTAATTAACGTAATTAGCCTAGGAATTTCAAGTTGGAAATCTTTCTATAGTTATGTATGTGTTCTCCCTAAATTTTAGGGGTCCAGTATGAGTTTATTTGAGTTGTAATTAGATAACTCAACGTGACTAAGTTATAGACAGTTAAACTAGTTCTAACTTTTTGTAAAGCTAGTAGAGGTCTACTAGTGAGTTGGTGCACTGGCGCATCCTCAGTGCTACTCGAGCTAACTGAAGATTCCCTCATGAGAAACTCATGCATGTCAGTTCAGAGAAAGACTCAGTTGAGACTAGAGTGCAGGGATAATGTATTATCAGTTGTATGATGATCTGAGTTGTACAGATCATGCATGCAATAAGAAGAGGACCTAGATTTGGATTGCGTAGTTATGGAAGAAGGAATTCCTAATTAAATATCGACTATTCCTCTCAGGAATTGCGCAAGGAAATAAGGTCTCAGCAAGCAACAGAAATTGGCTAAGTGTTGGTCGTGCGAGCTTGTGAGGCAGAGAGTTGATTATATTTGTGCGGAATTGTTCTTGTGAGAACAAGATTTGTATTATTACTCAGATTTCTTATTAATGCAATAGATAGTTAGGGTTTTGAGCAATGGCTTTCGCCAGAGAAACAATTGTGTTATCTGTCTTTGATTATCTTCCTCTTGTTGATTATTGTTTTCATAAATCATTGGTTTCCATTGTTTAAAAGAGTATAGTAGATTCTTGTTTTGTGTTTGAGTATATTACATGAGCTGTGAATATACAGGAAAATATACATGGTATCAGAGCTAAAGACAATATACTAGAGGATATTTCAAAATTTTGAGTTTTTGGTTACAAGTGAAATTCAAATTTGCAATACATAATTCAAGATCGATAGATGGCGTTCTATGGATTGTGGCTTCAATATGCCTTGGAAGGCAGCTTGAATTATATAGCCTGGAAGGACAGAATGGAGGCTACACTAGAGGTAATGGCTTGAAGGAATTTGTTGATCAAGACATTCCTAAGCTAGCAGCGTCAGATGCACAAAATCTGGCCGAATGGAAGAAGTGTGTGGTGAAGGCGAAGTGGATAATCCTTGAGGGAGTTCAAGACCACATTGTCTCGAGTCTCCATGGGAAGGAAACTCTGTATGCTAAGTGGAGAGCATTGATAAACTTATTCTAGAACAAAATTGACCATAGGAAATTGGCACTGGAAGACAAACTTCGAAAGATCAAGATGGAGAAAGGTGAGACCATTTCGAAATACTTGACCAAGTTCACTCACTGTCGTGATGAACTTGGAATTAGTGTTGGAATAATCATTTCCAAGGATGAGATGGCGAGCCTAGCTCTCCTAGGCCTTCCCAAGAGTTGGAATAGCTATCAGGACCTTATCAATGGGAGGGAGAAGCTTCTAGATTGGGAATTACTGTGGTCGTATTTGATGCAGGAGGAGATCAGAAGGAACACTAGAGATGGTTCCTCACTAAAGACTGATGATGAGTAAAATTGTTCCTTAACGAGTAAGGAAAGGAAAGGGAAAGGGAAGGCGTCCCATTCCAAATCAGATTCTTGCCATGGAGGTAAGAAGAAAGACATGACGAAAGTTAAGTGCTTTCATTGTCACGAGCTGGGCCATTTTGCTACAAATTGTTCGCTCAAGAAGTCCAAGAAGAAGTCCTCAGGAGGAGCAGCGGGTGAGGCTTTGGCCTCTCAATTCGAATTGGACTTTACTCTCATTGCATGCATGGTGTCATCAATGATGGGTAGTGTATGGTACCTTGACAGTGGAGCTTCATTCCACATGACTGGTGACAAGGAGTTGTTCAATGACCTAGAGGAGAATCTCCATATGCATATCGAGATGGGTGATGACGAGAGGTATAATGCTACTGGATTAGGCACAGTTACTTTTTAGAGGGAGGAGGGTGCTCCTTTCACCTTGAGGGATGTTATGTATGTGCTTAGGTTGAAGAATAACTTAGTATCAGCCGCCATGGTTGAGGATAGAGGCTATGACGTGATCTTCTCGAAAGGAAAGGCGTTCCTTAAACACATAGCCATAGCTAAAGTAAAGAAGATAGGGATTTGAGTTAAGAATATTTATAAGTTGGAGGTAGAGGATTGTGCTACTTTGAGCACGAAAGAAGAGAAGGTGCAAAGCCAAGATGTTGGCAAATTGTGGCACAGGCGATTGGGCCACTTGCATCACAAGTCTCTCAAAATCATGTAGCAGATCTCTACTGGTCTTCCCAAAGGTATGCTAGAGAAAGTTGATACATGCAAGGGGTGTACTTTGGGAAAATACATCAAGGATTCCTTTCATGATAGAGAAAGTCGAGTAGAGGTGAATCTAGAGCGAGTCCATTCAGATGTTTGTGGACCATTCTCGACTGCATCCATGGCCAAACACAAGTATTATGTTATATTTGTTGACAAACTTTCTCGTAAATGCTGGATATTTTTTTATGCAGAAGAAGGATCAAACTTTCACAAAGTTTTGTGAATTTAAAGTATTGGTTGAGAAAGAGTCTGGAAAGAAGGTTGAAGCTCTCAGGAGTGATAATGGTGGTGAGTATGTCTCAAATGAGTTTAAGAACTTCTGTGCAGCAAAAGGGATTAAACGAGAGTTGACGACACCCCATAACCCACAACAAAATGGGGTGGCTGAGAGGAAGAACAAAAGAATTGTAGGGGTAGCACGGGTAATGTTACATGATCAGGGCCTACCATTACACTTGTGGGTTGAGGCACGCAACACAACGGTTTATTTGCAGAACCGTAGCCCACATCGGTTTCTTGGGATGAAGATACCAGAGGACGTTTATTCCGGTAAGAGGCCAGATGTTGGTCACTTAAGGATTTTTGGGTCATCAGTATATTGCCATCTGACCAAAGATGCAAGGAAGAAGCTTGAGCCGAAAACATAGTTGGGGATATTTTTGGGGTATACTAATACACCTCACAACTATTGGGTGTACTTTTTGACCAGTAGGATGACAGTGGTTCGCAAGGATGTTAGATTCGATGAGGAGAAGGTCATGTGAGGTTCCCTTGGGAGGGAGCTTGAGCTACATGCGGTTGAGGAGCCTCAGATTGATGTGGAGTAGCCACATGCAGAGGATCTGGGAGTGGAGACATCCACTCAGGAAGAGTCTTCTAGAGATGGGAGAAAGTGCACTAGAGAGGCTGACAGGTTATTGCATGATGCACAGGACAATGTGGGAGCACCCACATCTCAGCACAGACAAAGGATGTCACCTAAGAGGTACACTAGATACATGGCTCTTATGAGCGGATGTGTTGAGATAGAGCCATCTTCCTTTGAGGAAGCAGTGCAGCAGCTAGTTTGGGTTGATGCCATGGTGGAGGAGTATGACTCCATAGTTCATAATAATGTTTGGGATGTGGTCTCAATACTAGAGGACATGTCAATGGTGAGCTCCCGATGGCTTTATAAGGTAAAGCAAGCTGAAAATGGTAGTTTGAAGAAGCATAAGGCCAGGTTTGTGGCCCGTGGCTTTTCACAGGTAGAGGGGATTGACTATGATGATACCTTTTCTCCTGTTGCAAGGTACTCATCGATAAAATCTATATATTGGCACTATCAGCACATATGGGTTGGAAGATACATCAGACGGATGTAAAAACAACCTTCCTTAATGGCATGATTGAGGAAGAGGTGTACATAGAGTAGCTTGAAGGTTTTGAGACCTTCGACCGTGAGTCACATGTGTGTCGGCTCAAGAGAGTGTTGTATGGGCTGAAGCAAGCACCCCGTGCTTGGTACACTAGGATCGATAGCTACTTCACCGAGTTGGGCTTCACCAAGAGTGAAGCAGATGCGAACTTGTACCACATAGTGGTGGAAAGTAAATTATTGATCATTGTGTTATATGTCGATGATTTGATTTTGACAGGTGATGATCAAATATCAAGTCCTCTAAGGAGGAACTTGCAAGAGAGTTTGAGATGAAGGACATGGGGCTCATGCATTACTTTCTAGGCATGGAAGTATGGCAGGGTGATGGGGAATTGTTTGTGTCTCAGGGTAAGTATGCCAACGAGATACTCAGGAGATTCCGCATGGAGAGCAACAAACCCACGGAGACTCCTCTAGCAGGTAATTGAAGGAAAGAGGATACTACTTCAAGGGAAGTAGTGGAAGCTATTGTTTACAGGCAACTTGTGGGTTCACTTATGTATTTGGTGAACACACGACTGAATATATTCTATGCAATTAACCAGCTTAGTCAAGCGATGTTTAGGCCTACTAATTTGTATTGGAAGGTGATAAAGCATGTGTTGAGATACCTCAAGGGCACTACTCTGTATGGATTGCGATAGATATGGCCAGAGGGAGTGAATCTTCAAGGCTTCACCACTTCAAATTGCATGGGGCAGGGAGTCCATCCGACAGGAAGAGCACATCAGGAGGGATCTTTAGTATTGGGTCAACAATAGTTTCTTGGTACAACAGGAAACAGAGATCAGCTGCACTCAGTTCGGCAGAGGCAAAGTACATGGTTGCAATTCAGGTAGCATGTGAGGCCATCTAGAGGAGGAAGATTCCAGTTGGGTTGTTTGGTCAGCAGATGGATCCAACTATGATTTACTGCAATAATCATAGTTGTATCAAACTCTTTGAAAATCTGGTTTTTCATGATCGGTCCAAGCATATTGATATCTAATATCATCATCTTTGAGATTGTGTATTGAGACAGATTATATTGTTGGAGTATGTTCCCACAAAGGAGCAAGATGCTGACATTTTGATAAGATGTAAATCTGAGTTTCACAGAGACAAGATCAGGGTAGATGATAATCCCTTTCTTGTTGAGAGGGAGTGTTGAGAAATGACAACAAGAAATTCTAGTTTAATTTGTCCTTGAATTAAACTGTGAATTAAAATTGAATTATATTTTCATACTAACTTGTAAATAGTTAATTAACTTAATTAGCTTAGGAATTTTGAGTTGGAAGTCTTTCTATAGTCATGTATGTGTTCTCCCTAAATATTAGGGGTCCAGGATGAGTTTATTTGAGTTGTAATTAGATAACTCAGTTTAACTAAGTTATAGACAATCAAACTAGTTCTAACTGTTTGTGGAACTAATAGAGGTCTAGTAGTGAGTTGGTGCACTGGTGCATCCTCAGTGCTACTCTAGCTAATTGAAGATTACCTCATGAGAAACTCATGCATGTCATTTCAGAGAAAGACCCAGTTGAGTTTAGAGTGCAGGGACAATGTATTATCAGTTGTATGATGATCCGAGTTGTACAGATCATGCATGCCATTAGAAGAGGACCTAGATTTGGATTGCACAGTTATGGAAGAAGGAATTCCCAATTAAATATGGGCTATTCCTCTCAAGAATTGCGTAAGGAAATAGGGGCTCAGCACACAGTATAAATTAGCTAAGTGTTGGTCAGTGCGAGCTTGTGAGGCAGAGGGTTGATCATAATTGTGCAGAATTGTTCTTGTGATAACAAGCTCTATATTATCACTCAGATTTCTGATTAATGCAATAGATAGTCGGGAATTTGAGCATTGGCTTTCCCCAGAGAAACAATTGTGTTATGTGTCTTTTATTTTCTACCTCTTGTCAATTATTGTTTTCATCGATCATTGGTTTCCATTGTTTAGAAGAGTAGAGTAGATTCTTGTCTTGTGTTTTAGTACATTACATGAGCTGTGAATATGCAGGAAAACCTACATTCATGGTGCAATCGCACAAGATCCCATAAGTTGGCTTACTCACCAAAGCCAAACGTAAGAATTGGGTCAGGCATGAGGTTGAAGAATACTTGGACCGGTTTAGATAGATCGCTACCAAGGAAGATCTTGAAGTGAAATGTAAGAACATGCAGAAGTACGTTGGTGGCCCTGTCCAGATGAATATTATGATGCTATTGCTAAAGAAGGAAACTCAGATCGATTCCAAATCAGTGTACTCGGATGCCATGGAGGCTAGAGTCTGCTTTTAGCCCGATCCCATCGTACAGTTTGGGGAATTCATTGTGCAGTAGAATGTTTGGCACTGTCATGTGACAAAGAACCTAAAATTCGAAGTTATTGAGTTGGAGTTTCCCCAAACTCAAGCTTAACTTATTTGTCTTATTATGTTTTCTAGTTGGCTCAACCCAATTTTGTCCTATATGGGTACCAATATATTGTGATATTCTTTTATAATTAATTTGTAAGTGGAATTCCAAGTGTACATTGTGGAATGTGAAGAGTAATTTTGTAAAGAAGTTGAAGAGTCACGAGACAAGTCCAAGAGTCACAAAAGGGAGATGAATAGTCACCCATTTTGTTATAAATATGTTCTCATAACTCATGTAAAGGGCCTTTTCGGGAGCCAAGCTTTTGGCTAGGCTTTTAGCTTATAATCAGGAGCTTGAGAGTTTGTTGAGAGCCTTGGCTTCTCAGTAGCATAGAGGGAGTATATTTCTTTGGAGGAGCAGGTGTAGACTTCATGTTCCACTATTGGGACTAATGGTTCGTCAATGGTATATGTATGCTTGGAAATTTTACTTTAATAAAAGCTCAAAGCCAACACATTTTCATGCATATGTTGTGAATATAGTAGGAATATTCTTGTTATGTTTGCAATATATGTCATTTCACTTATGCTAACGCTTATGAACTATTTTGTTTTCATTAGTATGAATCTCGTTGAATGTGTGTTGTTGTTTATTTTCGTCATTAATAACTTGTGAACTATTTTGCAGGCTAACTCATGATGTTTTATGCTCATGTGTTCCTTTTAAGTTGCGTACTATTACAGGTTTTTAAGGGGCTCACTTATTTCCCCTCATTGTGTTGGAATCTTTCATACATCACACTTGACCCTCCCCAAAGTCACACGCTTGTTCACCAAAGTCACAATTACACCACTATATGCGTTATTGCAGCCAAGGCACATCATTAAAACCCATTGCTTCGGCAACCGGGTCGTATTCCAGATGGGGCTCCTACACCGGGCCATATTCCAGATGGGGTGTGAGGTCTAGTTGGGACTTCATATCGGGGAGACCCCCTGAATGTTGGCAGGTCTAGCACCGTCAACAATACCCATACCTTTGCACAGGATTTTCCTCCACACAAGATTTAACTTCGACACACCATTACCTTCGTACAAACCTTTTCTTTTGCACAACCTTGGCTTCCACACAACATTTATTACTTTGCATATTTTTCCCCACATATCTCCACATCATATTGTGAAGTTGAAGCATCTGTTTCTTTAAGCAATGGCAATACTCCTGAAGTTGTCTTAGCCCTTGGGAGCTGGGTTGTTGGCCATTTTTGACCCGGAGTGATGATTGGGGCTACCTCCTTCTCAACCTTCTCATCCTTGTTGGCCTCCTCAGCTTCCTCAGCCTTTGAACTTCTCGCCCTTCTCGACTTGCCTGCCTTGCACTTGAATTGCTTGCTTGGCCAACCTATTTTTCCTTATGATGCATGATTCACCTACGCTTGAACTACTTGCTCGGCCAACCTATTCAACCTTTTTGGTTCGATTTTTTGTTCTACTTGATCCTCTGCCGCCTCTTCTACTTAATCTGTTGTTTTTCCTTCGACATTAGTGACACTACTATAATTGACATCAATGACAACATATGTGCAACAATGCTTCATGACTGTGACATCAATACCAACACACATTTTTCAATAGTCCACTCAGTTTTGCTAGTAGTTTATTGCAAGAATTTAAAGAGTATTCACTCTATAATCTTTTTAAAGTTGTCATAGGCAACAAACTATTCATTCATAACTAACTTTGTTGTGGCAAATGAAAGCACACAAGAGTAAATTTTGGATTCTTTAATGTGTGCTCTATTAAGTTGTTTGGTGGGAGATGCCTATTTGAACTTAATTTTCCATTTCTAAAGAATATCACAATATCATATTGCATTCTCATGTCATTGAAACTTGAGAGATTATTACTGTGAGGCTTTTACAAAGTTCATATTGTATTTTCCGGTTTTAATCTATTCAAATTATGAATCTGAATTATATGCATGCATGAAGGAGCCCTACAATCTTGTATGGTGTCCGATAAAACAATGTTTCTCTTCGGCATGTAATCAAAGAATATGTTTTATCATTTTTCTGCAAGTCAAGCTTTCTCTTAATCTTGTTGTATTATATACTAAAGGACATACAACTTCAATAAACATTTAAAAGGTCCAGTGACCATGTATGGTAACTTTATTTTGGTAATTTTAGTTCTAACATGCGCCTTTTTGAGCACTAGGGTGTTGTTTTTGTTAGGGATAGTATGTTCAAATTGTTTTATTCTAATAGAATGTCTTCCAAATTTTCTAAGAAATCTATTGCAACTACAATTTAAGTGTTGTTTGTTAGAATTTCTTATGCTAATTTGTAAAGCTTATAAATCTCTATTATATTGCCATCATAACTATGAGAGGGAAAATAAGAACCATATGAAAAAGGAATCACCAAGTCTTTAATTGTCTTTCTACATCAAGGAGTAATACCCCAACTACTTTGTGAAAACTACGATGGGTGCAACTTGGTGACAAAATGATGGAAATATTTTTTAAATTACAACCATTTATCAATAACTGGAAATAAAATGACATGGAAATCTTATAATTTTCAAAAGAATTAGTCATGCCCATTGTTACTGCTCTTATGCATGAAGACTTGTATTATTATTTAATAAACTTGTAAGCAGGTTGCTTTTGGATAATCTGGTTTGTAGGCCTTTGTTGCAACTTTTAAAGTATATCTCTTCATTGAGGATCACCTTTCGAGGCATTGCTAAATATTTGAGGCATGGTGGCACATGTGGTAGATTTCTGCCTTCATATTTGAGGCATGGTAGCACATACGGTAGATTTATGACTTCGAGAGCCCTTATTGGCCTATTTGCATGCATATATGTTTATTAAGGATGCATCTCACACATACTAAGGCAAGGTGACATTCAAAGGCATTGCCACATCATGTACAAATAATTTAAAGAGTTTGAGAAATGCCTTAGGTTTTGAGGCCACCTATTCATGGGGAGATTTATGAGTTCAACAATGTCATAAAAGTAGAAAATACATAACACTCTTAAAATGTCAATTTGTATGAATTTTGTAGAAAAAAATGCATTTTCTTTCTCATGAATGTCTAGCATTTAAAATATATCCTCTACAAACACCCAAAATAAGAAATATTTGTAGAGATTTACAATTTGTTTTTCTCAAAAACATTAGCTGATTCACATTATCTCAATATGGTCAAATTCACAGTGCTGCGCACTTCACTTCATTGCAATACATTTCAATCTCCCAAAAAATATTTTTTATCTTGCGCTGCTGCGCCTCTCAAACTACCTCACACTGCTGTGTTCAGCTTTTTTTCGCTTCACACATAAAACAATAAACAACATAACCAAAAAACATCTATGTGCCCATACTTCCGTCTTAAAAAAAACATTAAAATTAAACTAAGTGGTATGGAGGTCGAGTGTTGTGCGTATGGAGGCTGAGCACTGGTATATAGGAACCACAGTGGTATGGAGGTCGAGTGTTGTGCGTATGGAGGTCGAGCACTGGTATATAGGAACCACAGTGGTATGGAGGCTGAGTGATGTGCGTATGGAGGCTGAGCAAAGGTATATATGAACCACAGTGGTATGGAGGCCGAGTGTTGTGCGTATGGAGGCCGAGCACTGGTATTAGGAACCACAGTGGTATGGAGGCCAAGGGTTGTGCGTATGGGTGGAGTAGTGGTATTACACAGTCGACTGTCATGCGGCAGATTTAAAATCGGGAGGACTGCTTACACTATTGAAACATTATACCATTGAGCCATACGAAATTTAAAAAAAATGGAATTCAATACCATTCCGCTGCGCCACTTTGATACCATTCCGACTAGCATATTCAATGCAGAGTCCTCCAGTCATTTGATGGTGAATGCACCTCCAACAAACCATGCATCATACACCATGTCTGGACGGCGCCATCACTAGAACGAGGCCAAGCACTCAAATTCGTTGGGGCCACGTATGGGAGCGAGATTGAGGGGAGAGGCCAAGGGACCGAGGTCAATACTAGGTGGGAGCAGCGTTGAGAAGAAAACCATGTTAGGGTTTGCGGAGAGGTTCATGTATTGCAATGTTCAACGGAAAGAATATGACAAATTGCAGAAATGGGAAAGATTGCAGAAATGGCAAAAGGGTGTTACAAGAGGAGGAAACTAAAAAAGGGTTGGCACACATACCATGTCAGGCCAAGAAGTAACTCCTCAAATCAACTATGTTTATTCATTTAAATTGTTCATGGTTATCTACATGAGGGAGTGACTCTTGGGTTTCATCTCTCGATGACTCTTCCTTTTCCATTATTTATTGTTTACAAATGTTTGCCCAATTCTAGGCAATTTGACTTTTCTCCAACCCTACAACTGAAAATCGAATGCCTTCCCCAACAACTCAGCTTCCCTGTCAAGGAACTGTGCTGCCTCAAGAATTTCGGCCTGCTACTCCCATTGAGCAGCAAAGTTCTCTTCTCCGCTGCTGAGCTTCCCGATTTATCACTCACTCTTTGATACCATGTGAAAATTCCAAAACTGGAATCCTATTGCAGCAACTAGAAATTATTCTTCTACTTGTTAATTAATTTTAACAATTTATTTGCTACGACAAATATTGAATAAATCACACTGCAATTTTCACAAATAAAATACTGTGGAAATAATAGCACTGGAAACTGAGAAAATACTAGCACACACACACAAAAATGACACTACTATTTTTTGGACAAATGTCCCCGGAAAAACCCAACTTGGGAAAACCAGTGCAGCAACTGAACCTTAACAAATAAAATACTTCCGAAAGAGTAGCATTGGAAATTGAGAATACTGGCACACACACAAAAATGACACCGTTATTTTTGGACAAATGTCCCCGGAAAAACCCAACTTTGGAAAACCGGTGCAACAGTTGAGGGTTTTATTATTATGCAGCAGTGAGAAATTTTGAGTACAATAATCTGGATGCCGAATTTGGCAATCCTACAGAGAAAAACACTGGCAAAATTCTAGTGAGGAATTTTCCTCACCCCACAGGGAAATCTCGGCTCTGACTGCGACTTCAAGTGAGTCGTCCACACTGCCTCTGCGCTGGCCTGCATCATCCTAGTGCAGTATTTGCCATGCTCAATCTAAATCAACTACTTCTATAGTTGTCCTGTCTGCCATTGGTTGAGAAATTGTCTTTTCAGCGTTATAGAACCCTTCAGCGGCCTCTAGAACTGAAACTCGGCTTCTCTCTAGCTAAATCAAACTGACCTCTAGAGGCTTCTGTGCCAACCTCACTGTGGTACTTCTGCCTCTCTGCAAATGCACTCATTGGATCTGGAAATCTTCCCCCAACCTCACTATCCCTGCCCCTCACTCTCTAATTCGATTTCTGGCTCTCTGGCAACTGCTGTTGCACTCTGGAAATCGATCTGCCAAGGAAATTGAACTTCTGGTGCATCTTCTCCAAGTTCCCATCGACTTCTTCTTATAATCTTCTATTGGGATTCCAACGGCTAAGATTAAATCTAAATCAGGGGCTAGGATCATCTTGAAGTCGATTCGTGTGAGTTTCTAGATGATTCACACATTGAATTAATTAATTCTGATTAATTAACCATATTCCTTAAGTTTAGACTAGGGAAATATTTAAAAACTGGTTAATAATCTAATTAAGCCATCTTTAAGTGGAATTTCCATAAATGATTTATGGGTTTTGGAGATCTCATGTAGTCTAGCCTCTTCACCAAATTTCGTGGCTAGAACATATACAATGCTACAAAAACTAACAGTTCAGCGCAGGAGAGTAGAGTGCTATTGAGCACCAGGAATTCAAGAGAAATCCAACCTAGTTTCAGAGAACTTAGAGTGTCTCTCTAGCTAGGAATTAGAGGAGACCAACACAAGGCTCCTATTGAGCTTCAATTTCAGCAGAAATTCAGGGGTGTGAGTTTCTTGGGTGTGGGGGCAGCAGCGGAGGGGCCTCACGCAGCATTTGGAGAGAGAATTGAAGAGTAGAATTTCTGGGGTAGAAATCACTCATCTGGAGTGAGAATTTGGAGAGAATATTTGCAGGATTACTGGGCTGAATTGGAGGGCCAAACTTGCTCATTTTTGGCTGTGCATAGAGGAGGACAGCGTAGGTCTGCACAGAGAATTTGTGGGTTGAGTTGGGAGCTGAAGAGGGGTTGAGGATTTGAACCTTCCTGGATGTTTTTCAGTGGATTTTTGGAGGATTCTAGTAGTGAAGAGTGAGGGTTGTTCCAGCCTTTTATTTCAGTCAGATTTCCACTTCAGAGGGCCAGTTGGGCCACTTGCACTTGTTAGGGGACAATTCTGTCTCTTGGTTTCAGCCCAAACCATTTCCTGTTCTTTGTGGGTTTGGGAAGAGGAGTCTAGGGTTAAATTTTCAGAGCATTCCGAGGAGTATTCAACCATGAGATACTTATCACAGCCAGGAGTTAACAACAGATTACTTATGGGCAATGCACATTTCTTGTTCCAAGGCATTCCTCATCTATGTCAAAGATATCTCGTTTGGGTTTTGCATAGCTTGCTTAGCAAGCCCATGTTCTATCATTTCAGCTCATTCTATGTACCCAAATCCAGCTATTTAATAAAATGGCTCAGAGTGTTTTGCTGGCATCTCATGTACTGAATAAACCTATCATATATTGGTCACCTTTAAATTTGAAGTCTTTGTTTGGCTCTCGATTTCTAATGAAGTCTAGATGTCACTAGTCTTAATCTAACTCTTGTTACAGAATGAATTGCAATGCACAGAAATCCTTCTTGACATTCCTAATTACTTGTAAATTATTTTTCTACCCCCATTGGGTACTCTCACTCCAATGAATGAAAATTGAAACCGAATTCTTTTTTTCAGTATTTGGATATCTTTTTCTTCTTTTTTCGCAAAACAAGTCTTATATTCACAGAAATCAAAAGAAAAGTTGAAGGGTATATACAAGGGATTTTATATCCTCTTCTGGAAAGAAACTATTTCTGAAATAAAATCTAAATAGACTACAGAATCAAAGATTGAGAATCCTTTATCAACAAAACACCATTGACTAATAACTGGTGACATACCTCATCATGCCACATAGCACAAAATGTGGACAGAGAGCTAACCTCAAACTCAGAAACGAACTTATAGAGGGTGAACAAAGAATAAATTCTCAAGCACTGCTGAATCCCAATGTTGGATTGAACTATATAGCAGCAGTCACCAAGCAATGCCACTAACCAATATACCTGACCCTGAAAGAGAACCATTCAATAGTCCTGAATGAATCCCCAACAACTGCTACAAAGCTGTACCTCCCAAAAAAAATGCTTCACTGTCAGAATTGAGAAAAACAGGTTAAAGTCCATCAGTAAACCCTCTCTGCCCATCTGGTTTTAGACAATCACAACTTATATGACAATCAATGGACCAAATATTGTGAAGTCTGTGAACCCACCTTTCCTTCAGATCAATGTCGTTGATGCAACAATGAGTAAAGCCCACCAATCTGGTTTTTTTCCTTTGAGAGGATCTTTCTGGAATCTAGAATGATTGATTTTTTCAACTGGCTGTACTCTGGCACAAGGGTACGCCCCATTTAGAGAAGTTATTTTCCTTCCTTTATATCCTAAGTAACTTTTTTCTAAGTGCTTGTAAAATATGTTTGATGTAGACGAGTGGTACATATTTATAATTTCCATTCTCTATTGATAACCCTTATTGCCTTGAAAAACTTAATAAATTTGAAGATCTTTGTACTAAATAGTTTAGGCGAGTTAAATGTATTGTATACTCTGTTTGCTAGAAGTTTATTGCAAGAGTTTTAAGAGTAGTTGCTTTTTAATCTTTTTGAAACTATAATAGACAATTGACCTCCATAGACCAAAAGCACATGGAACCAACTCTCTCTTGCTAGCAATTTATTGCAAAAATTTAAGAGTATTCACTTTTCAATCATTTTGAAGCCGTCCTGGGCAACAGACTATCCATTCACAGCTAGCTTTTCTGTGGCAGATGAGAGCATGCAAGAGTAAATTTTGGATTCTTTAATCTGCTCTCTATTAAAGTTATTTGGTGGGAGATGCTTATTTGAATTTAATCCTTCATTTCTAAATAATATCACAATATCATATGCATTTCTCATGCCATTAAAATATTGTTACTGTGAAGTCTTTACAAAGGTCATACTGCAGCTCCATGTTTAACTCTATTCAAGTTATGATTCTGAATTCTATGCACCCATGAAGGAGCCCTACATTCTTGTGTGGTGTCTATTAAAACAGTGTTTCACTTAGGAATATAACCAAACAATATGTTTTGTCATGTTTTCACTAATCAGGGTTTCTCTTAAGCCAGTTATCTTATATAATACAAGAGATACAGCTTCAATAAAGCTTTGAAAAGTCCAATGAACATGTATGGTAAATTTGATTTTGGTAATTTTAGTTTCTACATGTGCCTTTCTGAGCAATAGGGTGTTTTTTGTTAGGGACAGTAAGTTCAAATTGTCTTATTCTAGTTGAATGTCTTTCAAATTTTCCAAACAAGCTTTAGAATTTCTTATGCAGAATTGTGAAGTTTATGCATCATTATCATATTTCCATCGTAACTGTGAGAGGGAAAATGAGAACTATCTGAGAAAGTAATCTAAGACTTTTATTGTCTTACCACAATCAAGGAGTACTACCTTAACTATGTGAGAAAACTCTCATGGGTGCAACTTACTTCAACAATGTATCATTAACTGCTAATAAAATGACAGCAATGTTACAGGTTTTCAAAAGGATTAAAGTCATGCCCATAGTTAACACTTGAAATATATCCATTGTAAACATTGGAATTATGAAATATTTGCTACGATTTATTAGTTTTTTTTTCCAAAAACATTGATTGATTGGCGTTCTCAATATGATCAAATTTGACAAATCAGCATAAACTTCAATTAATCAATGTCAATTCTATATGTTGACTAATTGCCATTTATCAAGGAAGAAGAAAATTCATGAAAAATTAAAATCAATGATAAAACAAGAATAACCTTTAAAAAGTAGAAATTAATATCAGAATTTTGACCCCAAATTTTGGCAGTGAGGGATGAAGATATGGAGTAGGTTGGACTTAATGCAGTTCTCTATGGAATGACCGCCTCCACTCGTAGCATAGGTTTTGCTTCTTATTTGAATTCTGTATTTCAATAAATAGTATTAGTTTTTCAGTTTTCGTTATAGTTTGATGGAGTTCATGTATGTGGAGTGGATTGACCAAGGTGATACAATAATGTAGATACTTGTTTTCTTTTCCAAATATCATTGTGTATGTCAACATGTCTTTCCCAACGGTAGGATGATAGACTGGTACAACCTGATTCATGAGAATGCCATGATAATTGTATTTTAATTTCCATTTTATTCAATGTTTTCCAGGACACATACCAAACCCTTTATTGCAAGTCATAAATAAAATTAATTGTTGATGGTGTAAATGACCTCACAATAGTTAAGGGGCACTCTTTGGTACAAGGTTCCAATTGTGAAAATTTCATCTATAATTGTTAATTTATTTAACAATTTATTTGTTGTCTACTACGACAAATATCGAATAATTCACACTGTGATTTTCACAAATAAAACTTCGGAAGAAAATAGCATTGGAAACTAAGAAAATCTACCACACACACACATAAAATTTACACAGTTATTTTTGGAGAAATGTCCCCGGAAAAACCCAACTTGGAAAAACTGGTGCAGCAGCTGAGGGTTTTTATTATTAAGCAGCAAAGAAATTTTGAGTACAATCTAGATGCCTAAAACTGGCAATCCACAACAATAAAATCTGGCCGAAATAATCTATGGGAATTTCCCTTCCTCCACAAGCAACCCTAGAAACTCGTGTTGCTTGAACTCGCGCGGCTGCCTGTACTCACGCTTCTGCCTATACTCGCGCAACTGCCCGTACTCGGGCTTCTACCTATACTCACACGACTATCTATACTCAGGCTTCTACCTGCACTTACGCAGTTTCCCGTACCAAGAATAACTCGACCTCTCCAGATCTGGAAATATTCCTCTGGATCACTGCCCCTGCCCCTCTGACACCTACGGCCCTTCTGGCTCAAACTTTTGTTCCCTTCTCAACCTTTGCAGCTGGATAACTCGATCTGCCAAGGAAGTCGCACTACTGGTGTGTTCTCCAAGTGCCCATCGACTTCTTCTTATAATCCTTTGTTGGAGCACCGACAACCAAGATTAAAACTTAATCAAGGGCTAGGATCATCTTGAAGTCAAACCGTGTGAGTTTCTGGACTATTCTCATCTTGACTTAATTAATTCTGATTAATAAACTAGTTTTCCTAAGTTTAGACTTAGGAAACATTAAAAAATAGGTTAATAATCTAATTAAGTCATCCCTAGGTAGAATTTCCAGAAACGATTTCTTGGTTTTGGAGATCTCATGCGTTCTAGCCTCTCCACCGAATTTCATCGGTGGAGTAACACTCCCTCTTAGCGAGGATTGTGTTCAAGTGCTGCACACCCTATCTCAACACTCTGTCTCTGCATCATCTCCTGTCATGTTGTTGATGCCTGGTTACTGCTACCCACCAACCACTACGCAACTCTGACACTGCATCCGTGTTGCTGCTAACCTTGCTATACTTCTGTCAACACTACATTTGCGCTGTAACTCCCTCTCATTTGTTGTTGCTACAACTGCAACTACTGCAACTGAGAAACATTCGAAATACTAAATCAACTATGTTTAGTGTGATGCATATATCTCCTGAGTCTCTTATTGCTACTAGCATCTACACTATCTACCAAGGAATCTGCGCTGCTACTGACTTTACCACTATGTCACTCTGCACTGCACTGCGCTCCTCTGCATCTGACTGCTACTAGTCTACAACTTGTTGTCGCTTTTTCTAGCACCTGTAGTAGCGGTGCTTCAGGAGAGATAGAAAGCTTCTTAGAGACAACCTCTGGGTTGATTGTAGACCAGTGCCTAGAACATCTTAAAGAGAGGAGTGCATGGCAGATTATCTGTGAGTGGGTTTCTGCAACACTCCAATTGTCATGTAATTAAAACAGAATAAAGGGGGCTTGGTTCAATAGTATGTCATCCAGGTAAACTCAAGCCGATACATGGATCCAAATGCTTAGGGGTTAAATCAGGCCAACCTCAAAGAGAAATGTCTGGTTCTGGTGGCCAACACAACAATAGGCAACTTTATATTGAAGTTGTAGTAAAGTGAAGAGGATGAAAGGAAGGAGGGAATTCGATGCATAGGGATGTAAACATGACAGAATCCTAAGCAGCAATGTTCTAGAAAAAGGATGGAATTCGATGCATAGGGCTGTAAACAACACAGAACCCTAAGCAACGATTTTCTGATAGAAATATGGAAAAGGGAGGAGATGAAATAGTGGAAATAGTGGAGCATAAATTAAGGTTTCAGGCCATAATCCTCATGGGCACATTTCTCATCAAACAACATAAGTAAATCTGTCCACATTACAGGTACGTAAGTAAATCTGTGGCTAATAGAGGTACTGTTACTACTTTGTAACAAATATACAATCATGAACAAGGGTGCAACTTGCAGCTTCATTTCACCATTTCAAAGGGAGAAAAACATACATGAAGTGATAAACAAGGGGGGGGGCCATATTGCTCATTACCATGATTGGAATCACCAAATAGTTCCATTAATCTTCAAAATGGGTCCTGTTGACCACTATGTGTCAACTACCCATAGCAGAAACACCCCCTTTTCTTCGCAAAAAGGATAGTGCTTGATCAATGTGTCCATGCCATTCGACTGTCATCATCAGCCCGATCATGTTATGTTGTAAACCCAGTCTGCATGTGTAAATTGTAAATAATCTTAGCAGATTTGAGTCATGTATGTAAATTTCCTAGGCAAACATGATTTTCTAGTGATAATCTACGTTCCGGAAGGTTTTTTGTCTCACCGATCCATGATCAGCAGAGTTTTCCTTCAGCCTAACCCCAAAGTCGGAATGGATTTTGTCATTAGAATCTTAGGGGAATCCTAGTGTGCTTCGAGTCTATGTAAAAGTAATTTGGAAATAATCCTAATTATTCGGTTAAGTTATTTCAAATTGCTTGATCTGCTAGATTATATTTGTGTCGCAGAACTCGGTAGTCTATGAGGGTCTATGTCAAATGGGTTTTCCCCTTTGAGATGTAAAATTGTAAAAGTCATGATGTAAAGTGTCTTGAGGGTTAGAAAATGTTTTATCCCCTCATAATCCTAGGTCCTAGGTGATTTTTCCAAAGGCTAAGTTCGAGGATCCAATGAAAATAATAAAAAAATTAAAAAATTAAAAAATTACTAAAAAAATAAAAAATAAAATAAAATTAATTAATTAATTAAAAATAGATAATTTTTTTAAAAAATAAAATAAAATAATAAAATAAGTCAAAATTTTGAGAAAATAAATGCAACATTTTAATTTTCAATATATTAAAATGCATTTAAAATTTCGACAGATGAGATTGAAAGGGATTTTGATCCTCATTGACAGTCAAGATTAGTTTGACATGGATCACTCGAACTAGCCGTTGGGAATTTTTCCTTTAAATAGGGTGTCAGGGTCATTTGAGATCATGGGATCTTAGAGTCGTGTGCTAAAGAAAGCTTTCTTGTAGTCATTTTTTGTGCAATAAAGAAAGACTTTGGGGTTGAAAATCTTGTTGGTGTTACTTTTCTGCAAATGTTGTAAGATGTTTTATTTTTTTGCATAATTTTATTTTCAACCATTGATGATAACTTGATGAATATTGATTTAGGCACAAGTATCTTGTCTGATCTCTGGGGTTTGAATGATAGTTTAATTTCTGAAATATAATGGCAGGTATCTCCATTTGATCTGAATTTCATTGTTGTTTTCTCCCTCTATGTTAATGGTTGACTTAAGCTGTGCAGGATATCTTTAATTTTGAGTTTACTAGGCGGGCGTTAGGGGAAGTTCTTGGCTAAACCAACCAACTCCCGGATTGCATTTTCTGAAAGAGCCCAACCAGTTTTGATCTCAGGCTTATCTTTTGAATTTTTTTATTTTTATTTTTATATGAATGCATGAAGTGTTTTCTAAAGCACCTCACATTAAGTTTAAAATTTTGAAAATATTTCTGTGGGATAACGATAAATTTGGCTGCTTAGAGCCTTTAGTTTGTAAATATTGTAATTATTTAGCTACGGTTTTGAGGTTTCATTATTAATTTTGTTTCTTGCACATTTTACTTCTCGGTGTTCGGTTTTCATAGGTTGCAAGTATAGATTTTGAAAAATTTTCAGGGTTTCCATCAGGCAATCTGGAGCAGGAAAGATTCAAAATTTTAATGAAGTTTCTGGACTACGGGTTTGCTACTGCGTTTTCATTTTTCACTGTTGCCTGGCATTTTATTGCTGCAAAAAAATTTTGAAATTTTTATAAGGGTTCACAGGTTTTCGGGAGAATTTCTTCATGCGTGGCTGCATCAACCTGCTACCACCTGCCATCACTATCTCAGTTTTTCCTGTTCACGCTCCACTCCAAAACCTCTAAAAGGAATCCACACTGTTACCATTTTTGCTAGCAAAGATTTTCAAAAAACCCTCCATGCTGCTCCATTGCCTACCTGCATATCTCTCTCTCTGTGTTGCGTTTTCGCTGCTGTTCTGCTCCATTTCAGCCATTTGCTACCCCTTGGATCATCTACGCATCTCTCCACGCAGCTCTACTACTCACTGTGTCTTCCATCTGTTCCACGCAAATTCCCCACGCAGCAAGCTCCCTTCAAAACCTGCAGTTCTTCTCTAATAGCCGCTGCTAGATCCGTCCCTTGCTCCCTTTCGTCGCTGCCCACACCTCTGCCTTCAGCCACCCTCACGCAGTCATCACTGTTCCCCCGCGGCATCATCACTCCCTAATTCACGTTGCCATATTACCAACGCGCTGCTATCCCTCTACCCTCGGTTCTGCTTGGGCTGCTCTTCATCTCCATCGACCCTCATTTCCATTCGGTGTCTTCCCTCTTCACCTATTCGTAGTCACCTCTGCTATCGAACCTATATGTGTTGAGTTCTTTTCTCCTTCCTTCGCTTGGTTTTCTCCCCACACCCTTCAGCGTTTCGTTGATCGACCTGCTCTTCATCTCCGCCGTCACTGCACCTGCACAAACAAACAACAGTATGCCTTGATTTTTCGATTAGGTTGAGGTCATATAATTTTACTTTTTTTTCTTTCTTTATTATAATATATGTGGTGTGGCTCCTGTTAGGATTAGGGTTAAAGTCAGCGTAGTTAGATTTCATAGTTTTTTTGGTTAGCGTATATATTTTTATGAAGTGTGCGTTAACACATAAAAATTTAAAAAAATTTCGATTTTCATTTTTTGTATATATTTGATACAAGTAAGTTTAAGTTTTAGAACTAGACTTTTTTCATTATTTACCTATCGATTTTGCTTAAGTTTTTGGTCTTAGAATTTAGTTAAGTTAAATTTTGTTTTATTTTAAAAAAAATCTCATATAAAAATCATAAAAATTAAAAAAGGCATAAAGAATTTTTTTTAGTTTTTTTTTTTTATTTAGTTTTAGAATTAAATTGTAGATTTAGTTTAGTTTAATATTTGATTTTTTTTAGTTAGTTTTCAGTTTTAATTTATTTTCTTTTTCATTTAGTTTAGTTTAGTGTTAATAATTTTAGGTTTCATTTACTTTAAATTTTTGCTTAGTTTAGTTTTGTTTTATTTAAAAAAAAAAAAATAAATAAATAAATAATAAAATTGAAAAGCTTAACTAAAAATTTAAATTTCATTTTTTGGTGACTTTTGTGATATCTATGTTCCACTTCTCTATAGTTAAATGTACTTAAATGTTTATTTAAAGTTCACTATATGAAAGTGGTAATTGGTCAGCATTTAAATTTTATGATCATTTAAAGCATTTAATTTTTCTTGAAGTTTAATTGCTGGAGCATTGTTAAAGCATTGTGCATTTATTGAATATCTTGCATTTGTTTGGGTTATTTGATGATAAATGATTGTTTTACATGGTTCATGTTTCTGCAACATTTAATAAATAATCATTTAATCATTAACTCCATAAGGCACAGGTGCATTAATTTCTAAAATCAATCAGGTGTTAGATTGCATTACTATGTCTCCCAACCCAACTGGTCCACAGTTGGTCTTCCTTTATCCCATAGGGTCTACCCCCTTTAACCTTGGGAGACGGCTTAAATGGAGAGATCAGGGATCAAGGTGACAGCCCCTGGTTTGAGCATTGTCGCGCTGCCCAAACAATCTATGTGACAACATTTTTTGGCGCCGTTGCCGAGGAAATTTTATTCTCGACGTTTCAACGACATTCATCTCATTTCTCATCATTTCCTCATCATTCTCATCTGTTCATTTCAGCCGGCAATGACAACATTTTTTGGCGCTGTTGCTGGGAATAGAGTTTTTTTGTCCCTGGCGTTTCAACGACATTTAATCTTCATTCTTCTCTCTCATCTTGAATCTGGAATCTTTTCATTTGAGTTGGCAAGGTCAACATTTTTGGCATCATCTCATCTTTTCCGCCATTCGTTAGCCTGTCAAACGGTCAACACTCTTTGGCGTCATTTGATCTTTTCATCGCCTTATCTTTTGTCATATCGTTTAATTGTACCTTCAGCACCTACTCTTCAGTTCGTTTCTTGTTTGGGTGGCGACTCCATTTCTTTTCATTTATTTTTCCCAGACAAGAAGCCTCCCTCATATCTGCTTGTTTGTTGCTTTTTGGATCCTAGAATTAAAGTCATTGTTCAAGTGGCGACTCCACTTCTTTCATCCCTTGATTTTCTTGAGCAGAGATCTCTTTCTATCATCCATTTGGTCCCTCGTTATTCATCATGGATTATTCGTTTAAACCACATCATTTTACTGATGATCTCCATGATTTTCCGGAAGTGGCCATTTCTAAATTACCTTTGTTCTCAGGTGGTGATTCAGTCACTGTTAGAAAGCATTTAAGCAAGTTTACTTGTATAATGATCATATATTGTAGACTTCCTCAATATAATTATGAAGCTGTCAAAATGCGTCTATTTGTCCTTTCTTTAGAGGGTCATGCTTTGAATTGGTTTAATAATTGTCCTGAAGATTCTTTCACTTCTTTACAAGACATTGTCAATGCTTTTAAAGATAGATATGGTTATCCAGACAGCTCGCCTTGTGCCCCTAAAATTTTGCAATAGAATGAAAGTAATCTTATGAAAGGTTCATCTGTCGATGAAAAATTTCAAGAAAATTTTTCATATCAGAATGTGCCATCCACCTGTACCATTGCAGATCAAATCCATGAGTGGAAAAGCAGGGACAAATTGTAAAATTAGTGTCGACAATGAAAAGGAAAATCAGAAGCAAATTATACAAGAACTAATGCAGCTGGTAAAAAATATGGAGATCAATCAAACTAATTACGCCAATGATGCGAGAACTTTATGCACCCACCTGGAAAAACATAATAAGGAGAAGGAGATCATGAAAATTAAACACTCTGATCACAAAACTGACATGCAAAATCAGCGTGCTAAGGAAATTGAGACCATGAAAACTAGTCATGACATAGAAATTAGTTTTATGCCAAGCAAGTTATCAGGCTTAGAGGAAAATATGATGACCATGACAGCTAATCATGATAGGGAAATTAATTCTATGCAAAACAAGTTATTAACTATGGATGAAGAAATGACTATCATGACATTCAATCATAATAATCAGTTGGCTACCATGCAAACAAATCATAAGAAAGAGATAGACTCTATGCAGCATTGCTTGATGACCATAAAGGAAAAGAACGATAAAGTAATAAAAGATATGGAAGAAGACCATGCCAGGGAAATCAATGCTATGAAGATTGAACACTCTAGTCAGATGGATGCCATTAAAATACAGGTTCATAAATTTCAACAATGGTCAGAGGATGAAAGAAACCAGGGAACGTCAATAGATCAGGAGCCTCCTTATCTGTTGCAACAAGTTCCATCTTATTATGAGGTCCTTTGTTCTATTGAAAAGTGGATAATTAAAGGTGACCTGGATAAAAGGGAAATTAATAATCAGCTTGATGCTCACACGGTTAATCCACCAGTCATTAAAGATCAAGTTATAACTCATGGCACTTGTGAGATTGATCCATCATCCTTGACAGGGCAGATGTAGAATGAAGAAAGACATGTCACGCATATCTTACATACTTCGTCTGAGAGCTTTGAAGCAGAAAGTTCCACGTCATTAGTGATATAGCCTGCCACAAAGAAAAAACGCAAAATAAAAAGAACGAGAAGAAGATTTGATGCATCAGACGGCCGCGAGCAGCGTGATTTTCGGATAGGAAAAAGTCCTACCAATGCATATTTGGACATGGCACATCCGAGAAGCAGCTGACAGATTTGCCTGAAAGCAGACAAATGCTCAGCGTACACTATATTAAACACATCTGATGCCATGAGGTATCCTCTGTATTTCTAACCCTACCCCTTGTTTTTTCAGCATTTTCATTTCTGTTTTAGGATTATATTTACTTTTCATGTTACTAGATAGTTAATAAATGAAGAGCTTATGTCTTTCCTGTGCTTAATGTTATATGATGATTTTTGGATCGACGCTACTTATATTTTGTTGTGTGTTGCATGGATGCAGATTCAGTATTCTCACATTCCTACAGTGCAGCAACGTGTCCCCAAGTAGAGCCAGATGTTGACCACTACGTGTCAACTACCCATAGCAGTACACCCCCTTTTCTTCACAAAAAGGATAGCACTTGATCAACGTGTCCGTGCCATTCAACTGTCATCATCAGCCTGATCATGTTATGTTGTAAACCTAGTCTGCATGTGTACATTGTAAATAATCTTAGTAGATCCCAGTCATGTATGTAAATTGCCTAGGCAAACCTAATTTTCTAGTGATAATCTACGTCCCGGAAGGTTTTTTGTCTCACCGATCCATGATCGGCAAAGTTTTCCTTCAGCGTAACCCCAAAGTCGGAATGGATTTTGTCATTAGAATCTTAGGGGAATCCTAGTGTGCTTCGAGTCTATGTAAAAGTAATTTGGAAATAATCCTAATTATTCGGTTAGGTTATTTCAAATTGCTTGATCTGCTAGATTATATTTGTGTCACAGAACTGGGTAGTCTATGAGGGTCTTGTCAAATGGGTTTTCCCCCTTGAGATGTAAAATTGTAAAAGTCATGATGTAAAGTGTTTTGAGGGTTAGAGAATGTTTTATCCCCTCATAAGTCTTAGGTCCTAGGTGATTTTTCCAAAAGCTAAGTTCGAGGATCCAATGAAAATAATAAAAAAATAAAAATAACAAAATTAAAAAATAACTAAAAAAATAAAATAAAATAATTAATGAATTAATTAAAAATAGATAATTTTTTTAAAAAATAAAATAAAATAATAAAATAAGTCAAAATTTTGAGAAAATAAATGCAAAATTTTAATTTTCAATATATTAAAATGCATTCAAAATTTCGACGGATGAGATTGAAAGGGATTTTGATCCTCATCAACGGTCGAGATTAGTTTGACATGGATCACTCGAACTAGCCGTTGGGAATTTTTCCTTTAAATAGGGTGTCAGGGGTCATTTGAGATCATGGGATCTTAGAGTCGTATGCTAAAGAAAGCTCTCTTGTGTTAGGATATTCCGACACATAGGAAATAGTTAAGTACAACTTGGTCTAGTATAGAGTTAGGTAAAGTGTGTTTCTTTACCTTGTACATTTTGTAACTTACAATCCGACGATGACGATATGTAGTGATCCGACGGTTCATTCTCTCCTCGGTATTACAGACACTTGATCCTGTTGAAATTTGGTACCGGAGGACAGGTGGTTCCCTTAGGCTTTGATCTTTGGCCTAAGGAAAAGTGTCCAAAAGAATTTAATTTTTCTCCTAAAGTGACTTTATAATTTTATAAAGTTAAATCTAATTTGAAAGTGACTTTAAGTGATAAAGTTACTAAGTCTAATTTTAAAATGACTTTTATAAAGTCAATGAAAAAATAGAAAGGAAAAGTGACTTTGGAAATAAATGACTAAGTGGGTCTTATTAAAGTGGAATGAATTAAAAAATAAAAAGTGAGATTTAAATGAGCATTTAATCTCAGCCATTGATCTAAATCTATTTCAGCCATTGGATTTAGAGATCACCCAAAAGTCACTTGGGTCACCCAAAAGTCATTTGGAGTTATATTAAGGGAGGAAAAGGAGGAAAAGATCACATTCAATTCAATTCTTTTATGAGCAGATTGGGAGAAGGAGAGCAAGAGAGATTTCTGAGCAGGGAGGAGAAGGAGACAGCAGTTTGGCACACATTCCAAGGTAGCAGTTGAGCAGATTTGTACAGTTGATTCAGCACACAGTGAAAGGCAGATTTTGGCACGATTTTCGAGGAGAAGTTTGCACAAAAATCGAGGAGCAGTTTGCTAGTTTTTCTGCACGCAAAACGAGGGCCATACAGCAGCCTTTAATGCTGAAAGTGGGCACGAAAATCGAGGAGACCGTACAACATTTATTGCTGTCCTGTTTGCTGTAATTTCCAGTTTGTTGTGAAGCATGGGAAAAGAGATAAGTTGTAAATTTGCTTGCTGATTTTTTTGCTGAAAATTTCTCACTGTAAAAGGTAATTTTCAGAAATAAAGAAGAGCTCTCAAACTAGTTTTCCCCAAGAGTTGTAGGGATTTTTTCAGGGTCACATTGACCAAAAATCTCAGTGTTTAAATGTGTTTTAATGGCTGTTTATTACTGCTGATTTTTATTTCTGCAATTTCCAGCATTCTGTAAAATTTCCAGAATTTGTGTTTTTATCAAATTTATTTTTTTCAGCTTGTTAAATGTATGGTTATAGGAAAGGGAATTTAACTATATGGGAGAAATAAGGAGAAACTGAAAACCGGGGTGGGAAAACAGAAATTTCTACATGGTATCAGAGCTTGAGTGCTGAAAGGCAGTTTGGGACAGCAAAAGGAAAAATCACAGTTGCTGATTTTTCACTCAGAAAATTCCAGCAAGCTGATTTTTTCATAAACAACAGTTTTATCTTTACTACAGCAGTGCTATTTTTCAGTTTTAGGATAGCAAGATGTATTGGGATTGAGGGTGGAGGATAGGCTGGATGGGCATATAAATTACAGCGTTTGGAAGGAGAGAATGCGGAGTATCTTTGAGGAGGCAGAAGTTTGGGATATCATAGTGCATACCACACAGAACCCTGTTGTTGTGCCTACTGATGCTACTCAATTGACAGCTTATAATAAAAAGAACAACAAGGGTAAGAAGCTGATTCTAGACGGAATCAAAGACCATTGCATTCCTCATGTGAAAGGAAAGAGCAATGCCCATGAGATGTGGACAACATTGTCCATCTCTACCAGAGTACCAATGAAAACCGGAAGATGGTCCTAAAGGAGAAGCTGAAGAACATTAAGATGGGTAATGATAGTGCAGCTGGATATCTCACAAAGATTACTAATGTGAGAGATGAGTTGGCAGCGATTGGAGAGGCCATTCCACCCACTGAGTTGGTGCGGATTGCAGTGAATGGCCTCCCCCGTTCATGGTTGAACTTTGCTGATGGGGTTTGTGCACGTGAGATCCTTCCCACATGGGAGAGGTTTTGGGATGATTGCATTCAGACAGAGATCAGGAAAGGTCAGCTTGGGGCAGCCAAGCCAGTTGAGCAGGATGAGGATGTAGCACTGGTGGCAGGAGGCAAGAAAGGCAAAGGGAAGAAGCAGGCTTCCACAAGTAGTGGTGGGGGCAAAGGCAAAGGTAAAGGTAAACAGGGGAACACACAGAAGGACTATTCCAAGGTGAAGTGTTGGAATTGTCAAAAGATGGGACACTATGCAGTTGTGTGTCTGGAGAAGAAGAAGAAGAAGGGGAAGAACCAGGACGTGGCAGCTTCAGCAGAGATTGAGGAATTTGCTGGTCGTTTTGACCGAGAGTTTGTGTTCACTACGTGTGAGTCCTCTAGTGCAGGATCACCTGCCACACAGGTTCAGAGGGAGCATGCTTTTCCCTCGATTAGCAGAGCATCTTCAGGTATTTGGTATGTGGACAGTGGGGCTTCACGTCATATGACAGGAGTCCGTGAGTACTTCTCAGAGCTTTCAGAGAGTGGCACTGATATTGAGGTAGTACTCGATGATGACAGAGTTGTTAGAGCAGTCGGGGTGGGGACAGTGACATTTCAGAGGGAGTCCAAACCTCCCTTGAAGGTGTCAGAGGTTCTTTATGTGCCAGGGATGAGGAAGAACCTCATATCCGTCTCAGCTTTGGAGGACAGAGGATATGAGGTACTGTTCAGGGGAGGACAGGTGTTGATGTATCCCAGGGGCACTCCAGTTGATTCAGCTAGAGTGATAGGTGTACGCCATGCAAAGGTGTATAAGTTTGTTTTCCAGCCCCTTTTGGCATTGAGCAGTAATACCGACAGCAGAGCTAGTAGTTCTGAGCTGTGTGAGATTTGGCACCGCAGGATGGGACATATGTATCATGGAGCCTTGAGGACATTGCGGGAGATCACTACAGGTGTGCCAAATTTCAGTACTGATCACTTTGATACTTGCAGAGGTTTTACGATAGGCAAATTTGCCAAATCCCCTTTTCCCAGCAGTGACAGCAGAGCGATGGGGATACTTGATTTGATTCATTCCGATGTGAGCAGTCGGATGTCTCATGTTTCCTTGAGTGGATATGAGTACTATGTTTTATTCATTGATGATCACTCCAGGAGGACCTGGATTTATTTTTTGAAGATCAAGAGTGAGGTCTTCAAGCGGTTTCAGGAGTTCAGAGCTCTTGTGGAGACTCAGACAGGTCGAAAGATCAAGTCCTTGAGGTCGAACAATGGAGGAGAGTACACCCTTGGAGAGTTTGTTGACTATTGTGCGGAGGCAGGCATTAGGAGGGAGTTCATTGTTCCTTACAACCCCCAGCAGAACGGGGTTGCGGAGAGAAAGAACAGATCCATCATAGGGGCTGCCAAAGCCATGTTACATGATCAGGGGTTGCCATTGTTCTTGTGGGCAGAGGCCTACAACACAGCTGTTTACTTGCAGAACAGGAGTCTGCATCGTGCCTTGGGGCACATGACTCCGGAGGAGGCTTTCTCTGGGAAGAAGCCTGATATTGGTCATCTTCATATCTTTGGATGCATTAGATACTCCTATATACCCAAGGAGAAGAGGACCAAACTAGAGCCCACCGCAGAGAAGGGTATCTTTGTGGGCTACAGTGAGACCTCAAAGACCTTTCGGATTTACATTCCTGCACAGAGGAGAGTTGTTGTCAGACGGGATGTGAAGTTCGAGGAGGACAGGGCCTTTAGGAGGTCACGGGAGTTAGAGTATCTGGATCAGCCAGACCCTCAGCAGCAGTTGAGTCAGTCGCAGGGATCCAGTGGGCAGGGATCAGGAGGATCCGGAGGTACATCTATGAGGATGTCAGGTCCATCAGTGAGCAGTGGCTCGCCGAGCCAGAGGGGTGGTGCTCCGGGCAGCATGCAGAGCAGTTCACTAGGGAGTCCATTGATGGACAGTTCACACGGTGCCTCAGCTTCTACAGGTTCAGGTGCAGGCAGGAGGACAGCAGACAGACAGTCAGGAGTTCAGGCTACTGATGGTGATGAGGAGGAGGAGTTTCATTCTCCTATGGGAGAAGCATGCTCAGGGAAGAGAAAGCCCAAGTGGCTTCAGGACACCTTGAGAGATGCCACATCTGTTGCTGAGCCGAAGAGGCCGGTCAGAGAGAGTAGACCACCTGAGAGGTTTTGTAGCTATATGGCGATGGTTACCAGCATCCTTTGACTCTGAGCCTTCTAGCTATGAGGAGGCAGCTAGCCAGTAGGTCTGGAGAGAGGCCATGCAGGAAGAGTTTTCTTCTATTATGAAGAATGATGTTTGGGAGGTGGTGCCGAGGCCTGAGGGAAAATCCGTGGTTACTTCCAGATGGCTTTACAAGGTAAAGCATGCTGCAGATGGCAGCATTGGGAAATTCAAAGCGAGGTTTGTGGCTAGAGGGTTCTCCCAGGTAGAGGGAGTTGATTATGAGGAGACCTTCGCTCCCGTGGCTCGATATACTTCGATCCGCTCCATTATATCGATAGCAGCAGAGATGGGTTGGAAGATCCACCAGATGGATGTGAAGACCGCATTTCTCAATGGCTTCATACAGGAGGAGGTGTACATTGAGCAGCCACAGGGCTTTGAGGAGCATGGGAAGGAGTCCCATGTGTGCAGACTGAAGAAGGCCCTTTATGGCCTGAAGCAAGCTCCCAGAGCTTGGTACTCCAGGATAGATACATATTTGCAGGGGATGGGTTTCACAAAGAGTGAGGCAGATCCAACCTTTACTTTATTGTGATTGGTGAGGAGCCTCTCATTCTGGTGTTGTATGTGGATGACTTGATCATTACAGGTGCAGAGAGACTCATAGAGCACTGCAAGAGAGATCTTGCGACGGAGTTTGAGATGAAGGACATTGGCTTGATGCATTACTTTTTGGGTTTGGAGGTGTGGCAGGAGGAGGGGCATTTCTTCTTGGGGCAGGGGAAGTATATTGTGGACATCCTTAGCAGATTCCACATGGAGGATTGTAGACCCATGTCGACACCGATGATCACCAACTGGAAGAAGCTTCATGCTTCGGATTCCGAGTTGGTGGATCCCGCATTGTACAGCCAGCTGATTGGTTCCTTGATGTATTTGGTCAACACTAGACCATATATCTGTTTTGCAGTCAACACGATGAGTCAGTTTATGTGTGAGCCTAGGAAGGTTCACTGGGTGGCTGCAAAACACATTTTGCGGTACTTGCAGGGGACAGTGGATTATGGTCTGGACTATAGGCAGGGAGATGGAGTGAGATTGGCAGGATACACTGATTCTGATTGGGCAGGTTGTGCTTCTGATAGGAAGAGCACTTCAGGGTGCTATTTTGGGTTGGGTTCAGCAGTAGTGTCATGGTTCAGCCAGAAGCAGCAGTCAGTAGCACTGAGTTCAGCGGAAGCAGAGTATATGGCAGTCAGTCTAGCTAGTTGTGAGGCTATCTGGCTTCGCAAGATGTTGTTTGGCTTATTTGGTCAGCCGTTGATACCTTCAGTGATTTACTGTGATAATCAGAGTTGCATTAAACTCATGGAGAATCCAGTATTTCATGACAGGTCAAAGCATATCGGGATCAGATATCATTTCATCAGAGACTATGTTCAGAAGGGAGTTGTGAAGCTTGAGTATATTTCCACTGATGAGCAGGTTGCAGATATCCTTACCAAAGCCTTACCACGGGGCAAGCATGTCTACTTCAGAGACAAGATGGGTGTGGTGAGGAACACCTTCCTCGGTAAGAGGGAGTGTTGAAATTTGGTACCGGAGGACAGGTGGTTCCCTTAGGCTTTGATCTTTGGCCTAGGGAAAAGTGTCCAAAAGAATTTAATTTTTCTCCTAAAGTGACTTTATAATTTAATAAAGTTAAATCTAATTTAAAAGTGACTTTAAGTGATAAAGTTACTAAGTCTAATTTTAAAGTGACTTTTATAAAGTCAATGAAAAATTAGAAAGGAAAAGTGACTTTGGAAATAAATGACTAAGTGGGTCTTTATTAAAGTGGGGTGAATTAAAAAATAAAAAGTGAGATTTAAATGAGCATTTAATCTCAGCCATTGATCTAAATCTATTTCAGCCATTGGATTTAGAGATCACCCAAAAGTCACTTGAGTCACCCAAAAGTCATTTGGAGTTATATTAAAGGAGGAAAATATCACATTTGATTCAATTCTTTCATGAGCAGATTGGGAGAAGGAGAGCAAGAGAGCAAGAGAGATTTCTGAGCAGGGAGGAGAAGGAGACAGCAGCTTGGCACACATTCCAAGGCAGCAGTTGAGCAGATTTGTACAGCTGTTTCAGCACACAGTGAAAGGCAGATTTTGGCACAATTTTCGAGGAGAGGTTTGCACAAAAATCGAGGAGCAGTTTGCTGATTTTTTTGCACGCAAAACAAGGGCCATACAGCAACATTTAATGCTGAAAGTGGGCATGAAAATCGAGGAGACCGTACAACATTTATTGCTGTCCTGTTTGCTGTAATTTCCAGTTTGTTGTGAAGCATGGGAAAAGAGATAAGTTGTGAATTTGTTTGCTGATTTTTGTGCTGAAAATTTCTCACTGTAAAAGGCAATTTTCAGAAATAAAGAAGAGCTCTCAAACTGGTTTTCCCCAAGAGTTGTAGGGGGTTTTTCCAGGGTCACATTGACCAAAAATCTCAGTGTTTAAATGTGTTTTAATGGCTGTTTATTTCTGCAATTTCCAGCATTCTGTAAAATTTCCAGAATTTGTGTTTTTAGCAAATTTATTTTTTTCAGCTTGTTAAATGTATGGTTATGGGAAAGGGCATTTAACTATATGGGAGAAATAAGGAGAAACTGAAAACTGAGGTGGGAAAACATAAATTTCTACAGATCCGTGGCTTGACACCTGATTGGTCCATGATTTCTATTTAAAGCGCATGGAGGGTCATTTGTAGGGTAATCCGTCTATGAGAGAAGCTTATGTAAATTTTTATTCTTTTATTAATAAATTGCCTGAAGTGGCCGCGTTGGCTCAGGTCGTGGATTGTTTCCCTCTTTGAGGGTTTTAACCACGTCAAAAACACTGGTGTATTGATCTGTGATCTGGTTGTGAGCGGTGTCCTTTGGTGTTCTGTCTGAAAAACTTACCCTGTAAATTCCTACATGGTATCAGAGCTATTTGAGGGCCGCGTCTGTTGGTGATCCAAATCTGAAGCCGGTAGAACTGCATCCGACTGTCGTTTCCTAGATCTACTGTTTCTGACTGCTTTCGGGCCGAGTGGAATGCTCTATTGTGTTGGGAGCATCTGTTCCAGTGAGGAACCCCTTTCGTTTCACGCGAAAAGGTTTTTGGTAGCGCTAGTTGCGTCATTTTTAAGATCTGGAGGTATACAGTATTTATTTGCAGTTTACAGTTATTTTCTCTCTGTTTATTTCGGTTTTGGTTTATTTATCTTTTTTTTATTACCGGATCTATACCTTTCATTTCTGCGTATGCTCTTTGCCCTGCGACTCTGTGCGATCTGGGCAAATCAGAAACAGAAAGGAAGGATTTTTCTCATGCGTATGCTCTTTTCCCTGCGCCTTAGTGTGATCTCGGAAAACCAGAAACATTGAGGAAAATATTTAGTTTTTCGGCTAAAGCTAACTTCGAGCCACAAGGTTCGTTTTTTTTGTATGTCCGTGTTGGGTTTTGTGATTTTTGTTTTGTAGGGAAAAAGAGCCTTCTCAAAGCAAGCAAGCAACCCAAAGCATCACCCCCCCCTCTCTCTCTCTCAAATTTTTTGTATAGCTCAATTGGTTCAAAGCTATTTTAAGAGAGTAGAGGTCTTGGGTTCAAATCTCCATTTTTTGGGGGCGGATTTTTCATTTCCGCACATTCCCGCACTTCGTCGGCGACTTCATCAATTTTTTTTCAAAAAGCCGTAACTTCTTCATCCTGAAGCCGTTTTCAGAACCGTTTTTTTTTAAACAGCCTATTTTTTCGAGATCTATCCATTGGAACACTTAGTTTCAGCATCTTTAGCTTCAGTTTCCATTGAAATGGAAAGTCAATACCAAGTTACCCTTGACAACACCAACTACTTCCAATGGTTGTCCTACATTGAGGATTTACTTAGAAGTAAAGGTCTCTACAGAATAGCCTCAGGCCAAGAAAAGAAACCAAAGGATGAAAATAAGGCTGCTAAATGGGAAAATAGGCAAGATCAAGCACGTGGATTGATAGGGATGTCTATTTCTCCAGATCTTAGATTCCATATTGCAGAACTTGATACTCCTGATGAAGCAATGAAACAAATCAATAAAGTTTTTGGGATTAAAAATGAACTTAGAGTCCATCAACTTGAAAATGAGTTGCTTACATTGGACCCTAATAATTTTTCTTGCATTGAAGATTTCTTGTCCAAGTTCAAGACCCTTAGATATCTCTTGGAAGGTGTTAAGGTCAAGAAAGAAGATAGTACCCTTATCTATTCCATTCTTACTAAGTTGGGACCAGCCTACTCTGTGTTTGTTTTCACCTTCCATTCTACAAGAGAAGCCTTCATTTCTCAAGGAACAGACTACAAGTCCCCTTCCTTTGACTCTTTTTGTGATTCTTTAATAAGAGAACAAGAAAAACTCTTACACCTTGGTCTTCTTAATCTTGGAAACTCTTCCAAGAAAGCGTTAGCCGCCCAGCAGCAACCAAATTCAAAGAATCCTAAGAAGTCATATCCTAAAAAGAATGATCCTAAACCAAACAAGGGTCCTAAGCAATCTCAGCCTCAAAATGAAAAATCATTTCAACAAAATGATAAGACAAATAAAAACAAATGGAAGAAGACTGATAGACATTGCAACTTTTGTAATCGAGATGGCCACTTAGAATCCAAATGCTTTAAGAAGATGGAAGCCTTGGAAGCAGCGATGAAGAAACATAACATCCATTTGGACCAATTTTCAACTTCAACTTCATCTTCAGGAATGGCACTTTCTGCATGTGGTTGTCAAGCATCTCGGTCTGGCTATGCACTAAATGTATCTTCTTCTTCTCATTCTCATGAGTGGCTCATTGGTTCTGGAGCTTCTTATCACATGGCCAAAAACAAAGCCATGTTTTCTTCTTTAAATGATTGTAACACCAAAAATATATATGTTGGTGATGATAGATCTCTTAGTGTTGTAGGGACTGGAACTGTTCATCTAGACAATGGTCAGTTTAATGATGTATTATGTGTTCCAACCTTATCTTGCAACCTTCTATCTGTATATCAGATAACTCATTCAGGTGAAGGTAAAATCGTTGAATTTTCACCTCATGATGTTGTAATCAAGGACCTAAGAGATCCTAAACAGATTTTAGCTACTGGCATTGCTGATGATTCTACAAAGTTGTATAAGTTTCACAACTTTGGGTCATCAAATCTTCCCTCAGTATTTGTTGCTCATAACGATGAAGTGAGCAAACTTTGGCATGAGCGATTTGGTCACTTAAACTATCGCTCCCTTCAGCATCTATGTAACGAAAATATGGTGACAGGTCTTCCTATGGTATCTTGCAGAGATGGTGTTTGTTCCGGATGTGTACTCGGAAAACATCATCGGGACAGTTTTGAAAAACGTGCCTCTTGGCACGCCTCAGCCCCTTTACAGCTTGTGCATAGTGATTTATGTGGTCCACTTCCAGTTCTTTCATTCTCTGGCTACAAGTATTTCTTAACTTTCATTGATGATTTCTCCAGACGCACTTGGGTATACTTCTTAAAACTCAAGAGTGAAGTATTTAACACATTTTTAGCCTTCAAGGCCTTTGTTGAAAAACAATCTGGACATCAAATTCTTAAGCTAAGATCTGATAATGGTGGATAATATGTTAAAAACACATTCATCAACTTTTGCATTGAGAATGGAATTCAAATGCAACATATTGTTCCGTATACTCCACAACAAAATGGTGTAGCTGAAAGGAAGAATCACACCTTAAAGGAAATGGCTAATTGTATGCTACAATCTAAAGGACTTGGTCTTAGTTTTTGGGCAGAAGCAATTAACTGTGCAAATTACATAATAAATCGCACTTCTACTAAGGCTTTAAAGAATATCACTCCAGAAGAAGCATGGAGCTCAATCAAACTAGATGTAAGTCACTTTTCTGTTTTTGTAAGTGAAGCGTGGGCCCATATTCCAAATGAAAAGCATAAAGCTTTAGAACCTAAGAGTGAAAAATGTACTTTTGTTGGATATTCTGAAGATGTCAAAGGCTATAGACTTATTCCATTTAAGTCCAAAAATGTTATCATTAGAAAAGATGTAAAATTTGATGAAAATATATCGGCCTGCGAGCCTAGTCCGGCGGATGTGCCACCTCTCCCTATCTCTTCTACTTTTGAAAACATTTATTCTTCAGATGATGAAAGTGAGGATGACAATCCTCCCCCACCATCTCAGGATTCTCCTTCAGCTCCTCAGCTTCCAAAATGGGTTCGTGCTACTCGAGATGCAGCAGGTGATCTTGCCGGTGATCCTACAGATCAGCGACACACATGTTCTCAGTTTGACAGAGCCTCTTCTTTACTGGCCCAAGCTCCAGTAAATTATGATCCTGACACCTTTGCAGAAGCTTCAGGCCATCCAGATTGGGAAGCAACTATGAATGAAGAATATCATTCATTATTGACAAATGATACATGGGATCTTGTTCCTCTACCAAAGGGACGAAAACTTGTTAGATGCAAATGGGTTTACAGAACCAAGTATGGACCAGATGGGAAAGTTGATAAACATAAAGCTCGTCTTGTTGCTAAAGGTTTTTCACAGGTTGAAGGCATTGACTACACTGAAACCTTCTCCCCTGTTACCAAAATGAACTCTATCCGCCTTGTTCTTTCCCTTGCTGCCTCGTTCAAATGGGAAGTCCATCAGATGGATGTTAAATCCGCCTTCTTGCATGGGGACTTGCTTGAAGAAATCTATATGGAACAACCTATTGGCTTTATACAAACAGACTCCAGCCTTGTATGTCAGCTTAAGAAATCCCTTTATGGTCTCAAGCAAGCTCCTCGAGCTTGGTATGCCAAAATGGATAACTTTCTTTTAAAATCTGGCTTTTCTAGGTGTCATTCTGACAATACTGTCTACACCAAGAAAGTGGGCAAGTCTCTTATCATTCTTGTTCTTTATGTTGATGATCTTATCCTGACTGGTAGTGCTCCCAACCTTATAAACCATGTGAAGTCTAGCCTTAAAAGGAAGTTTGAAATGACAGACTTAGGACACTTACATTATTTTCTCGGTCTTCAAGTCTTGCAATCCAAGGAGGGTATTTCCTTTTCCCAGTCCAAGTATGCCTGTGATATTCTACGCCATTTTCACATGGAAGACTGTAAGCCAACCCCTTCTCCCTTCCAGTCTGGAGTCAAACTTTCAGTCACTTGTACTTCTCCTGAAGTTGATGCTACCTTATACTGTCAACTTGTAGGAAAACTTCTGTATCTAACCCATACTCGACCTGACCTTTCCTTTGTCGTTGGCCTTGTTGCTCAGTTTATGCAAAACCCACGTGAAAGTCATTGGAAAGCAGCTAAAAGAATACTTCGTTATGTTCGAGGTACAATTCAGTTTGGGATTCATTACAGTGCCAAAGCATCTCCTCTATTGGTTGGTTTCACTGATTCCGATTGGGCTGGTGACCCTGATGATCGAAAGTCTACTGCCGGTTATGTGTTCACTCTTGGTTTAGGACCTATTACATGGGCTTGCAAGAAACAAGGTGCCATTTTTCTTTCATCAGCAGAAGCAGAGTATCGTGGTGCCGTAGAAGCTAGTAAGGAAGCCTTGTGGCTTCGTCAGATCCTGTCAGAGTTTCGCTTTCGGCAGCAGCATCCGACTACACTTTGGTGTGATAATCAAAGTGCCATTCAACTATGCAAAGATCCAGTCCAACATCAGCGCAGCAAACACATTGAACTGCACATGCACTTCATCAGAAAGCTCATTCACGACCATGTTCTTGAAGTGCAATATTGTTCAACAAATGATCAAGTTGCAGACATCTTCACAAAGGCTCTCACAGAGGCGAAGTTCACTAAACTTCGATTTATGGTTGGAGTTCAGGAAGTTGTCACTAAGGGGGGATAGGCTCTAGTGCCTCCTTCCTTCTCCTATTGTGTCATATTTGTAAATCCTTCAATCCTATCCCAAGTTGTTCTTAAGGGGGGATGTTAGGATATTCCGACACATAGGAAATAGTTAGGTACAACTTGGTCTAGTATAGAGTTAGGTATAGAGTTAGGTAAAGTGTGTTTCTTTACCTTGTACATTTTGTAACTTACAATCCGACGGTCACGATATGTAGTGATTCGACGGTTCATTCTCTCCTCGGTATTACCGACACTTGATCCGTGGCTTGACACCCGATTGGTCCATGATTTCTATTTAAAGCGCATGGAGAGTCATTTGTAGGGTAATCCGTCTATGAGAGAAGCTTATGTAAATTTTCATTCTTTTATTAATAAATTTCCTGAAGTGGCTGCATTGGCTAAGGCTGTGGACTGTTTCCCTCTTTGAGGGTTTTAACCACGTCAAAAACACTGGTGTATTGATCTGCGATCTGGTTGTGAGCGATGTCCTTTGGTGTTCTGTCTGAGGAACTTACCCTGTAAATTCCTACATCTTGTAGTGATTTTTTGTGCAATAAAGAAAGACTTTGGGGTTGAAAATCTTGCTGGTGTTACTCTTTTGAAAATGTTGTAAGATGTTTTATTTTTCTGCATAATTTTATTTTCAGCCATTGATGATAGCTTGATGTAGATTGATTTAGGCTCATGTATCTTGTCTGATCTTTGGGGTTTGAATGATAGTTTAATTTTTGAAATATAATGGCAGGTATCTCCATTTGATCTGAATTTCATTGTTGTTTTCTCCCTTTATGTTAATGGTTGATTTAAGCTGTGCAAGATATCTTTAATTTTGAGTTTACTGGGCGTTAGGGGAAGTTCTCGGCTGAACCAGCCAACTCCCAGATTACGTTTTCTGAAAGAGCCCAGCCAGTTTTGATCACGGGCTTATCATTTGAATTTTTTATTTTTTTTATATGAATGCATGAAGGGTTTTCTAAAGCACCTCACATTAATTTTAAAATTTTGAAAATATTTCTGTGGGATAACGATAAATTTGGCTGCTTAGAGCCTTTAGTTTGTAAATACTGTAATTATTTAGCTAGGGTTTTAAGGTTTCATTATTAATTTTGTTTCTTGCACATTTTACTTCTGGGTGTTCGGTTTTCGCAGGTTGCAGGTACAGATTTTGAAAAATTTTCAGGGTTTCCATCAGGCAATATGGAGCAAGAAAGATTCAAAATTTTAATGAAGTTTCTGGACTACGGGTTTGCTACTATGTTTTCATTTTTCACTGCTACCTGGCATTTTATTGTTGTAGAAAACTTTTGAATTTTTTATAAGGGTTCACAGGTTTTCTGGAGAATTTATTCATTTGACTACATCAACCTGCTTCCACCTGCCATCACTGTCTCAGTTTTTCCTATTCACGCTGCCTCCACTCCAAAACCTGTAAAGAAATTCACTCTGTTACCATTTTCGCTGGCAAATATTTTCAAAAAACCCTCCACGCTGCTCCATTTCCCACCTGCATTTATCTCTCTCTCTCTGTTGCATTTTCGCTACTGTTCAGCTCCATTTCAGCCATTTCCTACCCCTCAGATCATCTATGCATCTCTCCACGCAGCTCTCCTACTCACTGTGTCTTCCATCTGTTCCACGCAAATTCCCCACGCAACAAGCTCCCTTCAAAACCTGCAGTTCTTCTCTAATAGTCGCTGCTAGATCCGTCCCTTGCTCCCTTCCGTCGCTGCGCACACCTCTGCCTTCAGCCACCCTCATGCAGTGATCATTGTTCCCCTGCGGCATCATCACTCCCTCATTCACGCTGCCATATTACCAGTGCACTGCTATCCCTCTACCCCCGGTTCTGCTTGAGCTGCTCTTCATCTCCGTCGACCCTCATTTCCATTCGGTGTCTTCCCTCTTCACCTATGCGCAGTCACCTTTGCTATTGAACCTGTACGCGCTGAGTTCTTTTCTCCTTCCTTCGCATGGTTTGCTCCCCACACTCTTCGGCTTTTCGTTGATCGACCTGCTCTTCATATCCGTCGTCACTACACCTGCACATACAAACAACAGTATGCTTTGATTTTTCGATTTGGTTGAGGTCATATAATTTTACGGTTTTTTTTCTTTATTATAATATATGTGGTGTGGCTCCTGTTAGGATTATGGTTAAAGTCAGCGTAGTTAGATTTCATAGTTCTTTTGGTTAGCGTATATATTTTTATGAAGTGTGTGTTAACACATAAAAATTTAAAAAAATTTCGATTTTCATTTTTTGTATATATTTGATACAATTAAGTTATAGTTTTAGAACTAGACTTTTTTCATTATTTACCTTTCGATTTTGCTTAACTTAGGTTTTTGGTCATAGAATTTAGTTAAGTTAAATTTTGTTTTATTTTCAAAAAAAATCCCATATAAAAATCATAAAAATTGAAAATTAAAAAAGGCATCAAGAAATTTTTTTAGTTTTCTTTTATTTAGTTTTAGAATTAAATTTTAGATTTAGATTAGTTTAATATTTGATTTTTTTTAGTTAGTTTTCAGTTTTAGTTTATTTTCTTTTTCATTTAGTTTAGTTTAGTGTTAATAATTTTAGGTTTCATTTACTTTAAATTTTTGCTTAATTTAGTTTTGTTTTATTTAAAAAAAATAAAAAAAATTGAAAAGCTTAACTAAAAATTGAAATTTCATTTTTTGGTGACTTTTGTGGTATCTATGTTCCACTTCTCTATAGTCAAATGCACTTAAATGTTTATCTAAAGTTAGCTATGTGAAAGTGGTAACTGGTCAACATTTAAATTTTATGATCATTTAAAGCATTTAATTTTTCTTGAAGTTTAATTGCTGGAGCATTGTTAAAGCATTGTGCATTTATTGAATATCTTGCATTTGTTTGGGTTATTTGATGATAAATGATTGTTTTACATGGTTCATGTTTCTACAACATTTAATAAATAATCATTTAATCATTAACTCCATAAGGCATTGGTACATTAATTTCTAAAATCAATCAGGTGCTAGATTGCCTTGCTATATCTCCCAACCCAACTGGTCCACAGTTGGTCTTCCTTTATCCCATAGGGTCTACCCCCCTTAGCCTCAGGAGACGGCTTAAATGGAGAGATTGGGGATCAGGGTGACAGCCCCCGATTTGAGCGTTGTCGCGTTGCCCAGACAATCTGTGCGACAACAGGTCCAATTACCAGTCCATTACATTCATCAGTATATCGCTAAAGTCCCTCATGAACAAGCAACCTAGAACCAAAAATGGAATCACAGAATTTGACTACTACGGGTGCAGAATTCCGGAACCTCTATTAAGTGTTTCTTCCCCCTATTTATATAGATAAGGGGAGCTTTGAATCAACAATTTACAATATCTTCGCCTGATCTCCAGCTATCTCACAGACTAGCTATCTTGGCGTGCAACGCTTTGCTGCCCCAAAATGATTTGATCAGGATTTGATTCCCTTCTTTAAAATACATAGAAATTATAGGAATAAAAGAAAAAGGAAAACTAAAAGATGATGGAGGAAGTCTCCCTCTGTTATTATGAAGGCCCTCGAGCAGGCCACGTCTTTGCCGCAATGTGTCTCTCCTCTGCTTGGCCTGTTCCTGTCGCTTTCGCCTTAACTGCCTGACTTCACCACTCTTTGGGGTTGGAATCGATCACTGTATTTGCTTGTCACTGAGCATAAGTAGAGTTTGTCTAGGCAGTGCTTCATTTCGTATCTGAGTGGAGCTCCATGCCAAGCCATTAAGTTGTCCTGAGCCCCCATACTGATTTACCGTTGCACCATACTTCATTCAATGATTTAGCTGCTGACCCATCCGCCTTCAAAGATCTGTACCATACTATCGGGGCTTTACGGCAGCAAGACTTTTACTCTTAAAGGCGCTGCAGAACAGTGAGTTTCGATGCTCCTTGGCCCCCTTTGGTTTAGTCCTTGTCTGTATTTCTTCTCATATGACTGAGGGCTATGACCTGGTGCTTAGCCCAATATCGGAGGCTTCTTATCGACGACTTGCAATCGGGGAATTTTAACTTGGAGTTGTGACATTTCAACTTCACTGATAGCCCTTTAGTGCTTGGCCCTTGGTTCTTTGGTTCTTTATGTGACCGTGCGCCAACGCCCTTATCAGAGCCCTTCTATCACATGATCGCAATTGGAGGTTTCACTACGAAATGATGCCTTGTTTCAACGTCTTTCGATCGTCGATAGACCGTGGGCCATGGAACTCTAATCGCCAATTTGCAATATCGGCGATCGCTGATCACTGATTTCGCCCCAAAACCTCCAATGTGTGAGCCCGCCGATATTGCAGGACCTTCAATCGCTGATTGCCAATATCGACGATTGCTGATCGCAAGTTTGTTCTGACACCCCTTGCTTCTGCTTTAGAAAACTCTGATTGGTATTTTCGATGTGCTCCCGGACCTCCGACTTTCTCTTCTCCTTCATTTCAAAGGCAACAGAACCCCTAAAATTCAACAGGCCATATCTTCTGATCCAGAAGTCCATTTTCAGACTTCCATATACTGTTGGAAAGCTCGTTCTGAGCCCTATGCAATGGAGAATGTTTGATTTAGATTTGAGAGTTTTTGTGGCTTGGGAGATGGTTTCAAACATCATTTCTCTTTGGCACTTTGGACAACTAAAAACTCATAATGTAGTGAGTGACAACATTAGCTCCAACTGGGGACAGTGCCTTGCTGGCAAGGTGCTGAGAACCTGCAGACCAGTAACCTTCACCATTGGGCATGGAGTTAAAAATATAATGAATCTTATATAACCATAAAATCTCCATGAAAATTTTTTCGCAGAGATCCCTTTCCTCATCAAACTAAAATGCAGAAAAATAAATTTTACCAACTAGAAAGTAAATGTTCAACTAGTGAGCTTATTTATGTACAACTCCTACTCACGTATAGGGAATCAATTCACCTATGTGAGTTCAACCCTCTAATGGAGCCAAGCCATGTTATGCTCTTAACCTACAAAACGATACCCAAATACAGAATATGCGAAGAGAAGATACCCAGAACACAGAACAACAATGATTTTATTATTCAAAGAGTAATGTTCACTTGCCTCTTCGAGGGGGCAACCTTCGATAGAGCAGAGCTCGATTACAAAATAAGACACGTTGCTCCTCGTAGGGAGTCTCTATCCTTTATATATGACTCATACATGCAATACCACGGATCAATACCGTGGGTTTTATTAATACCATCTATCTAATACTACAACCCATTTGCAACTAATTGTGGTCCCGTCATTAATTGCGGGTTAACCACTTACAATTATTAATATGGGCTTTATTGACTCTTGACTATGACGTGATCCCATTACTTAAATAAGGGGGTTAGGGTGGGACCCTAACATGCCCTCCCCCTTAAGACTAACCTTGTCCTCAAGGCTGAAGCTGCGGAAACTACTGAAGAATAGTGGCTAGTTCCCAAGTTGCATCTTCCGGAGAGGTGTCTTTCCATTTGACGAGGACTTCCTTAATCATGCGGTCGTGCAGTTCCTTGTCTCGTTTGTCTAGGACCTGTTCGGGTTGAAGCCAGATGGACCCTTCTTCGTCCAATTCAGGTAGACTGGTCTGAATACTGCAATTGTTCCCAATCACTTTCTTGAGGCATGAGACATGGAAAACTGGATGGATTTTTGCAGTAGGTGGCAAGGCCAACTTGTAAGCCACTTCTCCAATGCGCTGAAGTACTTGATATGGTCCGTAGAATTTGGGAGATAGTTTCTGACACCCCTTGTCTTTGAGTGATGTTTGCTTATATGGTTGTAGCCGTAAAAAGACCTGATCCCCTTCTTGAAATTGGCGCTCTAAGCGATGCTGGTCTACCTGTTGCTTCATGCGGTTCTCAGCTTGATGAACATTCTCTCTAAGATGGGCGAGCATGGTTGCGCAGTGTTGTAGGAGTTGATCCACTGCTTGTACTTTTGAGCACCCCTTGAGATACGAAGTAGGTGAAGGCGGGAGTTGACCATATACTGCTTCATAGGGAGTCATTTTGGTGGTGGCATGATAGTTGGTGTTATACCACCATTCAGCCAGAGGTAACCACTGTACCCAAAGGTGTTGCTTTTCTGAAATGAAACACCTAAGGTAGGTTTCTAGACATTTGTTGATGGCTTCGGTTTGACCATCTGTTTGCGGATGATAGGAAGTACTAAGTTTTAGTTGAGTGCCTTGTATCCTGAAGAGTTCCTGCCAAAAATTACTGGTGAAGATCGGGTCGCGGTCAGACACAATAGAAGTGGGCATGCCATGCAATTTGAAGATCTGATCCATAAAAGATTGAGCGACCAAAGTTGGTGTAAACGGGTGGGGTAGGGCACAGAAATGAGCATACTTCGACAGTCGGTCCACAACCACCATGATGACTGACTTGTTCCCTGACTTTGGAGGACTTGTAATGAAATTCATAAAAAACCTCCGTCCAAATTGATGCCGGAATGGGCAATGGTTGTAATGTGCCTGGTGTGTTGACGGTTTCCCCTTTGTGGCGTTGACAGATATCGCATTCTGCTACGAAAGTAAGGATGTCCTTTTTCATGCATGTCCAAAAAAATGATCTTCTGGTGCGAGCATACGTCTTCTGAAAGCCCGAATGTCCTGCAATGGGAGATGAGTGCAATTCTGCTAAAATGCGACTTTTGAGGGTGGATGTTGGTGATATTACGACTCTGTCCCTGTAGCGAAGAATATCATCCTACCACAAGTAGCCCTTGGTGGAAATTGGATCTACCTGCAATTGAGAAATGAGTTGGGAGAGCCCGGGGTGTGAAACCATTCCCTACGAGCTTCTTCAATCCATTCTGGAATGGGGAGGGAAATTGCTAGCAGAGTACTTTCCTCCTCAAATTGGCGAGATAATGCATCTGCTACACTATTGTCTTTCCCTTTCTTGTAAATGATCTCATAATCATATCCCAGCATTTTGGCGAGCCATTTATTTTGTTGGGGGGAGGATAGGCGTTGCTCCAAAAAATATTTAATACTGTGATGATTTGTGCGGATTTGGAAACGTCGCCCCAATAAGTAAGGTCGCCAGGTCTCGACTGCATGTAAGATGGCCATCATTTCCTTCTCGTAGGTAGATTGGCCCAGATTCCTCCCACTTAATTGTTGGCTTGTGAAGGCCAAAGGTCGCCCTTCCTGCATTAAGACCGCCCCAATACCTGTACCCGAAGCATCACATTCAATGACAAATGATTTGCTGAAGTCAGGTAGTGCTAAGACTGGAGTGGAACACATGGCATTTTTTAGAGCTGTAAAGGCCTGTTGTGCTTCCTCATTCCAGAAGAATGAATTTTTCTTTAGGAGTTGGGTGAGGGGCTTCGCTATGCGACCATAGTTGCTGACAAATTTACGATATAGCCTGTGAGACCCAAAAATCCTCTCAAGCTCTTCAAGGTCTTAGGTTGAGGCCATTCCTGCATTGCCTGGATCTTTTTGGGGTCCACCTTGACACCTTCACACCCCACAATGTGGCCCGAATACTAAACTTCTGCCATGCCAAACGAACACTTGGACATCTTGACAAATAATTTATGCTTGCGAAGCAGTTGCAAGAGTAGATCTACATGCTGAAGATGTGCGGCCCAAGTGCAACTATAGATGAGGATGTCATCGAAGAAGACAAGGACAAATTTCCTGAGATATGGTTTGAGAATGTGGTTCATAAGGCTCTGAAAAGTAGAGGGGGCATTACAAAGACCAAATGGCATGACCAGGAACTCATAATGGCCTTCATGAGTTCTGAAAGCAGTCTTGGGAATGTCGACTTCCTTCATGTGAATTTGGTGGTAGCCTGAGCGAAGATCCAGCTTAGTGAAGAATTCAGCCCCATTGAGTTCATCCAGCAAATCGTCAACCACCGGGATGGGAAATTTATCTTTGACTGTCAACTTATTGAGGGCCCTGAAGTCGGGACACATCCGCCACTCCCCATCTTTCTTGAGCACCATGACCAGTGGGGATGAATAAGGACTAATGCTGGGACGAACGACACCTGCTTCCAAAAGTTCCTTGATTATTTTTTCTATTTCATTCTTTTGGGTGAACGGATATCTGTATGGGCGCACATTTGGGGGTTGGGCCCTGGAACCAAGGTGATGCTATGATCATGTTCCCCTCGCGAGGGTGGAAGCTCATGAGGCTTGTCAAAGATCGGCAGATGGTTATTTAAAATCTGTTGCATCTCAGGATGAATTGGCAGAGGCTTGGTTTCGACTGCCTGGATGGCATTAAATTGAGCTACAACTCCATGATTGCCCTTTTTTAACAATCTTTCCATCCTATGCGAGCTGATGATAGAGGGGGCTCCCGCCTGGAGTCCACGAAGGGTATGTGTGTAGTTGTTCTGCTTAAAACTCATATATAACTCCTGGAAATCCATTGTGATTGGCCCAAGAGTGCGGAGCCATTCAGCGCCGAGGACAATGTCACAACCCCCCATGTGTATGGCAAACATGTGGGTTTTCAACTGATAATCCCCCATTTGAAGTTTAACATTTTCACAGCAGCCTTCACATTTCATTGTGCCTCCATCCGCAATTTGGACTTGGAAGTTAGAAACTGCTCGTACAAAACAATGCACTGCTTCTGCGACTTTTTGATGGATGAAATTATGTGTACTTCCACTATCAATCAAGACTACTATTGGACGATGTTTAATAAAACCTCTGATTTTGAGAGTTTGAGGGGAAGAAATCCCTGCCAAAGCATGCAACGAAATAACTGGTTCGTCAGAGACATTGTCCTTTTGGTTGTCTTCTTCTAGCGGCTCATGTTCCTCAAGTGGTGGATCTTCCTCTGTTGAGCTGTAGTCAGTGGCATCAATTTGAAAAAATTTGGGCTCCTAGCATTTATGACCTGGGGAGTATTTTTCATCACAGTAGTAACATAGGCCTTGCTTTCTTCTTTCGGACATTTCCGCAGGTGACACCTTTTGGACCTTAAGTGTTTGAGTCGTGTTGTGAGCCTGTGGGGGGCGACCTTTGGCGGAGAAATTTGGGCGACTGTATTGGGCTGCTAATGCACGTTCCACGTTACGAGCTACCTTGCAAGCCTCCGTCCATGTGGGAGGGTGGTGCAGTAGGACTTGGGCTTTGATAGCTTCTTTAAGACCACTGATAAAACATTCCGTGTAGAACACATCTGAGAGACCCCAAGTGCGGAAGGCTAAGGCTTCAAAAGCTGTAATATATTCATCCACTGTACCAGTCTGTTGGAGCTTAGTAAGACGACCCAAAAAAGAAGATTCCTGGTCAAAGCGGTCTTGAAGAGCTTTTGTGAATTTGGGCCAAGTCCTAAAAGGTCCATTGCAACGTTGATGCCATTCCCACCATTGCCACCTTTCATTGTCCAAGTACATGCTCCCCACCATAAGTTGAGTCTCATCATCTAAGATGAGATTCAGATTGAAATACTGCTCCATTTGGGCTATCCATGCCAACGGGTGAGAACCGTCAAATTTATGCATATCCAACTTGTGAGGTCGCTGACGGGGTTGTTGGTGGGTGTGCCAGACATGAGGAGAGTGGCTAGACTCACCATCATTGTGTCCATTGCCATTATACACCTCCTCGTGGGCTTGCTCCTTGCCCTTCTGGAGCATGCCCTCGACCAGGCTATTTAGTCGGTTAAGCTGAACGTGGATGGTTTGCATGGATTCTTCAAGTTTGTCCATCCATTCATTGGCCATCGATTGGGCTCTAGTTTCTACCATACACCAACCTGATTTTTTTGAAAGTTGGGACCGCCTAAAAAATTTCCACTAAGAATTGAATGGTACCACTGTGCTTAGCTCGTCGTCCTGATTCTGATGGGCTAGATCACCAATAAGCGCCCCGAAACATCTCAGACTTTTTTTTTTTTTTGAAAACTCCTAATGGAGTTTTACTCCTTCCTTATCAATACTGCAGTTGCCAATTCCTCAAAATGTCAATGCGGCCAAAAGTCCTGCGAAAATTATACCCCGGTATAGGAACCCTTCACAACGATTCCAATCTGGTGGATCTGAGATATCTGAATGGCAGATTGGATAGCTCTGGGCGGCGGAACAGACTGTTGCTGCTGATCTGCGAACTCGAGACTGCGGGACTGATGTCTGCTGCTGCTGCACCCCTTTGCACAAGCGGATTTGGAATAGATGATGTGTGATCCCCTGATAGAAAAGGGAACTAAGGTCTTGAGGAGTGTCAGGTGCTACAGATCGCAATATACATAAGGGTCTGGCAGTAGTACTTGGCCCAATGTTTCAGAGCTCTAACTAAGGAGGATCGACTGTACCCTTAGCCGTACAACCCGACTACCCTATCGTACGGGCGAGTAATCTCTACGAGTGCTGTTCTTGGTGTACTGTAGCCGCAAGATGGTCGACGGTTTATCTATGGCGAGGTTTCAAGGGAGCCTAGGGGGCTTCCGATATACTCCAAGGATACGTGGAAGACAGTCTGTGCGCAGTTTTGTCTAATGCGCTACTACTCGAAGGGGTAACTACAGGAGTTACAAGGGAGTCCAATAGACATGACCACCTCTTGTATTTCCTGCGTGCATGCCTCCCCAAATCCGTAGGTTTATGCGCTCAACGACAGATCTCGTGGTTTAAAGACGCCGGAACACGTCTCTAGCCAAAAAAAAAAATTGCTAAGAAATGGAGATCCCACCAGCCCTGGAAAGTGCTCTGATACCACTTGTTATGCTCTTAACCTGCAAAACGATACCCAAATACAGAATATGCGAAGAGAAGATACCCAGAACACAGAACAACAATGATTTTATTATTCAAAGAGTAATGTTCACTTGCCTCTTCGAGGGGGCAACCTCCGATAGAGCAGAGCTCGATTACAAAATAAGACACGATGCTCCTCGCAGGGAGTCTCTATCCTTTATATATGACTCATACATGCAATACCGCGGATCAATACTGTGGGTTTTATTAATACCATCTATCTAATACTACGGCCCATTTGCAACTAACTGTGGTCCCGTCATTAATTGCGGGTTAACCACTTACAATTATTAATATGGGCTTTATTGACTCTTGACTATGACGTGATCCCATTACATAAATAACGGGGTTAGGGTGAGACCCTAACAGGCCAACATTAGAGTACTGGACCTTTTGCCTTTGTGTTGTTGGGAGTCAACAACTAAAACAGGCATACGCCACTGCCCCCAAACAGATATTCGAGGCTCATTTCTTTTGATCTCCTCCATGAACCTTCTAATTAGGATGTGTTCTTGAAAATCAGTGATTGAAATAGGCATGCACCATGAAAAATCTGGAGACAATTTTTGATACATACCCCAGGGAAGACATCTGTTGTTGACCAAGGAATGTGGTCATGTAGTTAGGTACTGGGTCGTAGAACTGATGAGAGAAAATTGCAGTTGCCTCATTTTCTTGAAAAGTCTGCTGACCAATATTCTCTTGGTCAAGGCAGCTACCATACTGTTCAACTCCTTAACTTTAGATTTTTCAATAAAAACTTGTTGCTGATCTTTTGCTACCCATTTGTCAATGGGCCAACCCTCTTGGAAATCTGCAATAGATTATTCATTGTCTGAACTGTAAGAGTCATAAATTGGAGAATCTACTAAGGATTCCTGGCAGGAATCTTTCTGCAACAGGTAGTCGCACACTTCGCTTGGTCCTTCAACTTTGGGTTCTTCTTGAAAAATTTGTTGTTGGGAGCTTTCTCCCCACTCGCTAGTATACATTTCCTTTTGAACCTTCGTGACCATCTCATCCTCCTCTAAACAATGTGAATCATAAATCGGAGGAGGTTCTTGAACTTGTTCTCCAGGTGAAGGATGTGCATTGTGAACTGGAGCCTCTTTATTAACCTCCCGGTGAGCCTCTTCTTCTTGTGCAACTTCCCATGACTAGGATCGTTGTGGCTCTACATCAATTGACTCTCCATTGGATTCATATACATCATAAGAAGGAGAAGCATCAAATTCGGCCGAATAAGATTTGAGGGTTTATTTGCAGCGCAAGTATGTTTCCTTCTTCTCTTTCTTGATCATTGGGTGATGCTTCTTGATGTTTTCTTGGAGCGGAGATCCACAAACATCTTCAGCGAGGTCATTAACCTCAAGAATATTTTCAACATTAAAATGTGCACAATAATCTTCAAATAGAGCATTTGGTGGATATAATCTTTTTCAATAATGATTGAATGCTATATGAAAACATTTTAAGGAAGATATGTTGCCATAGGGTATTGTTCTATACCAGACTTTAGCATCCTCGTCTAAAGAATACATGAACAATTTCATTTGTACATCTTCAAGAAAAATACCCTTTGTTCCATGCATTCATGAAAATCTTTGAGGTGTTGGTTAGGCCTTCTATCTGTATCTTCACTGAATCTAGGCAAATAGGTATTCCATTCATGAACTAAAAGGACATGATTGGGATAACTGTTGATTTGGGGTAGCATCAGATGTGCTCTAGCCATGAAAATTGGTGGAGAGGCTAAAGTACATGAGATCTCCAAGACCCAGAAATGGTTTGGACAGATTGTACCCAGTTTGAAAAATATTAAAATAATTAATATTTTTAATGGAGTTCCAAAGTCTAAACTTAGGAAAAATAAAATATTAATGGATATTAATATAAAACTGGGTTAGAAGGTTCCAATAGTCATGGATCAAGCCAAATCTAATCTTAGCCATTGATTAGAGATTTAGTCTTGGCCGTTGAAGGACCATCGAGAAAAGTATAAGAAGAGGCTTGAGGGTCAGTTGTAGAACACACCAGAGTGATCAATCATTCATTTTGCTAGAGCGGGGTTGCTAAGAAAAAGTGAATCAGTGATCAGCAGCAAGGGGCAATGAGTACTGGATAGAGAGGTAGAGACAGTACTGAGAGACCAGCTTAGAAGCAGGGAGAGCGAGAGTAGCAGCCAGTTCAGACCACGCAGAGCCCAGCAGAGACAACGCAGAGGCCAGAGGGACTATGTCATCCACGCAGAGGTTTCTAGAGTGACGCAGAGGATCCCAGAGGCTGCGCAGTGCCTCAGAGGGATGACGCAGATGGTCCTCGGGCTGACGCAGGTCAGCAAGAGGCTGACGTAGAGGCCAAAAGGGCCAGCGTTGAGCTTTAGAGTTGCTGGAGAGGGTTTCGTGGGACAGGTTTTCTGAATACCTATTTTCAAATATAGAGGTATTGCTGTCGTGTATTTTTCTCTGTCGGGTGAGCTGGTTAGGCACCCAGTTGTACTCAAGGAAATACTGCATAATAATAAACCCTCAAAGTAGCTGCACTGGTTTTCCCGCATTGGGATTTTCTGGGACATTTGCCCAAAAATAATGGTGTCACTTGTGTGTTTGTTTTCTTTCAGCTGATGATCTGTAGATGTTGTGACTATATTGTGTTTATTTCGATATTTAAATGTTTTAAATAACTTGTTCAAAATTTACAAGTAGAAGAAATAAACTAGTAGAATACAGATTAATTTTCTAATGGATAGACTTAGAAAATTCAACAATAACTAGCAATAGAAGAAAAATCCAATGGGGCAAATTTGTTGGCCAGGAATTTAGGAATGGCCATTTTGAAAACCTTCCTGGGTGAGTGATTTCAGGTTCAAAGGTAGGGAAAGTTTTCAGCTGCTTTAGCATCAGAGTGAGTATGATGCTGCATGAAAGTCAGGACGATCAAATAGAGATATGGACAGTGGAGTCGCCAAGGTGTTAATAATGAAATTTAGATAGTGGAGTCGCTAAGGTGAGAGATCTTCAACCCACACTTCCCTTGCTTACCTAACAGAGGGAATGTAAAGATTTATCATACCCAAGGGAAAATATTCTAATCCATTCCCTGGCAACGGCGCCAGAAAGATGTTGTCGCTTTTTCTAGCACCTGTAGCAGCAGTGCTTTAGGAGATATAGAAAGCTTCCTAGAGACAGCCTCTGGGTTGATTGTAGACCAGTTCCAAGGACATCTTAAAGAGAGGAGTGCATGGAAGATTATCTGTGAGGGGGTTTCTACAGCACTCCAATTGTCACGTAATTAAAAAAGAATAAAGGGGGCTTGGCTCAATAGTTTGTCATCTGGGTAAACTCAAGCCGATACATGGATCCAAATGCTCAGGGGGTAAATCGGGCCAACTTCAAAGAGACATGTCTAGTTCTAGTGGCCGACACACAACAACAGGCAGCTTTATATTGAAGTTGTAGTGAAGTGAAGAGTAGGAAAGGAAGGAGGGAATTCGATGCATAGGGTTGTAAACAAGACAAAATCCTAAGCATCAATGTTCTGGCAGAAGGATTTCAAAATGGCCATTCCTGAATATCAACCTTCTGCTTTTGAACCTCTCATACATCTTCCTTGACTCATTGCAATAGTCACACCCTTGCTATTGACAGAGTTATCCTACTTGCCTCTGTGCGATATCGCGGTCAAGGCATTACCTTACGACCCACTGCTGGGACTCCTACACCAAATGGTCTGAGGTCTAATTGGGAATTCTTACCAGGGAGATCCCCTTGACATGTTGGCGGGTCCAACACCATCAACATTTCTGGCGCTAGAAGGAGGGCCTGATGACAAGCTGTGTCCTCTCATCTAGTTTTGAACCTTTGCATATCTTTCATGGAGTCTTGTGCTCTTCTTCCCCCCAGGTGTTTTTCAAATCGTGAAGATGTCTCCATCTCGGGGAAGCTTTTCAATCTCTTGTCCACTCACACATATGATGGTGAAGGCGAAGTGGCCTGGCTTGCGCACTTACTTAACTTTCTTTCCATGATTCATGAGGAAGATGAGTTTTCTGACGAACAGGTTGGTTTGTTGCTTGCATACACATTTCACGAATCTCCATTTTGTTGGGTGCTCAGCCTACTGGCTAACACCGTGTACTCATTTGAGCACTTCTTTGATCTTATTGAAGACATGTTCTATCATTTTGATCCAGACCATCTTGACCGGAAACTGTTACAGCAACGGAGGGCTCTGCATGAAACCGTTATTGATTTTTGGCAGCGCTTCTGTGACTTGCAGTTTCAAGCTCCAAGGAGCTAGATGAAATTTGCTTATCTTTGGGACCGGTTCGAGTACTACCTTAAGAAATTTTCCCGTCCTAAGAGAAAGTTTGAGATCAAGCCTCGGTCAACATTCTTCGTTGATGGAGTTGCGCAATCTCATGTGGAAGCAGGCACTGTCTCAAGTGACTGTCTGCCTTCCTCTTATTCAACAGCTGCACCACTGCCTAGTGATGTTGAGGCATGCTCACACACCTGTTCATCCTTCACACCTTCCCAACATCACTTCGCGCAATTTTTGCGCAGATTTGTTTGTGAGTCCTTCGAGTCCTCATATGCATTCTTTTCTACTATCTTTGTCTTTGCACTCGGGTGTTCCTCCAGATGATGTTGTCTTGTGTTCATCCATTCCGGACTCTTCACTTCTTGTGAACGAGGAACAACCCACTGACGGAGTTGGTGTTGCACAACCAACATGCTCTGTCATTCATGAAGATTATGAGTGGGAGCTTGAGCATCAACACTCAGCAAAGGATGACTCCCTTCCGTTCGAACCCCCTCTGTTCTTTCCTAACATCGTTGGTGAACCTGCCATCCATGATTTCGCATGTGTGTCTTCATCCATGGATGCACCCAATGTTGATTTTTCATAGGACACACAGTATGTTAGCCCATCATCCACCAACGGAGAGGACCAATCATTCATTGGAAATCCACTTGATCTTTCATCTGCTTTTTCCAAAAACGCAGAGGGTGAACATCCACCTCTTCTACCCCTCTATGTGATTCATCAAACCATGAGGATGTCGACCAACATCTTGGATTTTCTAATCTTGGTTGTCGTGATCTCTTCACCTCATCATCTGATCATGATGTTGATTCACTCGTTGTTAATCTGTCTAAGCCACTGGTCTACGAATATCCATCTGTCAACGAAGTCGAAACCCCACAGACCGTCGAGGCACTTCAGCCTGAGCTGATGATTATGTCAAGCCCTCGCTGTCCTAAGGTTGGTTTTGCTTCCGATCAAGAAATTGCTCAGACACTCAAGCCTCCTCATCACTCATCTGTATGCACTCAAGATCAATCTAACACTCAGATTTTACTTCCTCCACTCGAACTGCACGATCCCATTGCTCATGCATTGGAGGAGTCTTACATTGCAAGCACTCATGCGCGACGCAAGTTATCTTTGTTTCTTTCGTTTGCTTGCATGTCACAGTCAAGAGTGTGCTTATGCTTCAAATTTGCACGTAGTGTCACACAACACCATGATAAGTTCGCGGACTGCCCATCATGCACATGCACTCACTTATGTCCCGTGGGCACTTTGAATCACGAAGTGTGGTTGTCTTCATTGTTATATCTTTCTTGCTTGCTCGTTCGCACAACTGGGTTGCTCACAGACCAAGTCTTCACCATCATGGGTCTACCAATGTGCCAGTGGCTGCATTGGAAGTATCACTTCACGTGATTAGGCCCATGTACCGTTAGTGTAGGAGTAGGAGTAGTGTTTGCTTTCAGTTGTTTGCTTGCATGCTTGTTTGCTTACGTGCTTTTTTTATTGTTTGTTTACTTGCTTTGCTTTCATTTTTGCTTCTGCTCTTGCTTTGCCTTGTTGATTGTTAGTTCATTCGCTTGTTTCGTTCATAGGTTAGTTTTGCATGAAACCATGTACGACTCTTGAAGCGAGTTGGGTAAAGTACAAGAGGGCTTGTACAACTATCACTACTTGATTATCTGTCATCTTGCCTTTGTATGATGAGCTTGTTACTTTTACTTCATGATACAATGAAGGAAAATACATATTGTTCGAAGTCAACCTTGGTGTAAACACAACGCTTACGCGCTAACTAGTGTCACCTCTAGTTAATTGTTTTTGGGTTAACCCTTGTCAGCTCAATCAAGTAAAGTAAGATAAGGGGGAAAACATTAACAGGCATGTCAGAGATACAATAAACTACTTCTCTGCTGGAACAACCTCTTCTGCTCTCAATAAGTCGGGATCCCTCTTCTGCCTCTGAAATGAATAAGTGCTATGCATAGTGAAAAATGAAAAAATGAAAAGTCAAAAATGAAAAATGAAAAATGAATAAGGCGAAAGAAGAGAAAGGCTTCCTGCGCAGGGAGGTGATGCAAGTAACTCCGTCGGGGTACTGACCAGGCTCGCTGGCAACGGAGCCATGCTTGTGTTCCTATGTGACTCCACTAGGGTACTGTCCAGGCTTGCTGGTAGTGGAGCAACACCAAAGATGAAACTAAGACTTTGACAACTATACTGCTTGTGCACCTATATACCCCTCAACCCCAATCGAAACAACTCTGTTGTCTTGGCTTGGAATGTGTGTCAATCAACTAAGGGTTTGGCAGATGCTACATCTTATAATCAAATTAGTGTGAAACCAAGATGAGTTGAAAACTGAACAATACTTCCGGAGGTGTTAGACTTGCTTTTCACGAACAAGGTCCATTCATAGAGCTAGAGTTCTACCAGTGTGTCGCCAAGCGTTGTAGCAGCTACAACCACCCTCCAAAATTTTGCCTTAGCCTCGTTTTGGAGCCTCCCTTCCAACCTTCACAGCAGCTTGCCTTGTCTCGTCAAGTTCACAAGCTTCAGTGTCTTTCTTGCACAAAGGCAGCATGTCAGTCACAGCTTGATCTATTCCCCTCACAGGCTGTTCACCCGGACTTGGTCCAGCTGCAAGCTAGCAACTTCCCCTTGAAAATTGCGAATTTATGGAGGGAAACCAGCCTTCTCTCCAAAAATTGTGCAATCCTCTCTGGCAACCTGTTGGGCTCCAGAATTGCGCACTCCTGCCTGCCAACACTCCCAACAGGATTTGCGCAAATTTTCCCAGCAAGGCTACTCAGCCCAGAATTTGCGTAGATCTGGGCAGCAGTCAGCTGCTCTACCCAGAAATTGCAGAAATCCCCTGGGCATCTAGCCCAACTCCCAGCCAGAAATGCACATTTTTCTCCAGCAGTCGAGCAGTCTCTTGCATGTGCAGATGAGTTGACCGGTTCCTTCCGGGACTGAGCAAAACAGACTTGCATGCAAGGGTTGCTTCTCCCGAGACAACATGCAAAGGCATCCCTTATTTCAGGGATCTATGTTTAGCAGTTGGAGGTTACATGCAAGGAGCAATTCCGAAATCTCCCACCAAGTGTGGTTTCCCCTAGATTCGTGGCATGAGCGTCACAACCTCGATGTTATCAAAACTCATCAGTCGGACGCTGCAGAGCTCATTCCTCACATCAACCTTGTAGCTCTGACATCCCACGTCACATCTAGGAGCAGTTGGAACATTCAGCTCCGTTGTTTTTGGGTAAGCCTGCTTCCCATGCCTTATGCTGTATTTCTGTCACTTTTTGTGTTTTCGCTTGTGGGAGCATTGTTTGCTTGATTTCCTTGAATACTTGTTGTCGTTTACATATATACTAGCTTGTCCTAGCTCTGTTTCAGTTTTCGTTGCTATCTCACTGCTGTCACATGCATGAAACTATTTTGCACAGACATTCGCCCAACCGGTGTTTTGCCTCACCCACATGCATGTTGATCTATTTGTTGAATCTTTCATTCATGTTTTGCATGCACTGTCAATCATTTCTGCTATTACTTAGTGTCGCCATTCATTTTACTATCTTAGTTGCTTTCAGTTGCCCGTCGACGTGTCGAGCCAACCTTGGCCCGGAATCTTCCTCCACCAAGGCTACATTGCGCAATATGGGGAAGGAAAGTAGCCACTCCCTCTCCATAAATGTGCATTCCTGCCCAACATTGGCCTCCAGGACTATTTTGCACATTTCTAGAGGACAGTGGCTGCTTGGCCCAAGAAATTACGCAAATCTGTCCCTGGGCTAGTAGTCGTTCCCAGCTGGAATTGCGCATTGCGCAATCCCAACAGTGAGCAGCCAAACTGGATTGTGCATTGCAGTTCCAGCAGTCAGCCAGTCTCCCAACAGCCCAGACTGTGCCTTGTGCAGTCTTGGCAGTCGGTCTCCCGACCTCCCGGCCGAAATTGCGCAACCTTCATGATCATTCACCCAAGTATGTTGCAAGTCAGTTCTCATGTTCATTTTGGTTTTCGACTGACAGATTGCTTGCCATGAGTTTTGCCATGTCTCCAAGCAACGCAGGTGTTCATCTTCCTCTCAGCAGTACAGGTACAATGGTTTCCAGGGGAGCAGAGACGAAGACACCGTTTAGAGCACACTTGGGGATGCAGTCGATCAAGTGTCTATGGACTTGCCTACCCACAAAAACATCAAGTTGATCGTAGACAAGGACATCAAGATATGACAGCAGCAGCATCACAACGAGCAACATCATGAACAACAACTGCAAACAACATACCAAATGCAACGAACGCAAGAGGGTTGTTGGCAACACGGAGGTGGAAAAAGGTTGCGAGCTCAAGCAGATCCATTGATGATGAAAGCAACTTTGGAGACTCTGGCTATGAGGTGACGGCGCGACATGAAGATCGTGCGAAGACAGAGAATGGAACAAAGAAGAATTTGCATGCGCTGAAGCAGCAACTCAAGAAGAACATGAAGTTGCACAGATAAACGAATGAGTTGCAGCAGGAACAAGAACAGCAGTGAGTGAAACATGCACTCACGGATGAAACTGCGCCAGTACAAGTTAAAGATCCATCCCAGCAGCTTACATGGAGCAGACATGGTGAGTAGTGTTGTTGATCGCATGCAAGGGATTCAACGTCATGCATGTCATTGAGCACACACATGCAATCCAACCCATTCAACACACTCACCAAGGCGAAGACAAGAAGCAATTCCAACTGGAGCTGAACATGTACTTCGGCAAGTTGATGTGCATGACCACCAGCACACACTTGAAGATCAACACGGACACTATGCATTAGTGTGTTGCTGGTTCAACTGCACCCAAGAAGACCATGCGCATGTTAGCAGAGGAGTTGGATGAAGGAGTCAAACCAAGGAACCGGTTGCAATGGAGGCAAGAGTTCGCTTCATCAAGATGTCACCATGAGGTGCATGCACATCATCACGGACGACCAAGCTTGGCATCAGCTCACGATATTCACCATCACAAGTTTGTCAAAGAGTTTGTCTCATCACAGCAGGCCAAGTGTCAGTGATGTTTTGCAAGGCTTGCTCAAACCATGTTGTCTCACATGAGTACATGTGCATTGTAATGTTGAGTCGTGTCAAGTGTAAGTCAAGTGTCAATAGTTGGATGTAACAGTGATAGAGTGGGCGAAAAGTCATGAGGGTAATTGAACTATCACAAAGGAGAATGTCAAGGGTCACCCCACCCTTTGCTATAAATAGTCCCTCATAACTCATTGTAAAGGCTTTTGGTCAGCCAAGCTTCTACTAAGACTATCTTGAAGAAGGCTTGGACAGTATTGTAACATGCCTTGGCTTCTCCACTGCACGGAGCTAGTACATCTCTTTGGAGGAGCAGGCAGATGTGGCTGTAATGTTTCACTGATGGGGCTAGCAGGTTTACATGGATGTATTGTATGATTGGAACTTACACTTTATATAATAAGAACCAACACATTTTCATGCATATGTTGTTATTGTAGTTGGACTGCTCTGGTTGCCTTAATGATATATATTGTTTAACTTACGTACTTGTGTATGAGCTAATTCACATGCAATTATATGAATCTTGTTGCAAATGTGTTGTATATGTTTTTAATGTTGTCATTGTCCGTGTCAACTGCTCTGCCAGACACCATACAGACCTTTCACATGAACCTTGTTGTAACAACCATTGCACTTGTTTGGACTGGTCTGTGAGTGTTGAACGTGTTATCTTACCTTGTATGCTGTGACTACCGCATCTGAGTGGACTGCTCCGCCGGAAGCTGTGTATGTCCTTTTGTGTTGTGTGTTCCTGATCGAGTTGGGACTGATCCCTTTCAACCTGGAACTCACCTTCACCCTTTTCTCCCCCTTCTGTGTTAGAACCTCTCATACATCTTCCTTGACCCACTGCAGTAGTCACACCCTTTCTACTACAGAGTTATCCTACTTGCTTTTGTGTGACATCGCGGTCAAGGCATTACCTTACGACCCACGGCTAGGACTCCTACACCAAACGGTCTGAGGTCTAATTGGGACTTCTTACCGGGGAGATCCCTTTGACATGTTTGTGGGTCTAGCACCGTCAACATGTTCTAACAGTCCATTGCCACCAAAATCTCACAAGTAAATAGGTCCTTTTATCAGCCCTACACTTATGCTACTCACAATCAATTTAGTCCTTCAAATGACTTTTCACATCAACATTCAACCTTGTCGTTCAACCTTCCTTTAATGAACATACTTCAACATATATATGCTCAACACCCTTCCAACACAGAACAACAACCTTTTTCGGCAAACTTCGTTACTTTTGCTCACAGTTCTAAGCCTTCTCAAGGGTGCGACCTTCCCACCGTATGATCTACACCAATTTGAGGCCCTCTCGATATTCTTGTACTTGACTTGAGGCATACTTTGAGACAGACTGAGGTCTCAACCTCTTCATCAGGACTTCGACCCTCCTTGGACAAAATAGATCCTTAGGGCTTTAGCCCTCCTTCCTGGACAGAACAGACTCAGCGAACTCCTTCTATAACTTGGCTTTGCTCAGAAGATACACAGAATGTTAGTTTTTGGTAGCATCGAAAGTGCTCTAGCCTTGAAAATTTGTGGACAGACTAAGACGCATGAGTTCTAAAGAACCAAGAAATCGTTTGGTGAAATTCCACCCGGATTGTATTTTATAAAAATAATTAATATTTTTAATGGAGTTCCTAAGCCTAAACTTAGGGAAATTAAAATATTAATGGGTATTAATCAAAATATGGGTGAGATTGATCTAGAAGGCAGATCATATCATTTTTTATTCTTCGTTGTTTTTTAGAGACTTAATCTTGGTTGTTGATGACTCAATAGGAAAAGTATAAAATGGAGGCTTGGGGTTCATTTGAAAACACACACAGAGAGATTGAGGAAATCAATTTTCTAAGGTGAGAAGTTCTCAGGAGGGGAATCGATTGGGGAGATATTGCAGCTGAGGGGCAGAGAGAATCCGAGAGGACTTTCCAAAGAATACTGATAGAGAGGCGGATAGAGATTGCAGAGAGGAAGTGTAGTAGCCGAGAGACCTGACGTTGGGCTAGTCTGGGCCCACGCAGCCCCGACGCAGAGCCAGAAGGGCCAGCACAGATCAGAAAAGTTGTCTGTCACGCAGAAGCCGGAAACAATGGAACTGTCAGGAACTGCCGGAACAGTCGGATAGCCAGCCAACCAACAACCCCTAACAAGCACTATTTGATGATGATATTCCATGTGCCTCTCACTATCCAACATTAACACTTGGATGAAGGTGGGATGCTATGCAAAAGGTACTTTGATCATTTGGAATCGGGTGATCATATTTGTGTTTTTTGGGACATTTAGTATGATAAAGGGTGATCTGGATGATTAACTCATCTTGATTGTAAATTTCTTCTTTCACCTTACTCGGGGGGTTAATCTTTATCCCTAATCTAGTGGGACTTCCCTTAAGACCTTAGGGTTATATGAGGGGCACTACTTGATAAACTTGGATTGAGATAGTGTGTTCATTATCCCTTACACCATACTTGACACTTTCCATGCCACCTTACAAGCTCCATATCTCACCTCCATTCTTTGGGTCTAACTTGCCATTGGTTCTTTGGGACTTGGCACCCATATGTTCACACTCCTTGAGTAGCATCAGAGAACTATTGCCCTGGAGGTTGATATAACTAAATGAAAAAGCATATCATGGCGACAACAAAAGAAAAGGAAGAAAATCAAAATGCAAAAGATGGTTGGGACATAAGTTAGCACGTGGGAAAAAGCCTAACATGAGCTCTACCCACCTCATTTGGCCATCACCCAATTCCTAAGCACATGATGTTTCATTACATCAAAAGGATCCCTTGTATGTCCTAACCTTGATAAGTGATGAATTATCTCAAGGGGTAATTAAAATGATACATCATAAAGAGGAATCTCTAACCCTTGAGATATATCTAATAATACAAAGCATTATCAAGAAGTAAAAGGCGCACAATAGGGGTGGAAAAAGAAGGCCAAATAGGGTAACTCTTGCCTCCACAATTGCTTCCTCCTTTACATTCATACACTCAGGATGTGGACACCCCATCAGCTGGTCCCCTTGACCATGGCACTTGGCCATGAAGCCTTTTCCCCTTCATTATCACATATTTACACTAACACCTATTGATTGAGGGTTTGAAAATGAAACTATCACTTCCCCTTGAGGGCAGGAAGCACCTAATAGGTTGACCATTAGCCACCTCTATCAAGGTAGGGAACACTTTTACGAGACTTGGTCTAGTTAGACATTGGAAGGTGATCCTTATTTGAAGTATTAACATGCCCTGAACATCCAAGTTTGGTTGACTCTCTGATAGATGGTTGCTTTCATTTGAGTTCATGTTGTTTTGTCAGGTGGTCCATATCATCCAAGGCCTTGAGAGCACCTACTCCATAGGTGCCCAAGCATTTTAGAGAGATATATAGCTTAGCAAATGTAGCGTTGACAGAGTTGAGCCTCGTGACAACATGAGCAGATATTACATGTCTCGGAGCACCTTCAGGACCTAGGACATTGGTCTAATTTGACCTAGCATAAAGGATTCCTTCATGATGATACCATTAGACCCAACATATCCCCTGGATGGCCTTGACACAACCTGATGGGCATGATTTGATTCAGAGCCCAAATGAGGATGGTCTCCCTTTGAAAGACTAGGGAGGGATTGTTGCACTTGGACAAGCCCTAAAACTAGAGAGAGGAGACCTCATTTTGATAGTTGGAGACCCATGGAGAGCACATGATGGTACCCCAACTAGAATTTGGACTCCGGAGGAGGATTTGAGGGAATTTCCTTAAATTTTGAATGATCCAGACACTTTGACACCTTTCACACCTCATCTCACCTTGACATGGCATTTGGAGCCCTAAAAGAGCATGACGTCTGTGTTATTATAGGCTACAACTCTGCATGTATTGGCTATTTTGTCACTTAGCTAGTGGCTTGGCTTGCAACCCAAGGCTTTCTTATGTCAAACTTGATTTAGGGGCGTCATTAGGCATAAATTGATAGAGATACACCTCATATAAATAGAGGTGACCTCATTTGTATTCTCATCATCACTTGTGGATCACTTTGGTTTCTCTAAGAGATTTCAGCCTAACTGAAATATCCTTGTTTCTTGTGGAGATATGATCTTTTGTGGAGTATTTTCTCATGGAGACTTTCTCTTGTTTTGAAGACATCATTTTGGAACAATAAAGGATTGGTTCATGCATTTTCTTGTACGTATTCTATGTATTTGAATATCTTTATGGCTATTGCATTGAATGGATAGTATTAGGTTTCTATGTGCTAGTTTTTATTGAATATTTTTCTATGAAATCTTGGAAATGGCATTGTATGCATAACTTACTATTTAAGACTTGTGTTACAATCTCTTGCGTGATCATTCATGTTAAACTCTCCTCAATGACTTTGTTCCCTAACAAAATGATAGCTAGGGTATGAAACTAGGGTTTTTCATTATCCCTTACTCCATTCTAGGGTTAGATTTTTCATAAGTAGATCTCCCTCTAGACTACATCACCCAAGATCAAGCACTAGCCTTTTCCACATAGGTGATCACATCACAAAATTTCCATAAGACCTAATTTCTCTGTAAAATTTTTGGTCCTTTAAGGCAAGCCACTAGGCTTGGGTTAGGGGCGAAATTCTCCTAGGGTGCATGTGTTTGCTTGTGGAAGGGTTTTTCACGTGGGTTGCAACACGTTTCCTCAAAATCATCTGTTTCCCATTTCTAATACCTCATTTTTAGGGCTGATGTCACAAGCCCTAGGCAATTTTTCCCTAGGCAAACCCTAATCTAGCCCTAGGCTTGAAGGCTTGTTTCCCAAAACATTGATCATATTCATCTTGTCAACCCTTTTGTTGGCCTTATGCACCTTGGTAAGCCTATTGACATTGCTTATTCACAAAACCCTAGGTCACTTGTGCCCTAGATAGGTCTTTGGACGACATGCTTTTCCTTTTCTATGCTAGTTTGAGCTCTATCCTAAAGTTGGGCACCTATCTCAAGCCTATCCTTGTCACCTCCAAGCCTTAGACTTGAATGTCCATTAGGTGACCTATATAGGGAAGCCTCCCTTGTGCTGAGACTCCACTAAAGCGCAGAATTTGGTGGTTGTTGTGACAGTGGGCCACACCTCATAGTGTTGTCAGTTGGTCTAGTCCTTGCCTTGTGAGCTCCCTTCAAAAGACCTGCTAGATTTTGAGGCAACAATTCTTGTTGGTGTAGGTGGCCCTATCTATTCTTGGTATTGTTTGTTTCATGATATGTCTGCCTCTGTGGCATTCTGACTTCTCCCTGGTGTAACTCCATGGCTTGATGGATATTTTTATATCCTTGGATGGTGTGTGGGTATTGTTGTAGAATGTAACTAGGTTTGGCCTTCATAATGACATGGTCTTTGTAAATGATGAAATAAAAGGAATAAAATTATTTTTGTATGCCATGCAACATGGGTCTCATGAGCAAGAGGTTTTTTTGTTAATGGCTCCGATTGAGAGCATTAGGATTTATTATTAAGTCAAAGAGTCAATGTCATGTATGAAGAAGTTCTTGAGCATGAGTTAATGTATATAAATATGTTTAAATAGCCATCCAAAAGACAAGCACAAATCTCCTCTTGAAGTCGGCTTGCAAGATGAATTAAATAGATAATGTCGGCTTGCATCAATAGATACATCTCTTGACACTGTCATATTGGCTTAATATGTGGGTCAAACTACTATAAATACCCAGCTAGGGTCTTCACAAAAGTACAGTGAAGAATTCAGATATTTTTGAAGTTTTTGGTGGGTAATTATAGTCAACCAAGTTCGGACAGCCCTGAGATTTTCAATATCAGTCATAGTCAACTATTCGCTATTGATTTGTTGTATCATTAGATGTGATCTAGCCATGAAAATTGGTGGAGAGTCTAAGGCGTATGAGATATCCAAGACCCAGAAATCGTTTGGGGAAATTCCACCCGGATGAAGAGATATTTAAATAATCAATATTTTTAATGGGGTTCCTAAGTCTAAACCTAAGAAAATTAAAATATTAATGTGTATTAATATAATATGGGTGAGAATGTTCTAAATAACGAGGATGAATCCAAATCTAATCTTAGTCGTTGATTAGGGACTTAATCTCGGCTGTTGAATCGTCAATAGGAAAAGTATAAGAGGAGGCTTGAGGGTCAGTTGGAGATACACCAAGTTGATCAAGAATTCGATTTTCTGGGGCAGGGTTTGCTGAGAAATTGAGTTAGTGATCTGTTGCAGCGAGGGGTAGTTTAGTAAAAGGTTAAGAATACATATCAGAGAGGCAGAGAAAGTGTCAGAGAGACAACGCAGAGCCTAGCCTAGAAAGGCTAACGGCAGAGGCAGCCAGGACTGATGCAGAGGCTGAGGAGGCCAACGCAGAGGGCCAAGAGGCTGACGCAAAGCCAACAGAGGCTGCGTAGAGGCTAGCAGAGCTGACGCTGGGCTGAAGAGGCAACACTGAGGAACTTTCGTGCGACAGACTGGGAGTTGGGAGGTAGACGCAGAGCAGAAGAGGGTGACGTAGTTCCAGAGAGAAGCTTGGAGCAACTTTTGTTGTCCAGTTAAGGAATTGTCGAAGTTGTTGTGGGATCAATCATTCGATTGTTGATCAACCTAAATATCTATCTCTGAGGAGAGGTACTTCTGCCAATGAAATTCTCTGAAGGGTGAGCCATTTCTGGCACCCTAGTTGTATTCAGAAAACTGCATAATAATAAAACCCTCATATCTGTTGCATTGGTTTTCCCGAATTGGGTTCTTCTAGGGACGATTGTCCAAAAATAACTGTGTCCCTTGTGTGATTGTCTCAATCATTTCAGTTGTTGATCTATATATGTTTTAAGGTTGCATTTGTGTTTATTTTGGTATTTATATTTATATATAACTTGTTAAAGGAAAGAACAAGTAGGAGATAATAAACTAGATAATGCAGTAGGCATTTCTGATGTGTCAAACTTAGAAATTTCAACATGGTATCAGAGGGTTGCAAATCACAGGAGGACTGAAGGCACCGACAGAAATCTGAAAAATTGCAGCAATAGCAGCTGTCACAAGAGACAGCGTTGTTCCAAAGCAGAAGTAGTAAGAGAAAAATTGACGTAGAGCTTGCGTCATCATTTCGAGCCAGGAGGATGGCCAGTGTAGAGGCAGAGAGAGGTAGATCAGACTTACGTAGTGCCCAATCATCTTTCTCAACCAGGAACGATCGACGTTGTGTCCAGGAGGAGCAGATTCAGCCTTTGTCGGGATTGCGTAGAGCTTGAAGGGCTCAGTTTGTTCAGTTACCGGGGCTTGGGGAGTTGTGGGTAGATTGTGATTTGAGGAGCTGGTGGGACATTGTTTCTGTCGAAGCAGAACAATGTCTAAGGAGATGAAACCAAGGTAGAGGGAATCACTACCTCGACGGATTTCTAGCCAAGGAATCCAGATCCATGTTGCAGCGACAAAGGATGATTGGAGAGGAGTAGTTCTACAGTTGGCTAGAGGATTTCCAGGAGGGAAATCAGGACTTCGAAGGAGATTACCAGGAGGGGAGTGAGACTCAGAGGGAGTCTAGAAGAGGAGATGAAATGGCAGTGAACGGACTAAGGGATCAAGATAGGTTGGATGGGGCTTCCAACTTTGTCATCTGGAAGGCCAGGATCCTGGAAGTCCTGGATCGACATCACATCAAGGACTATGCCTTGAAAATCATAGCTATCCTAGTTGACCCAACTGCTAATGAAAAGTATGAGGAGGCCAAGGCAAAGGAAAAATGCTTGATCCTAGACCGGGTCAAAGATCATGTCATACCACATATTTCTAAGAAGAACACAACAAGGAAGATGTGGGAGGCGCTGGCCACCTATACTAGGGCTCTTCTGTGTAGAGGAAGATGCTATTGGAGAATCAGCTACGATCATATCAAATGCAGAAGAGAGAATAGATAGATGAGTTCCTTCTTAGGTTGCAGGAGATTCACGACCAACTTACTTCCGTGAGGTCTACACTAGATCCAGAGTTTATGGTCAGGACTGCTTTGAATGCAGTCCTCGAGGAGTGGGAGACATTTGTCCAAAGTATTTTGGGCAGGTCTACTCTTCCCAGTTGAGAGATGTGGGCAACTCTTCCCCAAGGAGAGATCAGGAGGCTGACCAAGGAGGAAGTAGTGGCAAGGGAAGTCGAATCAAGAAAGAGGAGGAGGAGGATGTGGCTTTAGTATCTGCGGGACAGCAAGGGAAGAGGAAGAAGAAGGACATCTCCAAGGTTAAGTGCTTCCATTGTGGGGAGCTGGGACATTATGCATCCTAGTGTCCCGTGAAGAAAAACAAGGGAGAGGCTTCTGATTCAAAGGTAGATCCAGCTAAGGCAGAGAAAGAGGCCGAAACTGATGACAATTGTGCTATGAGTGCTCATACACCTCTAGAGAAGAGGTGGGGAGACATCGAGTTGTAGTGAGGAGGACTACATGTTAAGGGCAGGATCCTTGAGGTGCCCAAACTCTTAGATCACATCTGGCTACAGGAGCCCTTAACGACAGTAGCATAATGACAAGTGTCGGGTGGAGAAAAATGTAGTGGAGCAACAAGGCAGTGCTTTGGTGCAGAAATTTGAGGCAACGCAGTGGAGATTACAGCAGTGCGAGAGGCACAGAGGTGTATGTAGCAGCATAGTGGCAGAAGAGGGAGCACAGGATAGCAGCAAAGGCAACTTCAACATCATGAGGCTTCCAGACTGACCAGGATGTCAGTACTTGGGTAAAGTCAGTTACTTACTTCTTGGTAACTGAGTTGCAGTGCAGCAGTTAGCAGTGTCAGTGCTATGGGCAGCATGATGCAACATCTTGAGAGGGAGCTGCAGTACAGATGTAGCAGTGGCAGTGGCAGTCTCATTGGCAGTAGTACAGGAAGCAGCAGTGTAGAGGGTGTAAGGAAGTAGGCCAAGCATCAACACAGGTACTGGTGCGGAGGATCAGTGTGATGTTTCAGTGGTGGAGCATTACTAGAGCACATTCCTTGCTAAGAGTGAGTGTTGATTTGTGGTAGCATCGGAAGTGCCCCAGCCATGAAAATTGGAAGAGAGGCTAAGGCACATGAGATCTCCAAGACCCAGAAATCGTATGGGGAAATTCCACTCGGATGAAGGGATATTAAAATAATTAATATTTTTAATGGGGTTCCTAAGTCTAAACTTAGGAAATTAAAATATTAATGTGTATTAATATAATATGGGTGAGAATGTTCTAAATAACGGGGATCAAACCAAATCTAATCTTAGTTGTTGATTAGTGACTGTTACGAATAAAATATATAAATATAATGTAAATGATAATAATCATAAATAATAATTAGTTAAGCTAGTAATTAGGCTGAAGAGGCATGTCTAATAGGACATGACTCTTCATGAAGAGACTCTTGCTTGGTATATAAGCAAGCCTCTTGTTCTCATTGTAAATCATTCTATTATCATTCTTATTCATACATTTTTAATATAATATTCCAAGTATCCTCATGGATACCTTTATATTCCAAGTCTTTTGGAGTAATTAATCTACAGAAGGAACTTTGTTCGCTTCATTGGTATCAGAGCCACATTTCGCTGATCACCGACCCTTGGCCATCAATCATCATCAACCTTGTTGCTGTCATAATTGAAGCGTTTCGCCACACATTGGGAGATTCTCCATTTTTAGGTCTTTGGCCATTTGCTTAATAAAAAAAAAACTATTTAAAAATAAAAATAAAAATAATAAAGAATAAAGAAGAAGGGTATATAAAAAAAAGAGAGGAAAGGAAATAATATATTCTGAACAAACAAACAAAAAAGTGAAAAATATATATATATATAAAAAAGGTTCTACATTATTGATAAAAAGTGCATAATAAAGATAAGCAGGAATCTTTCCAAGTATATTTAAAACTTTTACGTGGAGAAGCCCGTGGTTTTAGAAACCAATAGTAATTGCCCATGGTTTTAGAAACAACCCATGGTAATTGCCCATGGTATTTTAAAAGTAAAAGAAAAAAACAAAAGGGATACAAAATCTCGTAACGTGAAAGGTAAGTTTTACTTTTTACTTGGAGAACACTATTTATATATATTGTCACCTACTGCCTTACAAAGTTACATGAAACAAAAGATATTTCGATAACATTGGAGAAAAAAGGTGTGATCCAAATAATTTTAATCGTTCAAATCTAAAGATTGTGACCATACCAAGAGTCATGTCTCATCCAAATTTTCTGAGAAAAAAATATTATTATAATTATAAAAAAGGATACTATATAAGCTTTATATAGTAACATATAAAAGAAAAAGTGGGTCTCAAAAAAGTATATATGAATTTTTTATAATTATAATTTTATAATATATATAAATTAAAATTATATAATATATATAATTTATAATTATATATTAAAAAAATTATTATTATAAAAAAAAAAATAATAACTAATATACAAAGTCCAAATTCAAAAGTCAAGAAGTGCCACATTCAAGTCAAAAGAGGTGAGATATATAGTATATGTATTGAATTAATATAAATTTTATATATACTTAAAAGGATTATTAAATAAAAAAAAAGGGAAGATCAAAAAAAAGTGAAAAAAATGGAATTTCTAAGTAATGAACAAAAACAATTCCAAAGAGAGGTAAAACAAGAAATCACAATACTTAAGCGACAATATGCTGAATTTGTGGATATGCATCACAAAGAAATAATATAAAAGGACGAAGAAAATTCTCGTCTCAAGGACCACATCGAAAAATTACTTGCGCAAGTGAAGAAGACTAAGGTCACAAAGAAAGAACTCAAGAAGCACTTATCAGAGCAAGAAGAGGAAACCTTGCGTTTAAAGAACCTTAATAAAAATTTATTAGAACAAATCAGAGATCTAAAAGATGAAAAATTTAAAATCCAAAACGCTGAAACTAATATTGATGAATCAGAAACCAAAGAACTTTTACGTCTCAGAATCCATAATCAAAGTCTACTCACTCAAATTAAGAAACTTAAGGAGGATAAGAAAGCATTAAAAGACAAGTTGGAACAATTCACTCAAGAAGAAATATCGACAATGAATATGGCTACTCAAGAAGACAAGTTAGTTGAAAAAAAGACGCGCTTAGATGTTGCAGTTCAGACAATGAACATCCCAAGAGAATGTTCCATAACCAATTCAACAACTTCTTCGCCAAAAAAAATAAATATATATATATATATATATAAATTGCCACATGCCCAATAAGGGAAAATCAAACCAAAAAGGTTCCCTATCGGCATCTGAATCATGAGAATAGACAAATCAACCACACTACGTATCGGGACCATTCAGAACCAAAACGAAAAATTGATGTTCCAAAGAATAATGACGTAAAATCAATCCTGTCTTATGCTAACAAGTCGTTACAAAATTCCAGTGATCAGAATACTATATAGAAGATTAATCTGGGATGGTCTGATTCCTTCTCAGTGCGAAAATTTTGTTTGTCATTTAGAAGATCATATCAGCTTGTATCAACAAAGATGATTGTTCCAAGAAAGGAAGTCGTTCGAAGCCGAAAGAGAGATCAAGCCTTTTTCATCGACAAGCTTTGAGGACAAAGCTTTCTGAGGAAGGAGGCAATGTTACAAATAAAATATATAAATAATATAAATATAATGTAAATGATAATAATCATAAATAATAATTAGTTAAGCTAGTAATTAGGCTGAAGAGGAATGTCTAATAGGACATGACTCTTCATGAAGAGACTCTTGCTTGGTATATAAGCAAGCCTTTTGTTCTCATTGTAAATCATTCTATTGTCATTCTTATTCATATATTTTTAATATAATATTTGTATCCGCATGGATACCTTTATATTCCAAGTCTTTTGGAGTAATTAATCTACAGAAGGAATTTTGTTCGCTTCAGGGACTTAATCTCAGTCGTTGAATTGTCAACATGAAAAGTATAATAGGAGGCTTTAGGGTCAGTTGGGGATACACCAAGTTGATCAAGAATTCGATTTTCTGGGGCAGGGTTTGCTGAGAAATCGAGTTAGTGATCTGTTGTAGCGAGTGGCAGTTCAGTAGAAGGCCGAGAATACATATCAGAGAGTCAGAGAAAGTGCCGGAGAGACAGCGTAGAGGCTAGCAGAGTTGACACTCGGCGAAAAAGGCAGCGTTGAGGAACTTTCGTGGGGCAGACTGGGAGCTGAGAGGCAGACGCAGAGCAGAAAGGGTGACATAGTTCCAGAGAGAAGCTTGGAGCAACTTTCGCTGTCCAGCTAAGGAACTATCGAAGTTGCTGTGGGATCAATCATTCGGTTGCTAATCAGTTGGAATATCTGTCTCCGAGGAGAGGTACTTCTGCCAAGGAAATTCTTTGAAGGGTGAGCCATTTCTAGCACCCTAGTTGTATTCAGAAAACTTCATAATAATAAAACGCTCATATCTGCTACATCGGTTTTCCCGAATTGGGTTTTTCTGGGGACAATTGTCCAAAATAACGGTGTCCCTTGTGTGATTGTCTCAGTTATTTCACTTGTTGATCTATATATGTGTTAAGGCTACATTTGTGTTTATTTCGGTATTTATATTTATAAATAACTTGTTAATGTAAAGAACAAGTAGGAGATAATAAACCAGATAATGCAGTAGGGATTTCTGATTTATCAAACTTAGAAATTTCAACATTCGTGGATCTCTCTCTGAAGTTTGGATAAATGATGGCAGTCATCAAGCTCAGATCTCCAAGGATGATTTCTCTGAAATTTGGGTCACAGTCACAGTGACAAGAAAGGAGGCTAGCTCGGATGTCAAGATACATAATGAACTTGGAATAGTGATGAAGGAATAGCGAAGACCTTTCATGATGAAGGGGAAAACAAAGATACAAGCAAGGAGGATCTACAGTTGACAGTTCGGATGCCTATGTGACGGACAATGCTATAAAGTAGACAACTTGGGTGATGAAGGATAGAAGGATCTCAAATCTGGCATGAAGGAACAATGAAGACATTGCAGAGACTTCAAATGGTGCAAGGTACTATTCAAAGCTATAATGGAGACAGTACTTTGAGGATCTATGTACTATGACTCGGTGCAGATCTACTATAGTCTTGGTACAACTACAGTGAGAAGATCTCGGTGCTATGATGAAGTCACAATGACAAGAAGGATCAAAGGAAAGAGGAAGAGAATAGAAGACAGTGTCTTGGTCTTGGAGTGGATACTAGGTCAAGGTTCTTGGTCTTGGTCTTGGTATTCGTCAATTGGAATCCATTAGCAAAAAGAACAATGACAACAGCTTTGATACTGTTTTGAGGAAGAAATACATAATGAATTGAAGTTACAAAAAGGGAAAGACTTACTGCCCATAACAAGTTTGGAAGCAACAGAGGAAAAATCTATATGGCTCAAAGCCCAATAACCAGTCCTTTATTCAGTCCTCATCACTGAAACCCCCATTACAAGCAGATAGAATTTTAAGCGGTATTACAAAGATCATCCCTCTTGGGTCTTTGAATCTCTGTAACAGCACTCCCAAACCAACCCACCAAACCAACCCCCCTTTGTTACATCTCCCTTCGACCCTTTTATAAGAGGAGAAGGGGAGGCTTTCGTTAATGTTTACAAAAATCCAAGTCTGAGCGCTCAACTATCACGCAGGACGAGCTGTTGGGCTCTGTCAAGCTCTGCCCACCGAAAAGTAATTACAACAGGGTTAAATCCCCCTTTCGAAAAATTCAATCATTAATACAAAGAGGAAGAGGATTAAGAAAGGAAGGAGGAGGTGTCTTGTTGATGTTTCAGTGGAAGCCGCTTGTTAAACCACGTTCTTGTTGTTCTGAGCTTCCTTCAGTGGTTTAAGGCAGTTCAATGGACATTGAGTCATTTCAGCAGTTAAAATTCGTTTGGCGTCAACTAATAAGGTATGACAAGTCATCTTTCTCTTGATTATGCCCATACTTCATTAATTTCCAGTGGTCGCCCCCTCGATCTATGAAAAGCTCTATGTGCAGTGTTTTAACTTGGTCACAGGCTTTTAATTCAAAACACACAGATGGGAGGCTTTGAACAGGCAAATCGGCGAACAGGCTAGTTTTTTCTTTTAAATAAGTCTCAGGTTCCCTTTGATAGCCCCTTTTATGAATTTTTACATATGACCACAGGCGTAGACCAAGAGCCCATCTATAAAGCACTTAAGGATCTCCATAATGTGCAGGGAAGGCATTTTCTTAATATCGCAATGAAACCCTTATTGGCAGATTTCCCGGACCCTAAATATTTATAGATTGCAGCTTATAATTTATCGCATCCGGGAGAAACCTCACATATCACAATCGATGCTTCTATGTAGTTCTGCCTCTTTTAATGTTTAGCACATTGCGATCGCTGATTGCTAATAACACCGGTGCCCGGACCTGAAAACTTTATAGCTTGTATTTTACTAAATATCGTGTCTGGAGCCTCCCTCGTAGCATCACAAATCGCCGATATAACAGAGATGAAAGTCTGCCGATCATCGATCATCAATACCTGCTGACATCACCGATGATGTCATCATGACGTCATCACTGCCACCTGTCACCTTGTGAGTGGTGCCACGTGGCACCCAGAAATGAGCCCATAGGACCCTTGAAAACGCCGAAAACCAGTGACACGTGTTCCCCTGCCATGTCATACTCCATACCTGCCATGTCATAACTAACGTCATCCGCCACATCAGCTCCGTAGATAAATAAGAAGCCGCCACGTGGTCCATGCTTTCCTTTGTATCTTGGAAATCGCCCTCACCGTGATTTTGGTCTATATCACAACATTGGCCATCGCTACAGTCTTTGAACTCTTATAACTCGTCGATCGCCAATTGCAATATGCGGGATCGCAAATTGCAATCGGCCTTCCGAACCGCCGATAATTCTTAAATCTATGCTTCTTGACTTCGCTGATAGCCGATATGCCAATATGCCTCCATTGTCCTGATTGCGATCTCTCTCTCCAACACTTAGCCATTTTTCTCATTTTCATGTTTTCATGGCTTTCCGAAGGGATTCTTCAATTGAGTGTATCTTTTGACCCAAGAACCCTTTTCTAGACTTCTTTATACCATTGGAAAGCTCTTTCCGAGCACTAGGCCATGGGGGGAGGGGGAGGGGGAGGGGGGGTAGGAGGGGGGATGGGGTGTGGGGTCCGATCAAGCTTTGACAGCTTCTGAGATTCAGGAATCACCCTCAAACATCACTGCTATTTGACTTTCTGAAGCAACTGGTGACTGAATAACAGTGACTGACAACAAGGTCATCAAAATTCCTTGCATAAGAAAGGAGGATAGATATAGTCCCTGAAAGAGAAGTGAGTGATATCTAGGGAAAAGTCTCTAAAGGTCAAGCATTGTTTGAATGCATGAACAAGGATCAAGGGAGTCACAGGATCCTTATGAAATCAGTCAAAGGTCCTCTTGTGAGTGGCACCTTGTGAGTGCTGCCATGTGGTACCCAGAAAACAGGCCTATAGGACCCCTGAAAATGCCGAAAACGAGTGAAACGTGTTCCTCTGCCTCGTCATCCTCCCTACCTGCCACGTCATTCGCCACATCAGCTCTGCGAAACAATAAGAAGCTGCCACGTGGCACCCTGGAGGAGAGAGAAAAAGGTCGTCTAAGGCCTTGTCCTTCCATGCTTTTCTTTGTATTTTGAAAATCGCCCTCACAACGATTTTGGTCTATATTGCAATATCAACCCCCGCTATGGTCTTTGAACTCTTATAACTCGTCAATCGCCGATTGCGATATGCAGGATTGCAAATAGCAATTGGTCTTCCGAACCGCCGATAAATCTTAAGTTTGTGCCTCTTGACTTTGCCGATAGTCGATATGCCGATATGCCTCCACTATCCTGATTGTGGTCTCTCTCCCCAACACTTAGCTTTTTTTCTCATTTTCATGCTTTCAGGGCTTTCCAAAGGGATTCTTCAATTGAGTGTATCTTTTGATCGAGGAACCCTTTTTTGGACTTCTTTATACCGTTGGAAAGCTCTTTCCGAGCACCAGGCCATGGGGGTGGGGTGGCGGGGAGCGAGGGGGGATCCAATCAAGATTTGGCAGCTTCTGAGACTTAGGAATTAGCCTCAAACATAACTGCTATTTGACTTTCTGAAGCAACTGGTGACTGAATAGTAGTGAGTGACAACAGGGTCATCAAAATTCCTTGCATAAAAAAGGAGGATAGATATAGTCCCCGAAAGAGAAGTCAGTGATATCTATGGAAAAGTCTCGGAAGGTCAAGCATTGTTTGAATGCATGAAAAAGGATCAAGGGACTCATAGGATCCTTATGAAATCAGTCAAAGGTCCTCTCATCCCTATGTAGCAGAGGAGACATCAAAGAGATATATGAAATGCTAGAAGATATATTCTCTGAAAATGCAGTAAAGAAGGTAATATCACTTAGACCTGATTAAAGGTATCAAAGAATGGAGGGATATCTTTATAAGATCTCAATTGGGAGATCTGGAAGAGATGATAAGAAGATAATCATCATTGTTCTTAAATTCACTAAAGTCACCTCATTCGACAACTTGTGGTCTCTATGCTAGATAGAAAACGACAAGTTGAGGGCAAAAGTGTTGAAGATTAAAGGAATCAAAGATTTACAGAAAGGAAAGGGAAGTTTGATCCTCAAACAAGACAAAAAAATACAACTAAGATTCAATGTTATGGAAAGAAATCTCATATCACCACAAAGATGGAGGAAGCTGAAGAAAAGGGCCAAGGAAAGAGGGAGTAACATATCTTTGTTATGATTTAGATGGTATCCCTCACTAAAGGGTCTTATCATAAGCTCCTAAATCTTTTGTTATAGATGACCATGATAAATAATAAGATGCATCGTGGCATCATGGAAGCATTAGAAACAAGAGCTCGTGACATCACCATGGGAATCATGAAGGACAGATCGAACAAAATCCATGGCAGTCAAACATGAAGAATATAGCTCTTGGGAACCTCATTCGACATTGAAGGAAAGGATGAAGTCATCTAGGACAAGGCTCATCATACATCAAGTAAAAAATGAAACATCTGCCAGATGGGGATATGCAAGATCCTCAATATTCTCTGATGGGATCCTCATCAAAGGGTTCAATAATCTAGAGAGGAAGCAAGTGTTTCATCAGGAACTCCAACTTGTGGAATTCATGGATGATGGTATGATGACATATGAGATGAAGCAGATCAAGGGGTTGAAGACGCTTCAATCAAGGGAGCTACTGAAAGAGGCCTAGATGATCTAAAGAGAAATGAGGTATGTATGCTTGTGTTTAATATTTTAATATCATGTTGTATGGTTGTAGGTAACATGGATCACTACTTCTATCTTGAGAAGCGTGATCGAAGAAAGGAAATCTCCTCCTCTGAGAAGATGCAGGAAGGCGTGAGTCACACCAGATGAAATCAACATAATATGTCATCATATGAAGTATGAGGTGGTTGACTACAATTAAGGAACTTTGATTGGAAGTCCCTGGGAATGGAATGTGTAAGGAAGGAAGAGATCGTGAGATATGCAACCATGATGAAGGCAATCAACATCCAAAAGACCAAGGAGATTTGACTAGGAAATCTCTCAGAAAGATATGAAGACTCTGATGAAAGTGTGAAAAAGATGGAGACCCTTGACAATGAATATCTTTGGGAGATGTGTCAACGTGTATGTAGGATGTTGATACATACAGGAAGATGTCATGATGGAGCCATCTCGAAAGGTACTATTTGACTTAATGTTATATTTTGATTTTTCTTGAGTAATATCTAGATGGGGTCATGTAGGGCTACTAAAACAAGAGTTGTAAGTACAAGTACAACTATCATTCATGTGGAGGATGGAAATTCCTGAAAGAAGCATGATGAATAAGAAGTAGCCATATGAAGAAGGTTCTAGATATGTACCAAGAAGGCCACTTTCCATGAAGAAAGGAATGACATGACAAACCAAGAAGGAAAGTGATGGATGGCTAATGCCATACAAGGAAGAAGCTCGACTGAATTGCATGAAATCAAGGAAAGAAAGTGATCAAGCAACTGAAGGACCCACTAGAAGAAGTTGTTGATGAAAAAGGAGAGTCCCTAGTTGAGAGGTATCTCTGACAAGTCCCCATTTAAGAGGGAGATTGGGTACATTCCTTTATAGGAATGGGCATATCTTCCCTAGTTGAGAGGGAGAGATAGACACAACATTCTTGTCTTCACTTGGGAAGAATGAATGGAGGATTGGGTAATCATCTGGAATTTGATGCTCTTGAAGGATGTATAGGGCATCCAGGACAAGAGTAGGCAAGAGGACTGATATTCTTTGAGGGTTGGGAACCCAAGATAAGAATACCTAGAAGGTCATACTCAGTGAACGCCCGGGTGGGTATGTACCTTGAGAGACAAAGATGAAGGTGTCTATAGTCATTGGTCTCGCCAACATTGTGCTCTCATCTGATGAAAGATAAAGTTGTCAGTCAAGGCCTTGCTGTGGAAACAATGTTGGTTACTATGATGTTATACAGATGGGTTACCAATCCAATTCTTCTTATGAGAAATTCTTCAGATTGAGAATGACCAAGTACCATTATGAATACCTCCCTAGTTAAGAGGGAGTCTAGTAGGATGTAACTAGGTTCAGTCTTCATAATGACATGATCTTTGTGAATGATGAAATAAAAGGAATAAAATTATTTTTGTATGCCTTGCTACATGGGTTTCATGAGCAAGAGTTTTATTTGTTAGTGGCTCCCATTGAGAGCATTAGGATTTATTATTAAGTCAAAGAGTCAATGTCATGTATGAAAAGCTCTTCTTGAGCATGAGTCAATGTATATAAATATGTCTAAATAGCCCTCCAAAAGACAAGCACGAATCTCCTCTTGAAGTCAACCTGCAAGATGAATTAAATAGATCATGTCACCTTGCATCAATAGACACATTTCTTGACACTGTCATGTCGGCTTAATATGTGGGTCGAACTACTATAAATACCCAGCTAATGTCTTTGCAAAAGTATAATGCAGAACTCAGATATCTCTGAAGTTTTCGGTGGGTTATTATAGTCAACCAAGTTCGAACAACCCTAATATTTTCGGCACTAGTCACAGTGAACTATTCATGGATCTCTCTCTGAAGTTCGAATAAATGATGGCAGTCATCAAGCTTGGATCTCCAAGGATGATTTCTCTGAAATTTGGGTCACAGTCACAGTGACAAAAAAGGAGTCTAGCTCGGATGTCAAGATACATAATGAACTCGGAATAGTGGTGAAGGAATAGTGAAGACCTTTCATGATGAAGGGACAACAAAGATAAAAGAAAGGAGGATCTATAGTTGACAATTCGGATGCCTCTGTGATGGACAATGTTATAAAGTAGATAGCTCGGATGATGAAGGTTATAAGGATCTCAAATCTGGTGTGAAGGAACAATGAAGACATTGTAGAGACTTCAAATGATGCAAGGTACTGTTCAAAGCTATAATGGAGATAGTACTTTGATGAGCTATGTGCTATGACTCGGTGCAGATCTACTATAGTCTTGGTACAACTACATTAAGAAGATCTCGGTGCTTTGATGAAGTCATGATGACTAGAAGGATTAAAGGAAAGAGGAAGAGAAGAAGAGAAGACAGTGTCTTGGTCTTGGAGTGGCTACTAGGTCAAGGGCCTTGGTCTTGGTCTTGGTATTCGTCAACTGGAATCTCTATAAGAAGAATTTGTGCGGGTTTTCCTCTCAAAGAGTGAGAGGTTTTAGGCCTGACAGAGAGCCAACATATTGTGTTATTATCTCTTTTGTTTTGGTAACTATTTGATGAAGAAAGAAAACACACTCTAATAATAACAAGAGAAGATTGTGCTAATAAAAAAAAGTAAAAAGTACCTCACAAGTAGTTATCATCGTGAGAAGAATTTTATTAACCTGATTGCCCTAGATTCTTCAATAGGTATCATGGAATATGTGTTGCTAGTAAATATGGTTTAAGGGAGCACTTGCGTCAAGAAAGCATTGTACAGGTGATCATCTGTTAAAATTGGCAACTAGGGCCAAACTCCATGTGGGTCATCTTATTAATGGAAGCTGATATTTTTCTTGGATCCCTCTCATCGAGAGGTGTAGGATTGATCTAAAGATCATCTGATTCCGATAAGTATTCATGGAGATATGAGTTTATTTGTGTTATGGGACAATTCGTCAAGGTCGGCCAACAACCAAATAAACCCCACTTGTGCTCAACGTTTTAGTATAAATAGAGGTGGCCTTAAAGTCATTTCAACACACTTGGGATATCTTCCTCTCTCTACTTGTCTTTGGGTTTTAGTAGGAGGAGAGATCCTAAGGAATACGTTGCCCTGATCCAGAGGGCAGAAAGCCGGAATTGCCAGAAAAGCCAGAAAAGTCGGAACTGTCGGAAAAGCCAGAACTGCCGGAAAAGCCAAAATTGTCTGAAAAGCTGGAATTGCCGGAAAAGCCGGAACTGCCGGAAAAGCTGGAAATAACCTGAAAAGCCGGAACTGCCAGAAAATCCGGAAAAGCTGAAACTGCCGGAGTTGTCGGAACTGCCGGAACTACCGGGAACAGCCGGAACTGTCGGGAACTACCGAAACAGCCGGAGCATCTGTCTCCGAATGAGAGCATGCAAGGGACAGCTAACTAACATTGGGAAAGTTGTATGGTACTTAGCAGCAAATACACCAAGCATGCAATGTTACAGCTAGCATGCAAGGGACAACTAGCATGCAACAACAAGACAACAAGCAAGCAAGGTGCAGCCAACACATAGGTCAGGATGGTAACATGATGCAGCAATGGCACATAATGCAGTGCAGTGATGGGTACGGTCATGATTAATGAAGCGTGATGAGATGTAGCATAGTGATGATGGGTGCAGCGCGGTGAGGTGCAACATGATGACGAAATGCAGCACAACGATAGGTGAAGGAGTCACCTTGGAGAATTAGTTGAAGCAACATGTCTTCAACTGATCTCATGTATCATCTTTTTAAAGATGATTTATGCTCTTATCTAGATAAGTCAAAGTGTTGACTTCTGTTGTAAACGTACTCTCTCTCTCTCTCTGCTGAACTATTGAAGAGCATATAAGAAGAATTGATCAAGGGTTTCCCCACATTGGGGTTTGTCCCTGGCTAGCACCACATCTTGTGTCCTCTTGTCTTGGCTTGTCTTCTGCAATTTATGTTTATGTTCTATCTGCAGTTTACTTTAATGTTGATGTGATTGCTAATCTAGAAAAGATATGGAGCTAACTGTGAAAATTGAAATAAATTGCTCTAAGCACAGAACACACCTAAAATTAACATGGTATCAAAGCTGAGGTGAAGACAATGCCCAAGCAAGAGTAAAAGAGCAATCACCAAAGACAGTTGGGAAAGGACAACAGGATCAGTGGATTCCTCATCCTTCTTCAAATTCACCAAGGGTGAAGTTGAAACAGAGAATATTATCAGAATGGCACAGCAGAATATGGACTACATAAAGATCACTTCTTTGGAAGACCGGATCTCAGGGTGGAAGGAAAAGCAGATAACTAGTTCGGCCATTATGTGAAGGAGTGTCTGAATGGCAGGGACACATCACTTGATGATGATAACAATCATTCCAAGGACATCTTCAATGATCAAAGGAATGACAGGTAATGTAGGTCATCAAGGAAATGGCCCACTCTTTATAGAAAGCAAGGAACCCCAGGTATGAAGAACCAAATGTTGTTTCTGATAAGATAAAGAAGCGTTATCTTGTGTTGGCCCTCTCCTTTAGATTCTTTGGGAATCTGGCTTATAGATTGTAGTGCTTCAAAGCACTTCATCGGATAGATGGGTGCACTCTCTAATTTGGTAGAGATGGAAACAATCGTGGGATTATACTTGGAGCCGATGCCACCTATCCCGGAAAGGGTATAGGGAATGTTAACTCTCAATTGAATAAGGGTAACTCGATTCATTTACAGAATCTCTTTTATGTACCTGATCACAAGAAGAACCTCGTGTCCATCTCGGAAATGGAAGTCAAAGGTTTCAGGGAGGCATTCATCGATGGAAAGGTACGTGTTAACAAATATAATTTTCAAAGATGCTTTTTCTCATGGGTTCGGGGTTGGCAATTTGTATCAAGTTACAATATGGTCCATTGGGGATCATGTCAATTGACATATCGCATCTATAACACCGGAGGTCTACCTATGGCGCCCTACTTGATGTGAGTCAAATGGTGATAAGGATGTCTAAATTCAAGTAGAGCATGAAGGTACATGTCTGAGATGTACCGAAGGAAAATATTATAAGGGGACCATTCCCCTCATGCACCAGGTCCACAGGTTTGGAACAACCCGAGGAGTTTGAGATTCATGATCAAGAATCTCATGTATACAGGTGGAAGAAAGCCCTCTATGGCTTGAAGCAAAACACCTCGGGCATAGTATGAGAGGATTGATAGCTGTCTGATGAAGCTGAGATTCACTAGGAGTGAAACCGATCCAAACCATTACCTGAAGGTTGTGGATGATAGACCTCTCATACTGGCACCTTATGAGGACGACCTATTTCTGACAGGTGCAGACCCTCTCATTTGCAGAAGTAAGAGGGAGTTGGATTCCGGATGTGGAATGATAAACTGCAAGCCTGTGACTACCTCGAGGATATTAATTTTCAGAAGTTATATGGTAGTGATGTCGGACCAGATTTGGGAAATGCCTCTGAGTTTCATAAACTCATTCGCGTTGATGTTCTTGGTGAACTTCCGTCCGGACATATGTTTTGCAGTTAGCATGGTGAGCTCATATTTGGTTGAGCTTCACCACTCACATTGGATTGGTGCCAAGAATCTATTGAGATATCTTCGTGGCACAATCACTCATGGGTTGAGAATCGAGATGCACTGTCGGAGATGTGAGACTACTTAGGTACACTGATGCTAATTAGGCAGGCAGTGTGGTGGACTGAAAGAGCACTTCTGAGTGTTGTTTCTCTTTGGGATCTGCCTCGATATCCTGGATGAAAAGGAAGTAGAAGTCAATGGCTTTGAGCACCGTCGAGGCAGAGTACATTGCTGCTAGCATGGCCTCCTGTGAGGCAGTCTCGTTGTGGAAGCTCTTAAGTGAGCTGTTTGTACACATGATGAATACCACTATGATTCTCTGTGACAACTAGAGGGGGGATTCGATTATTGAGGAATCCCGTATTCGATGATTGCTCCAGTAGATAGACATTAGATACTGCCTTATCTGGGATATGGTAAGTCGATGAGCGAGGAGGCTCCATCGTATTGAGACTGATGTACAAGTAGCAAACATTTTGTCAAAGCCCTGGGGAAAGGTCAAATTTGTGACTTTCCCGAATGACTTGGAGTCGTTGAGAGACCTTCTTATAAGGGTCCTGCATGTTGCATGCACTGAACTCTAGGAGCTCTGGGGGGCTTGGGGTACTTACTGGAGCAACATACGACCACGGGGTGACTCACCCTCCACTAGTGGCGTGCTATGAACAGGATGATTAGTTCTTCTGTGGGCTGGGATGATTAGTTCTCCCGTGGCAACTGTGGAACAGGATGATTAGTTCTCCTGTGGGCCAGGATGATTTGTTCTCTGTGGCGACTATGGAACATGATGATTAGTTCTCCTGTGGGCTAGGATGATTTGTTCTCTGTGGCGACTGTGGAACAGGATGATTAGTTCTCCTGTGGGCCAGGATGATTAGTTCTCCGTGGCATCCACTGACAGGATGATTCGTTCTCCTATGGACAGGATTATTAGTTCTCCTGTCGAGGCATCCTACCCATGCAGTGTGGGACTCATGGGAAGTACCTCTAATCTGATCAATGAGCAGGGAAATGAGGATAGGGACCATAGTAGTACTATCGATGGACGCATCACTGTATCGACCGTACTCCCTATGCTAGGATGACCTCCATTGATCTGGGATCAATAAAACTGATGTGGGATCAGTATGAGTGGTTTGAGACACTCTCTTGTGACATTGATCTGGGATCAATGAAACTGATCTGGGATCAGTATGAGTGGTTTGAGACTCTCTTGTGACATTGATCTGGGATCAGTATGAGTGGTTTGAGACACTCTCTTGTGATATTGATCTAGGATCAATAAAACTGACTTCGGGCCAGTAAGAGTGATGTGACACACTCTCTTCAGATGAAACTGACTTCGGGTCAGTAGAGAATGGTATGAGACATTCTCGATCAATTCTTCTTCTTCATGGTTCAGCAGAGCAAAGAAGAGCAGAGCAGAGCTCAGTAGATCAGAGCAGAGTAGAGCTCAGCAGATCAAAGCAAAGTAGAGCAGTGCAAGGTGCTGATGGCAAAGATAGTACAATCGGACATATGGATTAGCGGATGGAGTTCTCCCTAGTTGAGAGGGAGTGTTAAAATTGGCAACTAGGGCCAAACTCCATGTGGGTCATCTTATTAATGGAAGCTGATATTTTTCTTGGATCACTCTCATCGAGAGGTGTAAGATTGATCTAAAGGTCATCCGATTCCAATAAGTATTCATGGAGATACGAATTTATTTGTATTAGTTGAAGCAGCATGTCTTCAACTGATCTCATGTATCATCTTCTTAGAGATGATCTATGCTCTTATCTAGATAAGTCGAAGTGTTGAATTCTATTGTAAACGTATTATCTCTCTCTCTCTTTCTCTACTGAACTATTGAAGAACATATAAGAAGAATTGATCAAGGGTTTCCCCACATTGGGGTTTGTCTCCGGCTAGCGCCACATCTTATGTCCTCTTGTCTTGGCTTGTCTTCTACGATTTATGTTTATGTTCTATCTGCAGTTTACTTTAATGTGGATGTGATTGCTAATCTGGAAAAGGTATGTATCTAACTGTGAAAATTGAAATAAATTGCTCTAAGCATAGAACATACCTAAAATTAACATCATCATATGTACTTGTCCTTGACATTATTCCATTTGATCCTGGTGCATCCCCTACCCCACATGTGACATGTATCTTATGTATTTTTCACTCTCCTTTGGCCTTGGCTTTTACATCTTGATAGTCTCATAGTTCCTGATGCATTTGTGTCTCTCGAGGTATCATGCTACGGGTTTTGAGGAAAAGTTGTCCATTTGATTCTCTATGCCTAGATGAACCACTTGTCTTTTGAAGTAGGTAGAATTCCCTCACAAAACTCTAGTTATAGCAGTTGACCCAGTTTTGGGTCCATTACCCACCAAAAGTGGGTGACCCCTAGGAGAATATTTTCTCCTATTCATCTCTTATAGCCGACAGCTAGTAGTCCCTAAGAGCCACTTGGTGGCCGATGTAACGTGCCATTCATATCTTCACCACCTGCATCATTCATATGTTTCCTCACCCATTTTTCAAGAGAACATGTTGGAAAGTGGGATTTTGATCAAAAGGTACATTATTCATTATGCAATTGGGTGCTTATGCTTGTTTGTATTTTGACATTTTGACATTTTGACATGGATTTTGGGTTAACTTGGAAGAAAGGAGGGTCTTGGCCGTAGTCTTGTTCCCTCGCCTTAAATGGGGGGTTAATAATAATTTTAAATCCTATTCCAATGGGACCTCCCTTAATGACTCGTGGCTTTAGGAAGGGGCACTACTTGGGAAGCCATGATTGAGATAGCGTAGCTCCATCTCTCCCTACTCGATATTTACCACTTTCCATATTACCTTACACACCCTTATTCCACTTCCCTTCCTTCTTCGGGTCAATTGACCATTGGTTCATTGGGAATTTGCATACACACATCCTCATACCTTGGGTTAGGGCCTAAAAATGCACCCTAGGAAATTGATGCAGCTAAAAGAAAAAGAAAGATCATATGATGGCCACAAGAAAAAAAAGGAAGCTCAAAATGAAAAAGATGGCCGGAAGTCACAAATTAGCACGTGGGTAAAAGCCAAGCATGAGACCTACCTCTATTATATGGCCATCACCCAGTTCCTAGGCCAATGTTGCTCTATCTCATAGATGACAAGGAACCCTTGCATGTCCCAACCCCTGATGGGCGATGAATTGCCCCATCCTAAAGGTGGTAATAATTGTTGTACATCATATAAAGAAATCTCTCATTCCTCGAGCTACGAGCAATAATACAAGGAAAAAATCATGAAAAAGTAAAAGGCAATATAGAGGGGTAAAAAAACAAAGGTTGAGGTGACTCAAGCATCCATGATGGCTTTGATGAGCCCCAGAAATGGGTAATTATATGGGCTCATTCTACCTCTTATTTCGACTTAATTCACCATTCTCATTATTTTATTGCATGTTTTTGAATATATTTATGCTAATAGAGTGAATTGGGTTAGTCATTTTGCCATGTAGTCTAATATGTGCCTTATGCAGATTTTTTGGTCAATTTTGGACAAAGTCAAGGAATTTATGAGCAAATGGCAGCCAAAACTCGAGGAAAACAGGGAAGAGGACTTGTAGGGGGGGTGTCTCCTTCATTTATGACCCCTTTCCTCGAATCCTCCATTAGCAACTCGGAGCACAAAGGTCCACATTGATGATTCCAAGGGGCAGCTGAGCAAGTAAAGTAGGATTGCTGTTTATCTCCAGTTCTAGGAAGCTAAGTTCCTTGATTTTAGGAGGATTGTTGGAGGACTCCATTTGTATAAATAAGGGGGCTTAGAGCCTCAGTAGGTTAGCTAGTTATTAGTAGATTTTCGCACTTTTGTGCATCACATTGTTCAGCTTATTTTCAAGTTCCTTTTTGAAAACAGTTTATGTAATATAATTGTTATTTTTGATATTTTTGATAATTAAGATGAAACAGTTTTTGATCCAGCACTGATCTCTTTTAGAGAGCTGAAGCTCTTGGGTTAGTGCCCAACCCAAGCTGCCCAACACCTCCTTTTGTGTACTTATATGTTTTTGCTTTAGTTCATGAGTTAATTTCTGTTGCATATATTCATTTTACTTTGTTATATTAGGTTGCTTTTGATGGTAAGTATAGTTGTTTTTGTTTCAGTTGCTCAAGTAGGTTGCTACAGTGACAGAATAAGATTCAAAAAGGCCAACAACAAGCCCTGATCTCCTTCTCTCTTCATGAGACTATGATTTGAGGTCAAGGCACTACTACTGCCACCAAAAACACAGTTTTTGCTCTTCCATGCAACTGCTAGTGTGATAACTTGATTTGGAGAGGTTGATACTAGTTCAAATTCAATTGCTTAGATCATTTCCTGTTCTTTTACCATAGATCTCTCGCATGCTTTTCTGTTCATAGGTTGTTCAACATTTTCTGTTTGTAGGTCAAAAATTAGGTCAAGTTAGACAAAGTTCTGTTTTCATGATATAGTTAGTTCCTTCTTAGGTCAGTTTTGATAAGTAAATGTGTAGATATCTTGTAGGACATCTCAGCTCACCATACATCCATAGAATAGCCAGCGCCAGCTCACTTCTCATAGGTTTCCTAGCTCATTCGCAACATTTCGCCAATCTGCCCTGATTTTTGCGTTTTTTCCATAAAGCTGCTTTCTTGCCATTTGAACAAATCCAACCATCACATTCATCCTTGATCTTCCTTGACAAGTTCTAGACACCTCAACACCTTCATCTAGCCTTCAGTTCCCCTTTCCCATCATTTTTCCACCTTCAAAACTCCAAAAATAGCTCTCGGCCTCCTCTTGTAGATCCCCTGCAGCCTCCTGTAGAATTTCCTGTGAGTGATTTTTCGAAGTCCGATTGCTATGGAAGTCTTCAGAAGGGTACTAGGGGCTTCTTAGGACCTCTCCACACCTCCCTCACCCTCTGCCAAAGCCAACTCCATCTTCCTTTGCCACCAAACCTCTGCACAGTCACAACCAGATAAATCACAAGCATAATAATTTCACATAAAAACACTCAAAAGCACAAAAAGATGTTTTCTTCTCATTTCTTTTCAGAAGTAGCTTGAATAAATGCAATTTACCTTTTCAGTAGTCAATGGCACTCATTTCATCAGTTTTCATCTCTTTTCTTGCAAAAGTAGGGTTAATAGGTAAATTAGGGTTTGCTAGGGTTTGTGTTACATTTCAGTTTTCCTTCTCTTTCTGCAAATAGAATAGTCCTTGTAGAGTTAGCTTCCTTTCATCACAGTTAAAAGCTTCTTTTGAGAATCCATAGAAGTTGGCTTAAGCTCCTAGTGATCTTGCGCCAGCTGACCAAGTGACAGCCTGCAGTAAGAGCTAGTACTTGTGCATACAACACCGTCGCTTCCAAGTTTGTTACGAACTACCGGGTTGATAAAAGTAAAGAAGGAAGCCCCAGGAGTTAAAGCATTATTGCTGCAATACTGGAACTCACCAGGCTCCCTCACATCTATACACCCAGGATGAGGTATTCCATCATAACTGGTCTCATTGACCATGGCACTTGACCATGGAGTTCTTTCCCCTCCATTCCATCATTATTCACATGGCACCTATTGATTGAAGGGAGAACCAAGGACATGTCACTTCCCTTTGGGGGTTGGGAACACCTAATAGGGTCATCTATTAGCCACTTCTACCTAGGGAGGTAACACCATTACGTGACTAAGGCCCCAATTTTGGAAGAGAAGCCACATATGAAGTGTTATTATGCCCATTTCTTTCAAGCTTGGTTCACTTAGATGCAATAATGATTAATGTACCTGATGATGAAAGTTGCAACACTGGATATTGTGTGTAATTGGAAGGTGGTTCCATCTATAGGTCAAGGCAACTTAACTGGGGTCTAGGTCCTCCAGAGGGACATATTGACACCCACATGTGATGCGTTTGTTGTAATTTCTAAGTCTATCTGTTAGAAATTTAATTTGTAGTCTTCTGGTTTATTTCTTCTACTTGTTAAATTCGAACAAGTTATTTAAAACATATAAATAACGAAATAAACACAATACAGTCTCAACATCTACATATTATCAGCTAAAAGAAAACAAACACACAAGTGACACCGTTATTTTTGGACAAATGTGCCCAGAAAAACCCAATGTAGGAAATCAATGCAGCTATTCTAAAGGTTTATTATTATGCAGTATTTCCTTGAGTACAACTAGGTGCCAAACTGGCTCACCCGACAGAGAAAAATAAGTGGCAACAATACCTCTCTATTTGGAAACAGGTATTCAAAAAACATGTCCCACAAAACCCTCTCCAGTGACTTTGAAGCTCTGAACTGGCCCTTCTGGCCTCTGCATCAACCCCAAACCCCTCTGCGTCAGCCCTCTGAGGCACTGCACAGCCTTTGGGACCCTCTGCGTCACTCTAGATGCTCTCTGCGTGGATGACACAGTCCCTCTGGCCTTTGCGATGTCTCTGCTGGGCTCTGCGTGGCCTGCTCTAGCTGCTGCTTCTCGCTCTCTGCCCCTGCGTTGGCGCTCTAGCAAATCAAATGACTGATCACTCTGGTGTGTTCTCCAACTGACTCTCAAACCTCCTCTTATACTTTTCCTAGTTGGTCCTTCAACGACCGAGATTAAATCTCTAATCAACGGCTAAGATTAGATTTGGCTTGATCCATGACTTTTGGAACTTTCTAACACAGTTTTATATTAATACCCTTTAGTATTTTATATTTCTTAATTTTAGATTTAGGAACTCCATCAAAAATATTAATTATTTTAATATCTCCCAAACCAATTAGAATTTGCCCAAGCCATTTCTGGGTCTTGGAGATCTCATGTGCTTTAGCCTCTCTACCAATTTTCATGGCTAGAGCACATCCGATGCTACCCCAAATCAACACTCCCTCTTAGCGATGACTATGCTCTAGCAGTACTCACTGAGCATCACCCTGATTATAAGGCACCAGTACCTGTGCTGATGCTAGGCCTCCCCACCCAACATCCCCTGCACTGCTACATCCTGTACTGTTGCCCATGGCTCTGCCATTGCCACTATTGCATCCATACGGCAACTCCCTCTGCATCCATGCTGCTGCTGGTCCATCCTTCCAAAACTGCATCTGCACTGCATCCCCTTCTCATCATGCTGCATCATGCTACTCCATATTGCTATTACACTGCAACTCAGTTACTGAGAGGTAAGTAACTGATCCACCCAACTTCTGACATCCCTGTCAGGCTAGAAACGCTCCCGAAACTGAAGCTCCCTCTGCCGCTAATAAGTGCTCCCTCTACTGATCTCTGCGTTGTTGTAACAACTCCCTGCATCTCACACCGTTTCACACCTCTGTGCCATCTTGCACTGATGCAACACTCTCTGTGCCTCTCGCATTGTTGCAGCCTGCTAGCCTCATGCTACCCAGGGACTCCTACACCATAGCACTCTCTGCCGCTTCATCTGCATCCGTCACTACCGACATCCACCAGTCCTGCTACTCTCTCTTCAGGGCTCCCGTAGCAAGGTATAATCCAAGAGGTTGTCTACCTCAAGGATCCTGCCCATCATCGCCTGTAGTCCTCCTGACTACAGATCGATGTCTCCCCACCTCTTCTCTAGAGGTACGTGCGCACTCATGGCACAATCGTCATCCTCCTCAACCTCCTTCACCTTCGCTGGCGCTGCCTTAGAGTCAGATGCCTCTCCCTTGTTCTTCTTTCGCAGACACTGATTTGCATAATGACCCAGTTCCCCACAGTGGAAGCACTTGACCTTGGAGAGGTCCTTCTTCTTCCTCTTCTCTTGCTTTCTCACAAATGCCAGAGCTGCATCCTCTTCCTGTTCCTTCTTGATCCGGACTCATTTGTTGCTACTTCCCGCTTTGCTCAATCGCCTGATATCCTCTTGGCGAAGAGCCACCCACAATTCTTCCCAATCTGGAAGATCTGCCCTGCCTAATATGCTTTGGACAAATGTCTCCCACTCCTTGGAGACTGCGTTAAGTGCAGTCCTCACCATCAAATCTTTATCTGGCATGGCTCCTATGATCTCCTTCAACCAACTGAGAAAGTGATCTATCTGCTACCCCTTCTGCATCTGGCATGGCCGCAGTTGATTCTCAAGTAACATCTTCCTCTGCACGGAAGTATGTTGGTACAACGTCTTCAAGGTGTCCCACATTTCCTTTGCTGTCTCCTTCTCGGCAATATGTTGGACCACATGATCCTTGACCACATCAAGGATGATGCATTTTGCCTTGGCCATTGCCTCCTCGTACTTCTCATTAGCTGTCGGGTCAACTGAGATATCCATTGTTCTCAAGGCGAAGCCCTTGATGTGATGTCTATCTAGAGTGGACAAGATCCTGGCCTTCCAGACCACAAAGTTGGATGCCCCATCCATCCTGTCCTGATCCCTCAGCACATTCATGACCATCTCTTTGCTCTTCTATCGACTCCTCCGAGTCTCTCTACTTCCCTTCGGAAGTTCTCTCTTCGACTCCTACTGAGTCTCTCTACTTCCTGCCCGAAAATTCTCTGCTGGACTCCCTTTGAGTCCCAATTTCCCTTCTGGAAATCCTCTTGCCAATCGTCAAGTTGCACCTCTCTGATCTTCTGTGCACCTGCACACTGATCCGGATTCCTTGGCTAGAAATCCGCCTCGGTAGCAACTCCCTCTACCTTGGTTTTGCCTTGTTAGGTACTGTTCTGCCCACAGTGCCCCACCAGCTTTGCTCCCACAAACTGCCCACAGCGCCCCACCAGCTTCGCTCCCACAAACTGCCCACAGCGTCCTATGCCCCAAAAGTTGAAGGACTGAGCCTCCAAGCTCTGTGCAATCCCGACACTGGCAAAACAGCTCCCTCAGCCAACTGCGTCAACCCTCTTGGTCTCTGCATGAGCCTCTTTCTACCCTCCTCAGCCTCTACACTAGCCTCTCTCTGGCTCGAACTGATGACACAATCCCTTTGCGTCAACCCTTCTTCTATCGCTTCTGTAAGGATCAAATTCTATCACTCAGGACAACTGATTTTGCTGCGAATGCTCTGCTTAGCTGATGCCTTCAGGTTTCCTGTGATCTGCAACCACGCTCTAATACCATGTTGAAATTTCTAAGTCTATCCGTTAGAAATTTAATCTATATTCTTCTGGTTTCTTTCTTCTACTTGTTAAATTGGAACAATTTATTTAGAACATATAAATAATGAAATAAACAAAACATAGTCTCAACATCTACAGATCATCAGTTGAAAGAAAACAAACACACAAGTGACACCGTAATTTTGGACAAATGTCCCCAGAAAAACCCAATGCGGGAAAATCGGTGCAGCTATTTTGAGGGTTTATTATTATGCAGTATTTCCTTGAGTACAACTGGGTACCAAATTGGCTCACCCGACAGAGAAAATAACTGGCAGCAATACCTCTCTATTCGGAAACAGGTATTCAGGAAACCTATCCCACGAAACCCTCTCCAATGATTCTAAAGCTCTGCGATGGCCCTTTTGGCCTCTGTGTCAGCCCTCTAAGGCACTGCGCAGCCTCTGGGACCCTCTGCGTCACTCCAGCTGCTCTCTGCGTGGATGATGCAGTCCCTCTAGCCTCTGCACTCTCTGTTGGGCTCTATGTGGCCTGCCCTGGCTGCTGCTTCTCGCTCTGCCTCTGTGCTAGTCTCCCGGCACTGTCTCCGCCTCTCTATCCAGTACTCACTGCCTCTTGCTATTGATCATTGATTCGACTTTGCTTAGCAACCCCACTCTAACAAATCGAATGACTGATCACTCTAGTGTGTTCTCCAACTGACCCTCAAGCCTCCTCTTATACATTTCCTGTTGGTCCTTCAACAGCCGAGATTAAATCTCTAATCAATGACTAAGATTTGATTTGGCTTAATCCATGACTTTTGGAACCTTCTAACCCAGTTTTATGTTAATACCCATTAATATTTTATTTTTCCTAAGTTTAGACTTAGGAACTCCATTAAAAATATTAATTATTTTAATATCTCCCAAACCGGTTAGAATCTACCCAAACCATTTATGGGTCATGTTCTTTAGCCTCTCCACCAATTTTCATGGCTAGAGCACATCTGATGCTACTCCAAATTAACAACGTTGAGAGGCATGGACTTGGGCAATTATATAGCATCATTCATAGCCATGGTCACCTTCAGCACCCACAACGTTCCTACATTTTCTTTATTATTCATGGGATGATGCACCTGGATCAGCATACCCCTAGTCGGCTTAGCAATAATTAAATGGTGTGGCAATTGATCCAGGGCTCAGATGAGGTTTGTCTCATGCATTGAGACATGGGAGGGATAACACCATCTTTAGTGCCTTCAACGTTGGAGCATATTCAGGCTTATTCATCACTTGGAGACCCATGAGACCCAGTTTTGTGCCCCATACCCACATTTGTGGGCTATAGATGATTTGCAAAGAGATTTAGGGGCCAACCCTTAGACCTTGATTTTAGGAACCCTCTACACTTGTTTTGGCACTAGATGAACTCAACGCATGCCCTAAAAGGGCCTACAACAACATGATCTTAGCATTTTGGCCCTCTTATTGGAGATTTATCTTGATTTGTGACCTTGATTAGTGATTGCCAATACTTTATTGTTTGAGGGGCTCATAGGGTAAAATAGGACATAATTTGTCACAAATATATTAGAGATATTTTATTTGATCTCTCATCATCATCACACTTGGAATTCAACCTCATTGAGGAATTTGGCCTATCTAGTGAGTTTGCACTTGTTCTCTTCTGGAAGATTTGGATCTATTGGATGCATTTTGACATTTGGAGCTTATTCTTGGATATTTCTTGGAGCTATTATTTGGATAATGGAAGGAATGTGAAAATTCCGAAACCAGAAATCCTATTGCAACAACTGATGTTAATTCTTCTAATTGTTAATTCGATTAAACAATTTACTTGTTGTGTGCTATGACAGATATTTAATTAAATACGCTTCAACCTTTAAAAAACAAATATTGCGGAAGAAATAAAAATGTTGGAAGAATAGATGCACACACACAAATTGTTAAGTTATGGTATGTTCTATGATTATAACAGTTTACTTCTTTTTCTTATTATATAGATTAGCAATCACATGTACATAAAGTAAAGTGCAGATAGAACATTCAACAATCAACAGAAAAGAAGCCAAGACGAGACACAAGATGCGGCGACTAGCCAGAGACAAACCCCACAATGTGTGGGGAAACCCTTTGATCAAATCTTCTTTTATCTTCAATAATTTAGCAGAGAGAAATAGTGCAACAAATCTGATTTATATTAGCAGTAGAAAACCCTAGATCAGCAGCATCGGCATTAGTGGCTTCATCATCAAACTAGAGCAGACGATATCTCACAAACCGACCGTCGGATCGGCTTGATTCCACCACCAAAAGTTGCGGCTTCTAGAGGAGGTTCAAATGAACCTACAGTGCAGTTCAAGTGAGGAGATCTTCCAGTCCATGCAGATCAAACTTTACTTCTGCAGTTGCACCTTCAGTTTCAGCAGCATCCTTCAAACTAGGGCAGTCGATATCTTGCAAACCGTCTGTCAGATTGACTTGATTCCACCACCAAAAGTTGCAGCTTTTAGAGGAGGTTCAGATGAACCTATAGTGTTGAAATTTGGTACCAGAGGACAGGTGGTTCCCTTAGGCTTTGATCTTTGGCCTAGGGAAAAGTGTCTAAAAGAATTTAATTTTTTTCCTAAAGTGACTTTATAATTTTATAAAGTTAAATCTAATTTAAAAGTGACTTTAAGTGATAAAGTTACTAAGTCTAATTTTAAAGTGACTTTTATAAATTCAATGAAAAATTAGAAAGGAAAAGTGACTTTGGAAATAAATGACTAAGTGGGTCTTTATTAAAGTGGGGTGAATTAAAAAAATAAAAAGTGAGATTTAAATGAGCATTTAATCTCAGCCATTGATCTAAATCTATTTCAGCCATTGGATTTAGGGATCACCCAAAAGTCACTTGGGTCACCTAAAAGTCATTTAGAGTTATATTAAGGGAGGAAAAGGAGGAAAAGATCACATTCGATTCAATTCTTTCATGAACAGATTGGGAGAAGGACAGCAAGAGAGCAAGAGAGATTTCTGAGCAGGGAGGAGAAGGAGACAACAGCTTGGCACACATTCCAAGGCAGCAGTTGAACAGATTTGTACAACTGATTCAGCACACAGTGAAAGGCAGATTTTGGCACGATTTTCGAGGAGAGGTTTGCACAAAATCGAGGAGCAGTTTGCTGGTTTTTCTGCATGCAAAACGAGGGCCATACAACAACATTTAATGCTGAAAGTGGGCACGAAAATCGAGGAGACCGTACAACATTTATTGTTGTCCTGTTTGCTGTAATTTTCAGTTTGCTGTGAAGCATGGGAAAAGAGATAAGTTGTAAATTTGCTTGCTGATTTTTTGCTGAAAATTTCTCACTGTAAAAGGCAATTTTCAGAAATAAAGAAGAGCTCTCAAACTGGTTTTCCCCAAGAGTTGTAGGGGATTTTTCCAGGGTCACATTGACCAAAAATATCAGTGTTTAAATGTGTTTTAATGGCTGTTTATTACTGCTGATTTTTATTTCTGCAATTTCCAGCATTCTGTAAAATTTCCAGAATTTGTGTTTTCAGCAAATTTATTTTATTTCAGCTTGTTAAATGTATGGTTATGGGAAAGGGCATTTAACTAAATGGGAGAAATAAGGAGAAACTGAAAACCGGGGTGGAAAAACAAAAATTTCTACATGGTATCGGAGCTTGAATGCTGAAGGGCAGTTTGGGACAACAAAGGGAAAAATTACAGTTGCTAATTTTTCACTCAGAAAATTCCAGCAAGCTGATTTTTTCATAAACAACAGTTTTATCTTTACTACAGCAGTGTTATTTTTCAGTTTTAGGACAGCAGGATGTCATTGGGATTGAGGGTGGAGGATAGGCTGGATGGGCATATAAATTACAGCGTTTGAAAGGAGAGAATGCAGAGCATCTTTGAGGAGGCAGAAGTCTGGGATATCATGGTGCATACCACACGGAACCTTATTGTTGTGCCTACTGATGCTACTCAGTTGACAGCTTATAATAAAAAGAACAACAAGGGTAAGAGGTTGATTCTAGACGGAATCAAAGACCATTGCATTCCTCATGTGAGAGGAAAGAGCAATGCCCATGAGATGTGGACAGCATTGTCCAATCTCTACCAGAGTACCAATGAGAACCGGAAGATGGTCCTGAAGGAGAAGCTGAAGAACATTAAGATGGGTAATGATAGTGCAGCTGGATATCTCACAAAGATTACTAATGTGAGAGATGAGTTGGCAGCGATTGGAGAGGCCATTCCACCCACTGAGTTGGTGCGGATTGCACTGAATGGCCTCCCCCGTTCATGGTTGAACTTTGCTGATGGGGTTTGTGCACGTGAGACCCTTCCCACATGGGAGAGGTTTTGGGATGATTGCATTCAGACAGAGATCAGGAAAGGTCAGCTTGGGGCAGCCAAGCCAGTTGAGCAGGATGAGGATGTAGCACTGGTGGCAGGAGGCAAGAAAGGCAAAGGGAAGAAGCAGGCTTCCACAAGCAGTGGTGGGGGAAAAGGCAAAGGTAAAGGTAAACAGGGGAACACACAAAAGGACTATTCCAAGGTGAAGTGTTGGAATTGTCAAAAGATGGGACACTATGCAGTTTGTGTTCGGAGAAGAAGAAGAAGAAGGGGAAGAACCAGGACGTGGCAGCTTCAACAGAGATTGAGGACTTTGCTGGTCGTTTTGACCGAGAGTTTGCGTTCACTACGTGTGAGTCCTCTAGTGCAGGATCACCTGCCACACAGGTTCAGAGGGAGCATGCTTTTCCCTCGATTAGCGGAGCATCTTCAGGTATCTGGTATGTGGACAGTGGGGCTTCACGTCATATGACAGGAGTCCGTGAGTACTTCTCAGAGCTTTCAGAGAGTGGCACTGATATTGAGGCAGTACTCGGTGATGACAGAGTTGTTAGAGCAGTCGGGGTGGGGAAAGTGACATTTCAGAGGGATTCCAAACCTCCCTTGAAGGTGTCAGAGGTTCTTTATGTGCCAGGGATGAGGAAGAACCTCATATCCGTCTCAGCTTTGGAGGACAGAGGATATGAGGTACTGTTTAGGGGAGGACAGGTGTTGATGTATCCCAGGGGCACTCCAGCTGATTCAGCTAGAGTGATAGGTGTACGCCATGAAAAGGTGTACAAGTTTGCATTCCAGCCCCTTTTGGCATTGAGCAGTAGTACCGACAGCAGAGCTAGCAGTTCTGAGCTGTGTGAGATTTGGCACCGCAGGATGGGACATACGTATCATGGAGCCTTGAGGACATTGCGGGAGATCACTACAGGTGTGCCAGATTTCAGTACTGATCACTTTGATACTTGCAGAGGTTGTGCGATGGGCAAATTTGCCAAATTCCCTTTTCCCAGCAGTGACAGCAGAGCGACGGGGATACTTGATTTGATTCATTCCGATGTGAGCGGTCGGATGTCTCATGTTTCCTTGAGTGGATATGAGTACTATGTTTTATTCATTGATGATCACTCCAGGAGGACCTGGATTTATTTTTTGAAGACCAAGAGTGAGGTCTTCAAGCGGTTTCAGGAATTCAGAGCTCTTGTGGAGACTCAGACAGGTCGAAAGATCAAGTCCTTGAGGTCGGACAATGGAGGAGAGTACACCCTTGGAGAGTTTGTTGACTATTGTGAGGAGGCAGGCATTAGGAGGGAGTTCACTGTTCCTTACAACCCCCAGCAGAACAGGGTTGCGGAGAGAAATAACAGATCCATCATAGGGGCTGCCAAAGCCATGTTACATGATCAGGGGTTGCCATTGTTCTTGTGGGCAGAGGCCTGCAACACAGCTGTTTACTTGCAGAACAGGAGTCTGCATCGTGCCTTGGGGCACATGACTCCGGAGGAGTCTTTCTCTGGGAAGAGGCCTGATATTGGTCATCTTCATATCTTTGGATGCATTACATACTTCTATATACCCAAAGAGAAGAGGACCAAACTAGAGACCACCACAGAGAAGGGTATCTTTGTGGGCTACAATGAGACCTCAAAGGCCTTTCGGATTTACATTCCTGCACAGAGGAGAGTTGTTGTCAGATGGGATGTGAAGTTCGAGGAGGACAGGGCCTTTAGGAGGTCACAGGAGTTAGAGTATCTGGATCAGCCAGACCCTCAGCAGCAGTTGAGTCAGTCGCAGGGATCCAGTGGGCAGGGATCAGGAGGATCCGGAGGTACATCTATGAGGATGTCAGGTCCGTCAGTGAGCAGTGGCTCGCCGAACCAGAGGGGTGGTGCTCTGGGCAGCATGCAGAGCAGTTCACTAGGGAGTCCATTGATGGACAGTTCACACGGTGCCTCAGCTTCTACAGGTTCAGGTGCAGGCAGGAGGACAGCAGACAGACAGTCAGGAGTTCAAGCTACTGATGGTGATGAGGAGGAGGAGTTTCATTCTCCTATGGGAGAAGCATGCTTAGGGAAGAGAAAGCCCAAGTGGCTTCAGGACACCTTGAGAGATGCCACATCTGTTGCTGAGCCGAAGAGGCCGGTCAGAGAGAGTAGACCACCTGAGAGGTTTTGTAGCTATATGGCGATGGTTACCAGCATCCTTGACTCTGAGCCTTCTAGCTATGAGGAGGCAGCTAGCTAGCAGGTCTGGAGAGAGGCCATGCAGGAGGAGTATTCTTCTATCATGAAGAATGATGTTTGGGAGGTGGTGCCGAGGCCTGAGGGCAAATCCGTGGTTACTTCCAGATGGCTTTACAAGGTAAAGCATGCTGCAGATGGCAACATTGAGAAATTCAAAGCGAGGTTTGTGGCTAGAGGGTTTTCCCAGGTAGAGGGAGTTGATTATGATGAGACCTTCGCTCCCGTGGCTCGATATACTTCGATCCGCTCCATTATATCGATAGCAGCAGAGATGGGTTGGAAGATCCACCAGATGGATGTGAAGACCACATTTCTCAATGGCTTCATACAGGAGGAGGTGTACATTGAGCAGCCACAGGGCTTTGAGGTGCATGGGAAGGAGTCCCATGTGTGCAGACTGAAGAAGGCCCTTTATGGCCTGAAGCAAGCTCCCAGAGCTTGGTACTCCAGGATAGATACATATTTGCAGGGGATGGGTTTCACAAAGAGTGAGGCAGATCCGAACCTTTACTTTATTGTGATTGGTGAGGAGCCTCTCATTCTGGTGCTGTATGTGGATGACTTGATCATTACAGGTGCAGAGAGACTCATAAAGCACTGCAAGAGAGATCTTGCGAAGGAGTTTGAGATGAAGGACATCGGCTTGATGCATTACCTTTTGGGTTTGGAGGTGTGGCAGGAGGAGGGGCATTTTTCCTGGGGCTGTTATGTAAAAAATTAGTTAACTTAGATTATTATTTAATTTTAATTTTAATTAGACGAAATGGCACGATCATAAGATCATGCCCTTTCCCAAAGGGTGTCCATGGTGGTATATAAGCCAGGCACCCGCAATTGTAATAGCATCATCTGTAATTTTCATCTCTTTAATAAATATTTATATATAATTTCTGCGTATCATAAAATTCTCTGCTTCATTGGTATCAGAGCCAAGTTCGACATTTCAGGAATTTGGTTCCATTGCTGTTCGCCTTGTCCTCCACGGTCAATTCTCTGCTGTGTTACGCTGTATCGTTCACCATATGCCATTCGTCGACCATATGCCAGACCCCCTAGCCGCTGTTCCACTATAATCCGCTATAACCGTCGCCGATTTTTTGAGTGTCGTTGAACTGTGTCACGTCCGTCGCGTTGTTCATCGTCCCTTTCCAACCGACCCTACGTATTCTGGTTAAACTTCCGCGTGGGTCGTTCTGACTACTGCGTGGGTCATTGCACTCTTGTTGGCTACCGCCATTCCATCGATCCGCAATTTGATCCGTAGGCAAGGTTAAAAGCTGCGGTGATATTCCCTAAATTGTATTGTTTTTTTGAAAGGTCAAAGGTTCTGTCAGTCAACGTGACTGTTCAGCGTAGAAATATATAATATATATATTATATATAATATATATTTATATTGACAAATTATATATATAACAGTTAATTTATATATATATATATATATATATATATATATATATAATATAAATACATATAAATTATATATAATATATATTATAAATTTTATAACATATACCTTTAATTTAGTTATAAGTTATATATATATATATATATATATATATATAAATAAGGTTAATTTAATTAATTAAAAAGTTATATATATATATAGAATTTAATTAATTAAAATTTATATATATAAGTTAATTTAATTAATTAAATTTATTTTAATTAATTAAAAGTTATATGTATAAAACTTATTTTAGATTAAAAAAAAAAGGGAGGAAAAATATTTTAGCTGGCAAATAAATACACGCCCCCGCAAACCCGCTCAATGTCGACAATGACAATGGCGGATTTCCAGAAAAAATTGGTTGACGCAGAGCATAAGATAAATAACAACCACGACGAAGTTAGTAAAAGATTAAATGACGTCGAGAGCAAGCTTGGGGAGCAAGCAGACAAAATCAAAAATCTTCAAGATACGACAAATCGAATAGAAATAAAGATGGAAAATTACCATGTCCAGACAGAAGCAGGGATCAGAGATGTCTTAACAATGCTGAAAAGTCTGTGTAAAAGGTCGAATTGTACACCCGAACAACTACTAAAAGAAGGTGAAGAGAATCAAGAACACATCTCGTCAGATTCAGCTAAGTCCACAGACTCTCATGACAAAGTTGAATCCCCAAAAAAATCAGTGATACCCCACCAAGAAGCAAGTAACACAACCTTTACAAACAAGCAACTCTGGGATAACTTTACCAATCAACACCCTTTTTTCGCTCAACCAATAGCAACATACCAGCGACGGGCAAAAGTCGAGATGCCTAAATTCGATGGAAACGAAAAAAACAATGTTGCATCGATAAATAAAGCAGAAGAATACTTTGAGATATATGACATCAATGACGATGACGAAAAGCTCAGGCATGCATCCATGAAAATGGAAGGAGCAGCATATAACTGGTATATGTGGTGGAAAAAGACAACACACGTCATTAGCTGGAGAAAATTTAAAGATGCATTCTTCAAAAGATTCCAAGGTGTAAGAGAAGAAGAGTTCTTTTCAAAACTCATCAAGTTACGACAAAAAGGAAGTGTGGACGAATACACTCAAGAATGGGAGACCTTAGTAACACGAGTACCTAGGTTATCAGAATCTCGTCTAATTCAGTCATACATCTCGGGACTCAAAACCCATTTACAAGTAGAACTTGAGATGCATGATATTACATCTATAGAAGTAGCAAGACGAAAAGCAAAAACAGCTGAAAAGAAATCTGAACCAATATTTTGGTCAACAGCGGAAAAAGCTTATGCAAGACGAAGGATACCCCAGTATGTGGACTCAAATAATACAAGATATCTTCCACCACATCGTCGTGAAGATGAAAAATCTAATGTGGAAATGCAAAGGATAAAAGAGGGTAAATGTAAACGCTGTGGTGAGAAGTGGGACCCCAAACATAGATGTGCTAAAGGTAAAGAACCAAAGAACCTATATAATTGTGAAGCAACCAATGATTCAAACAGTGAAGATTATGACATAGAAGACACAGAAGACGCCCCAGAATTCTCACTAGAACTAGATGATGGAAGTATTCCACAAGTATCATTATCAGCTATGACAGGTATATCACAACCTCAGACTTTAAAGTTAAAAGGACACAGAAAGAAGAACAACGTAGTGGTTCTCGTCGACTCTGGAAGCACACACAATTTTTTAGATGCAACCGTGGCAAAGAGACTCAATATCTTTTCATTTCCCTTACCAAACATGAAAGTGATGGTAGCTAATGGTAAGAAGATTGAAAAGGTAGGGAAATGCCATAAGGTCAATTTTCACATTCAAGACTTTAATCTAGAGTCTCCATTCTTCACGATACTGTTAGGAGGAGTAGATGTAATCTTAGGTATCCAATGGCTACGAACTTTAGGTACTTACACTGCCAACCATCAAGTACAATTTATAAAATTCAAATGGGGAGGTCAGAAGTACAAGCTACACGGATTCCAAGCACCAGAAAATCAAGTTGTATCATCATCTCAGATGATGAAGCTGAGTCGAAGAAGAGCACCTACTTATGCAATACAATGTCACCAATTAGAAATGTTATCTGCAAATATGACCAGAGAAGAGTCACCAGAGATACAAGATTTGATTCGGAAGCATGAAAAAGTATTTCAAGACCGACCTATGAAGATGCCACCTAATAGGGAAATTGAGCATACAATAGAAGTCAAGGCAGGGTCAGACCCTATCAACATCAATCCATACCGATATCCACATCACCAAAGAACAGAATTAGAGAGATTAATCCAAGACCTTTTAAAGTGTCCGACCTTGATCATCTTAGAATATCTGATCAAGTGGAAGGACTTACCCGAAGAAGACGCTTTCTGGGAGAATGAATCATTCTTCAACAACATCCGTCGTTACTTATGCTTTGAGGACAAAGCATTCTTTCGAGAGGAAGGCAATGTTATGTAAAAAATTAGTTAACTTAGGTTATTATTTAATTTTAATTTTAATTAGACGAAACGGCACGATCATAAGATCATGCCCTTTCCCAAAGGGTGTCCATGGCGGTATATAAGCCAGGCACCCGCAATTGTAATAGCATCATTTGTAATTTTCATCTCTTTAATAAATATTTATATATAATTTCTGCGTATCATAAAATTCTCTGCTTCAGGGGCAGGGGAAGTATATTGTGGACATCCTAAGCAGATTCCACATGGAGGATTGTAGACCCATGTCGACACCAATGATCACCAACTGGAAGAAGCTTCATGCTTCGGATTCCGAGTTGGTGGATCCCACATTGTACAGGCAACTGATTGGTTCCTTGATGTATTTGGTCAACACTAGACCAGATATCTGTTTTGCAGTCAACACGATGAGTCAGTTTATGTGTGAGCCTAGGAAGGTTCACTGGGTGGCTGCAAAACACATTTTGCGATACTTGCAGGGGACAGTGGATTATGGTCTAGACTACAGGCAGGGAGATGGAGTGAGATTGGCAGGATACACTGATTCTGATTGGGCAGGTTGTGCTTCTGATAAGAATAGCACTTTAGGGTGCTGTTTTGGGTTGGGTTCAGCAGTAGTGTCATGGTTCAGCCGGAAGCAGCAGTCAGTAGCACTGAGTTCAGCGGAAGCAGAGTATATGGCAGCCAGTCTAGCTAGTTGTGAGGCTATCTGGCTTCGCAAGATGTTGCTTGGCTTATTTGGTCAGCTGTTGAGACCTTCAGTGATTTACTGTGATAATCAGAGTTGCATTAAACTCACGGAGAATCCAGTATTTCATGACAGATCAAAGCATATCGGGATCAGATATCATTTCATCAGAGACTATGTTCAAAAGGGAGTTGTGAAGCTTGAGTATATTTCCACTGATGAGAAGGTTGCAGATATCCTTACCAAAGCCTTACCATGGGGCAAGCATGTCTACTTCAGAGACAAAATGGGTGTGGTGAGGAACACCTTCCTCGGTAAGAGGGAGTGTTGAAATTTGGTACCGGAGGACAGGTGGTTCCCTTAGGCTTTGATCTTTGGCCTAGGGAAAAATGTCCAAAAGAATTTAATTTTTTTCCTAAAGTGACTTTATAATTTTATAAAGTTAAATCTAATTTAAAAGTGACTTTAAGTGATAAAGTTAGTAAGTCTAATTTTAAAGTGACTTTTATAAAGTCAATGAAAAATTAGAAAGGAAAAATGACTTTGGAAATAAATGACTAAGTGGGTCTTTATTAAAGTGGGGTGAATTAAAAAATAAAAAGTGATTTAAATGAGCATTTAATCTCAGCCATTGATGTAAATCTATTTCAGCCATTGGATTTAGAGATCACCCAAAAGTCACTTGGGTCACCCAAAAGTCATTTGGAGTTATATTAAGGGAGGAAAGGAGGAAAATATCACATTCGATTCAATTATTTCATGAGCAGATTGGGAGAAGGAGAGCAAGAGAGATTTCTGAGTAGGGAGGAGAAGGAGACAGCAGCTTGGCACACATTCCAAGGCAGCAGTTGAGCAGATTTGTACAGCTGATTCAGCACACAGTGAAAGGCAGATTTTGGCACGATTTTCAAGGAGAGGTTTGCACAAAATCGAGGAGCAGTTTGCTGATTTTTCTGCACGCAAAACGAGGGCCATACAACAGCATTTAATGCTGAAAGTGGGCACAAAAATCGAGGAGACCGTACAGCATTTATTGCTGTCCTGTTTGCTGTAATTTCCAGTTTGCTGTGAAGCATGGGAAAAGAGATAAGTTGTAAATTTGTTTGCTGATTTTTTGCTGAAAATTTCTCACTATAAAAGGTAATTTTCAGAAATAAAGAAGAGCTCTCAAACTGGTTTTCCCCAAGAGTTGTAGGGGGTTTTTCCAGGGTCACATTGACCAAAAATCTTAGTGTTTAAATGTGTTTTAATGGCTGTTTATTACTGTTGATTTTTATTTCTGCAATTTCCAGCATTCTGTAAAATTTCCAGAATTTGTGTTTTTAGCAAATTTATTTTTTTCAGCGTGTTAAATGTATGGTTATGGGAAAGGGCATTTAACTATATGGGAGAAATAAGGAGAAACTGAAAACCGGGGTGGGAAAACATAAATTTCTACATATAGTGCAGTTCAGATGAGGAGATCTTCTAATCCATGTAGGTCAAACTTTATTTCTGCAGTTGCAGCTTCCTTCAAACTAGGGCAATCGATATCTTGCAAACCGTCCGTCGGATTGACTTGATTCCACCACCAAAAGTTGCCGCTTTCAGAGGAGGTTCAGATGAACCTACAACGCAGTTCAGATGAGGAGATATTCTAGTCCACGCAAGTCAAACTTCACTTCTGCAGTTGCAGCATTAGTTTCAGCAGCTTCCGGCTTCACATGTGTGAGAGAGAGACCCTTTTCTGCGCAGTAGAGAAGAGACTCTTTTCTGCGTAGTAGAGAGAGAGATGTGATGAGATGAGTGAGTCCAAATGAGAAAAAGTCCTATATTTATACACAACGTTGGTGTTTGAATAGATGCGACTGTTGGGCTTCTGAGCTTACATGAGTTGTAGGTCGGCTTGATAATAATTCCATAATCAAAATAAATTCATATCTTCATGAATACTTATCGGAATCGGATGATCTTTATATCAATCCTACACCTCTCAATGAGAGGAATCTAATGAACATACTGTCAGCCATGAATAAGATGACCCACATGAATTTTGGCCCTAGTTGCCAATTTTAACACTCCCTCTCAACTAGGGAGAACTTCATCTGCAATCTGTCTATCGGACGCTACTATTCATCCATCAAATGCACTGCCCTATACAGCATGACCCTTGCCCTGCTCTGCTCTATTCTGCCTGTTCTGCTTTGTCTTGTTCTGCCTTGAACTGATCTGTATTGTTCTGCTCTGTTCTGCTTTGCTCTTGCATTGTTTTGTTCTGCTCTGCTTTTGTCCGAATTATGAAGAAGAAGAAATGATCGAGGATGTATCATACTAACTCAAAGTCAGTCTCAGAGTATGTACCACTGGTCCCAGACCAGTCTTAACCGACCCAAAGTCAGCATCATAGTATGTACAACTCCTACCACTGGTCCCAGACTAGTAACATCCTCCACTGACTCAAAGTCAGTCTCAGAGTGCGTACCACTAGTCCCAGACCAGTCTCAACAGACCCGAAGTCAGCTTCATAGTAGGTACCACTCCTACCACTGGTCCCAGACTAGTATCGCAATCTCAGAGAGTGTACCACTGGTCCCAGACCAGTCTCAACCGACCCGAAGTCAACGTCATAGTATGTACCACTCTCACTGGTCCCAGACCAATACTGCACTGACACGAAGTTAGTCTCAGAGTATGTACCACTAGTCCCAAACTGGTCTCAACCGACCTGAAGTCAGCGTCATAGTATGGTACAACTCCTACCACTGGTCCCAGACCAGTATCATTGATCCCAGATCAATGGAGGTCATCCTAGCGTAGGAAGTATGGTAGATACAATGATGCGTCCATCGGTACTACTATGGTCCCTAACTTCATTTCCGTACTCATTGATCAGATGAGAGGTACTTCCCATAAGTCCCAAACCGCATGGGTAGGATGCCTCGACAGGAGAACTAATCAATCCTATCCTCACCGGAGAACACATCAATCTAGCTACAATCACCATGGATGACACATCAATCCAGGCCGCCATGGAGAACACATCAATCCAGGCCCTCACAAGAGAACACATCAATCCTGCTACAGTTGCCATGGAGAACACATCAATCCAGACCTCACAGGAGAACACATCAATCTTGCTACAGTCGCCATGGAGAACACATCAATCCAGGCCTCACAGGAGAACACATCAATCCTGCTACAGTCGCCATGGAGAACACATCAATCCAGGCCTCACAGGAGAACACATCAATCCTGCTACAGTCACCATGGAGAACACATCAATCCTGCTACAGTCGCCATGGAGAACACATCAATCTAGGCCTCACAGGAGAACACATCAATCCTGCTACAATCGCCATGGAGAACACATCAATCTAGGCCTCATAGGAGAACTAATCATCCTGCTACACAGGAGAGCGAATCATCTTGTCCCACAAGAGAGCAAATCATCTTGTTCCAGTGTGCACCACCAGGGGAGGGTGAGTCACCCTGTGGTCGTATGTTGCTCCAGTAAGAACCGCAAGCCCTCAGAGCTCCTAGAGTTCAATGTATGCAACATGCAGGACCCTTGTACAAGGGTTTCTTGACAACTCCAGGTCGTTTGGGAAAATCGCAGATTAGATCTTTCCTCGGGGCTTTGACAAGGTTTATCGACCTGTACATCATCTTAATGCAATGGAACCTCCTTGCTCATTGACTTACCATATCCCAGATGATGTCTATCTGCTGGAGCAATCGACGAATATGGGATTCCTCAATAATCGAATCCCACCTTTGGTTGTTACAGAGAATCACAATGGTATGTGTTCAAACAGCTCACTGAAGAGCTTCCCCAACCAGGCAGCTTCATACGAGATCATACTCGTAGATATGTATCTGGTCTCGGCGGTGCTTATGGCAATCGACTTCTGCTTCCTGCTCATCCATTATATCGAAGCTGAATCCAAAGAGAAACAGCACTAAAAGTGCTCCAGTAATCCTCCACACTACTTGCCTAATCAGCGTTCGAATAATCATGCAGTTTCATATTTCCGGCAGTGTATCTCAATCCATGAGAGATTTTGTCCTGAAGACATCTTAGAAGATTCTTGGCACCAATCTAGTGAGGCTCAACCAAATATGAGCTCATAATGCTAACTGCAAAACATATGTTCGGACGGAGGTTCACCAAGAACATCAATGCGAATGAGTTTTTGAAACTCAGAGGCATTTCCCAAATCTGGTCCGACATCACTACCATTAACTTCTGAAAGTTAAGATCCTTAAGGTAGTCGCAGGCTTGCAGTCCACCATACCAAATATTTTCAGAATCTTCACCACATATTTTCCTTGAGATGGGAAAATTTCCCTTGGCTTCTACCACACTTCAAGTCCTTGGTCTTTCATTTCAAATTCAGAAGCCAACTCCCTCTTTCATTTGTGAATGATAGGGTATGCACCTGTTAGAAAGAGGTCATCCACATATAGAACCAGTCTGAGAGGTTTGTCATCTTCAACCTTAAAGTAAAGTTTAGGATCGGCTTCACTCCTAGTGAATCCCAGCTTCATCAAGTAGCTATCGATCCTCTCATACCATGCTCGGGGTGCTTGCTTTAGCCCATAAAGAGCCTTCTTCAACCTGCATACATGAGATTTTCAATCATGAATCTCAAATCCTTCGGGTTGCTCCACATAGACCTCTTATTTGATCGAACCGTGCAAGAATGCGGTCTTGACATCCATCTGATGTAGGTTCCATCCTTGTGAAAATGTAAGGGCTATGATCGAGCGAATGGTCGCATCTCTGGCAACAGGTGCAAATATCACATCATAGTCTATACCTTCCTTCTGGGAGAAACCACAAGCAACAAAACGAGCCTTATACTTTTCCGTACTTTCATTTGTTGCAGCTTTATCTGGTAAATCCATTTTGAAGTAACGATTATCTTGTCCAGGGGTCTGGGAACTACTTCCTAGACATCATTCTCCATAATGGTCATATCATCCTTCCATACTTGATGCTTGATGGCATCTGAGAATGATGAAGGCTCATTTTGTATGATTGTGCTCATAATGGTCAGGTATCCCTGATACCTGTTAGGTTTCTTACTTTCACGAAAGGTTCTTCGGGGTGCAGCATGTCCTTCAGCATCATCAAGTATCCCCCTAAGCCATGAAGGCCTCTTCTTAGAAGAGGAAGGCTCAGGTGGATAAATAGGATCCATGGGTTCCTCCACATCAGGCATTGTTACATCATCTACCCATAGAGACAGCTTCCACAATTGTACGGTTCTTCCTTTCCGCCACACCATTCTGCTCAGGAGTATGTGGTGTAGTAGTCTCCCTCTTAATGCCAGCCTCATATATGCCTAAGTGAACCAACTGTAATATATCAGAGGTCTTGCTTTGGCTTGAGGGGAATGGTCCCCTTTTGATTTTTCCTTCGGCACATCCTGGACATACACCTTCTTTCTCTACTTGGAATCTGGGCATCCTTGTCACCATTTGTCTTATACCGAGTAGAGCTTTATAATGAAGGGGGGGAAAACCTCCGATGCCAAAGTTCGGACTGAAGAGATGTGTCATAAGACGTGACACCTAGCGGACTTCCATTGACCTGATATAATGAATCAACACGAAATCCAAGAGTAAATGCATCTTTAACATTATTTTTCCATATACGTACCTTGCCATCGTTGAAGGTTACTTTGTAGCCTTTGTCTTCTATTGCCGAGATGGACACCAGGTTCTTTTTGAGGTCAGGTGCATTTAATACATCCTGCAATTTCTAGCCTTCTTGAATGGTTGTCCTCTTCCTTGATTCGCAGCTCTCCTCTTACCTTAGCTATTGAATTTGTCATTCCTTTGATTGCCATTAGAGGGATTTTGATCATCGTCACAGTAAGAGTCCTTTCTATCAGGGCATTCCCTTGCATAGTGACCTACTTTATTGCAAATGTAATATCGTCATTTTCTTCCACCCTTAGGTCCAGCCTTTCCTTTTGATTTAGTCCCGAAATTATTTCTTTTCTTAGCATGAGAAGAAAAGGCAGCAGGAGGACCTTAAGGCATGGGCATTTCTTGCTCTTCTACCTTTGTGTCTTCTTGAATGCATCCAGCGATTAATTCCTCGAAACCAAGAATTATATTATTGTTTAGAAGAGTAGTCCTGAACACATACCATTTGGATGGTAATCCTCCAAGAGTCGTGAGTTCCGTTTCTCTGTCAGTAATAGTCTGCTCAATAGATAGGAAATCATTCTTGATCTCGGTGATTCTTAAGAAGTATGCTTGCATACTCTCATCTTTACTCTTCTTGATTTCCCTCAGCGTATTTCTAAGAAACAAAACATGATTTGCATCATTGACTTTAAATAAACTCACCAGTATATCGTAGATTTCCTTGGAGGTGTCCAGTTCAGAGATGTAGGCCACCAAGTGCTTGTCGATAGAGTCCTGGATGATCTTCTATGTTTTGACTTCTCTGTTTTTCCATTTTTTCGAGGCAGCAGCGGATGCATTTGATGGAGGCTCAACAATATTGCCTCTTACATGGTCCAACACTCCTTGTTCTTCTAGGGTTAGATCGATAGACATCTTCCATCCGTGATAGTCAGCTTTCTCATGGAGCTTGTCTTCGGCAGGAAAGAGTGTTGAGGACCCCATAGTTCTTTTAGGATAGCCTTGCCAATCTTCTCTTCGGTGATTGCTCTTGCTCTTGCTCGGGCTTTGTCTTCACCTCAGCTCTGATACCATGTTAAGTTATGGTATGTTCTATGCTTATAACAGTTTACTTCTTTTTCTTATTATATAGATTAGCAATCACATGTAAATAAAGTAAAGTGCAGATAGAACATTCAATGATCGACAAAAAACAAGCCAAGACAAGAGACACAAGATGTGGTGGCTAGCCAGGGACAAACCCCACAATGTGTGGGGAAACCCTTTGATCAAATATTCTTTTATCTTCAATAATTCAGCAAAGAGAAATTAGCAATCACATGTAAATAAAGTAAAGTGCAGATAGAACATTCAATGATCGACAAAAAACAAGCCAAGACAAGAGACACAAGATGTGGTGGCTAGCCAGGGACAAACCCCACAATGTGTGGGGAAACCCTTTGATCAAATATTCTTTTATCTTCAATAATTCAGCAAAGAGAAATAGTACAATAAATCTGATTTATATCAGCAATAGCAAACCCTAGATCAGCAGCATCAGCATTAGCGGCTTCATCATCAAACTAGGGTAGACGATATCTCACAAACCGACCGTCGGATCGGCTTGATTCCACCACCAAAAGTTGCGGCTTCCAGAGGAGGTTCAGATGAACCTACAGTGCAGTTCAGATGAGGAGATCTTCCAGTCCACGCAGATCAAACTTTACTTCTACAGTTGTAGCTTCAGTTTCAGCAGCGTCCTTCAAACTAGGGCAGTCGATATCTTGCAAACCATCCGTCAGATTGACTTGATTCCACCACCAAAAGTTGCGGCTTTCAGAGGAGGTTCAGATGAACCTATAGAGCAGTTCAGATGAGGAGATCTTCTAGTCCACACAGCTCAAACTTTACTTCTGCAGTTGCAGCTTCCTTCAAACTAGGGCAGTCGATATCTTGCAAACCGTCCGTCGGATTGACTTGATTCCACCACCAAAAGTTGTGGCTTTCAGAGGAGGTTCAAATGAACCTACAGTGCAGTTCAATAAGGAGATCTTCTAGTCCACGCAGGTCAAACTTTACTTCTGCAATTGCAGCTTCAGTTTCAGCAACTTTCGGCTTCACATGTGTGAGAGAGAGACCCTTTTCTGCGCAGTAGAGAAGAGACTCTTTTGTGCGTAGTAGAGAGAGAGATGTGATGAGATGAGTGAGTCCAAATGAGAAAAAGTCCTATATTTATACACAACGTTGGTGTTTGAATAGATGCGACTGTTGGGCTTCTAAGCCTACATGAGTTGTAGGTCGGCTTGATAATAATTCCATAATCAAAATAAATTCATATCTTCATGAATACTTATCGGAATCAGATGATCATTATATCAATCCTACACCTTTCGACGAGAGGAATCTAATGAACATATTATCAGCCATGAATAAGATGACCCACATGAATTTTGGCTTTAGTTGCCAATTTTAATACAAATACATAATTATTTTTGGACTAAGTCCTTGGAAAAACCCAACTCAGGAAAACCCAACCCGGGAAAACCAGTGCAACAACTGAGGGTTTTAATATTATGCAGTATTAAATATGAGTATGTTGTAGCGGCTACAACCACCCACCAAAATGTTGCCTTAGCTTCGTTTTGGAGCCTCCCTACCAACCTTTCACAGCGGCATGTCTTGTCGTGTCAAGTACACAAGCTCCAATGATTTTCTTGCAGAATGGCAGCGTGTCCATCAAAGCTTGTTGCATCCCCCTCACAGGCTGTTTCACCGAACTTGGTCCAACTGCAGGTTGAGCAACTCCCTCAAGAAATTGCGCAATTCTGGAGGGAAACCAAACTTCCCTCCAGAAATTGCACAATTTTGTGTGGCAACCTACTGGGCTCTAGAATTGTGCAACTATGCCTGCCACTGTTCACTGAGAAAATTGCAATTCCTCCCAGCAGGGATGCTTAGCCCAGAAATTGCGCAATCCCTCTGGGCAACCAGCCCAACTCCCTCCTAGAAATGCACATTTTTTCCTCCTAGCTGAGCAGACTGTTGCATGTGCAGTTGAGTTGACCGGTTCCCTCCGGGATCGAGCAAAACTTATTTGCATGCATGGGTTGCTCCTCCCAAGGCAGCATGCAAAGGCATCCCTTGATTCAGGGATCTATTTTTAGCAGCTGGAGGTTACATGCAAGGATCATCTCAAAAACCTCCCGCCAAGTGTCGCTTTTCCTAGATTTGTGGCATGTGTGTCACAACCTCGATCTTATCAAAACTCATCAATTGGATGTTGCAGAGCTCATTCCTCACATCGACCTTGTAGCTCTGGCATACCACATTGCATCTAGGAGTCGTCGACACATTCAGTTCAACTGTATTGGGAAAGCCCACTGCTCATGACTTGCGTTACGTTTTTGGCACTTTTTGTGTTTTACTTCGTGTGAGTGATGTCCGCTTGATTTCAATAAGCGCTTGCTGTCGTTTTGATGTATGTTAGCTTGTAGAAGCACCATTTCAGTTTTCGTTCGCATCTCACTATTGTCGCATGCATGCCACTGTTTTTGCATGGACAGTTGTCGTTGCAGTGACTCGCTTCACACACATGCACGCTTTCCCATTTCCTGAATCCTGCACTTGCTATTTGCATGTATGATCATTCACTCTCATTTTGCATTCATCTCACCATGCATTCAGACTTCTCATCTTTTCAGTCACCCGTCGGTCGAACTAGGCTGCCTTGGCCCGGACCATGCCTTTCCCGGTTAGCACTGCGCATTTCCAGAAGCGAAGACTCTGCCTTCCCTCCTAAAATTGTGCAAGTCTAGCCAGACACTGACCTCCAGGCTTGCATTGCGCAATTCTTGGAGGCAGTGTCTCGTTGGCCTAGAAACTGCGCAATGCAGTTTGTTGGTTGCATGTCATTGCTGACTGAAATTGTGCATTGCGTAGTTTCAGTCCTCAGCAGGCCAGGCTGGACTATGCATTGCGCAGTTCCAGCAGTCAGTCAGCCTCGTGACAGCTCGGACTGTGCCTTGCGCAGTTTTGGCAGTTAGTGTCCCGACCTCCCAGTGGAAATTACGCAACCTTCATGATCAGTCACACAGGTATGCTGCAAGCCAGTTCTCAAGTTGTTTTTGGTTTTCGACTGATAGATTGCTTGCCATGAGTGTTTCCATGTCTCCAGGTATCACAGGAGTTCATCTGCCTCTGAGCATTACAAGTACAATGCTTTCCAGGAGAGCAGAGTCGAAGACACTATTCAGAGCACACTTGGGGATGCAGTCGATCAAGTGTCTATGAACTTGCCTACCCACGAAGACATCAAGTTGTTCGTAGACAAGGACATCAAGATATGACGACAACAACATCACAGCAAGCAGCACCATGAACAGCAGTTGAAGGCAGCATACTGGATGCAACGAACGCAAGAGGAAGGTTGTTGACAATACAGAGGCGAAACAAAGTTGCAAGCTCAAACAGATCCACTTGTGATGAAAGCAACTTTGGGGACTCGGGATATGATGTGACGACACGACATGAAGATCGCGTGAAGGCAGAGAACGGAACAAAGAAGCAGTTGCATGTGCTGAAGCAGCAACTCAAGGAAGAACAGGAGCTGCATAGATGAGAGAATGAGTTGCAGCAGGAACAGGTATAGCACGGGGTGCAACATGCACTCACGGATGAAACTGCGTTTGTACAAGTTATAGATCCATCCCAGTAGCTGGCATGGAGCAGACATGGAGAGCAATGTTGTTGATCGCATGCAATGGAATTCAGCAGCATGCATGTCATTGTGTGCACTCATGCGATCCCACCCATTCAGCACACTTACCAAGGCAAAGATAAGAAGCAAGTCCGACTGGAGCTGAACATGCAGTTGACAGTTGATGTGCATGACCACTAGCACATACTGGAAGATCAGCATGGACACTATGCATTAGTGTGTTGTCGTTTCGGCCGCACCCAAGAAGACCATGCATATGTTAGCAGACGAGTTGAATGGAGGAGCCATACCAATGCACCCGGATGCAATAGAGGCAAGAGTTTGCTTTAGCAAGGTGTCACCATGGAGCGCATGCACACCATCACGGACGACCAAGCTTAGCATCAACTCACCACCTTCACCATCACAAGCATGTCAAAGAGTTGGTCTCATCAAAACAGATCGAGTGTCAGTGATGTCTTGCATGGATTGCTCAAGCCATTTTGTCTCACATGGGCACATGTGCATTGTAATGTAACGTCTTGTCAAGTGGAAGTTCAAGTGTCGATAGTTGGATGTAACAGTCATAGATTAGATGAAGATTCATGAGGGTAGATGAATTATGACAAAGGAGAATGTCAAGGGTCACCCCACCCTTTGCTATAAATAGAACCTCATAACTCATTGTAAAGGCTTTTGGTCGGCCAAACTTCCAATAGGACTATCTTAGAGAGAGCTTGGACAATATTGTAACCAGCCTTGGCTTCTCCACTGTGCAGAGCTAGTATATCTCTTTGGAGGAGCAGGCGGTTGTGGCTATAACGTTCCGCTATCGGAACTAGTGGTTGGACATGGATGTATTGTATGACTAGAACTTACACTTATTAATATAACAAAGCCAACACGTTTCATGCATATGTTGTATTGTATTCTATGCTATCTGGTTTACTCTAAATGATATATGTATGTTTGCTTACGCATGCATGTATGGACTATTCTGTATAAGTATGTAAGAATATTTTTGAAATGTGTTGTTGGTTTAACCATCACTTTGGATTGCTAGCTAACTTGCTTTCCATGTTGTGATGCATCTTTTCTCATGTGTTCCCTTCTTAACTCCGTGCTATCACATGTTTCCAAGGGGCACACCCACCTCAACCCCCATGTGTTAGAACCTCTCATGCACCTTCCTAGGCTTACTGCATATATCACACCCTTTCTACCAACAGAGTTATCTTAGTTGCCTCTGTGCGAAATCGCGGTCAAGGCATTACCCTACAACCCATTGTTGGAGATTGGAACTCCTACACCAAACGGTCTGAGGTATAATTGGGACTTCGTACCAGGGAGATCCCCTAACATGTTGGCGGGTCCAACACCGTCAACATTTTGGCGCTAGGAGGGCCAAATAACACGCTAAGTCCTCACATTTGTTTTGTATCTCTACATATCTATCATGACTACCTACAGAGTTACTCTTCTAGAGTGCATGTCTTATGGAAACGACTTCATTATCTCGAAAAAGCTCTCGGATTACTTGTCGCATAAAACATATGATGGTGGAGGCCACGTAGCCTTGGTTAGGCATGCGGTCGGCATTGTAGGCTCATGCGAAAGACATGGAATCTTTGAAGAATACATGACCTGCGTGATGTTCGTCTACACGCTTCAAGGGCACCCAATGCGCTGGTGTGCTACGCTACCCGGAAAATCTATTCATTCTCTTGCTCATCTGATTGCAAAGATAGACCATGCTTTCAATCGCTTTAACCATAAAGCACTCGATCAAGAAATTTTGAAATTACGAAAAGCACCCGATGAATCCGTTGATCAGTTTTACACACGCTTTTGTAATCTTGCATATAGATTTCCAGAAGATGAATTTGATTGGAAATTTCTTTATGGAAGATTTGAGTATCTTCTTCGCATATTCGAACCCCTCTCAGCACACTTCGGTGATGGAGCTGCGCAATCACAAGCAGGCACAATTGCTGTCACAAGTCACTGTCCACCTTAACCTCATCAAACAACTCCACCACCGCGGAGTGATTTGGGAAATCATGCACACACATCTGTTGAGCTGTCACATCCTCCCACCCCATCTGCTCTTGATATCTACGTAGATTTGGCTTGCAAGCCTGTTGGTTGTCACATGGATTCGTTCCCTCAACCTCTGTCCCCGCGTTCTGTTGATCCTTTGGATAGTACTGTCTTGTGTTCTTCCATTCCGGACTCCTCACCTGCTGTGAACGAAGATCAAGTTGTCAATGGAGTTGGTGTTATGCAGCCAACCTGCGCCGTCATTCATGATGAGTGTGTGCGAGAATCTAAAGAAGAACCCGTGGTGAAGGATGACTCCCTTCCAGCCACGCCTCATCCGCTTTATCCCGACATCCCTTGTGATTCTACCACTACTGATTTACCCTATGAAAACTCATTTCCGATCATTCACAGGACACGTTGGATGTCAGTCTATCATTACAGTGTGGAGAGGACACATGTTCCTCTGAAAATCAGTCCAATCTCTCATTTTTGAAAACACAGAGGGTGAACATCTTTTCTTCTCATCTACCCCTCTACCCGATTCATCAAATCATGAGGATGCCGACAAACATCTTGAATTTTCTGATCTTGGTTGTCATGATCTCTTTACTTCTTCATCTCATCACGATGTTCATTCAATCGTTGTTTATATGTCTAAGACATTGGTCTACGATGCTCTATCTGTCAACGAAGTCGAAACCCCACAGACTGTCGAGGCACTTCAACCCACGCTGTGTAGAAATTTCTGTTTTCCCACCCCGGTTTTCAGTTTCTCCTTATTTCTGCCATATAGTTAAATGCCCTTTCCCATAACCATACATTTAACAAGCTAGAAAAAAATAAATTTGCTGAAAACACAAATTCTGAAAATTTTATAGAAAGCTGGAAATTGGAGAAATAAAAATCAGTAGTAATAAACAGCCATTAAAACGCATCTAAACACTGAGATTTTTGGTCAATGTGACCCTGGAAAAACCCCCTACAACTCTTGGGGAAAACCAATTCGAGAGCTCTTTATTTCTGAAAATGCCTTTTTCACAGTGAGAAATATTCAGCAAAAAAATCAGCAAGCAAATTTACAACTTATCTCTTTTCCCATGCCTCACAGCAAAATGGAAATTATAGCAAACAGGACAGCAATAAATGCTGTATGGCCTCCTCGATTTTCGTGCCCACTTTCAGCATTAAATGTTGTTGTACGACCAACATTAAATGCGTTGTACGGACTGCAATAAATGCGTTTTACGGCCTGCAATAAATGTGTTGTACGGACCTTGTTTTGCATGTAGAAAAATTAGCAAACTGCTCCTCGATTTTTGTGCAAACCACTCCTCGAAAATCATGCCAAAATCTGCCTTTCACTGTGTGCTGAACCAGCTGTACAAATCTGCTCAACTTCTGCCTTGGAATGTGTGCCAAGCTACTGTCTCCTTCTCCTCCCTGCTCAGAAATCTCTCTTGCTCTCTTGCTCTCCTTCTCCCAATCTGCTCATGAAAGAATTGAATGACCTTTTTCTCCTTTTCCTCCTTTAATCTAACCCCAAGTGACTTTTGGGTGATCCAAGTGACTTTTGGATGATCCCTAAATCCAATGACTGAAATAGATTGAGATCTAAGGCTGAGATTAAATGCTCATTTAGATCTCACCATTTATTTTTTAATTCACCCCACTTTAATAAAGACCCACTTAGTCATTTATTTCCAAAGTCACTTTTCCTTTCTAATTTTTCATTGACTTTATAAAAGTCACTTTAAAATTAGACTTAGTAACTTTATCACTTAAAATCACTTTTAAATTAGATTTAACTTTATAAAAATTATAAAGTTACTTTAGGAGAAAAATTAAATTCTTTTGGACACTTTTCCCCTAGGCCAAAGATCGAAGCCTAAGGAAACCACCTGTCCTCCGGTACCAAATTTCAACACTCCCTCTTATCGAGGAAGGTGTTCCTCACCACACCCATCTTGTCTCTGAAGTAGACATGCTTGCCCCGTGGTAAGGCTTTGGTAAGAATATTTGCAACCTGCTCATCAGTGGAAATATACTCAAACTTCACAGCTCCCTTCTGAACATAGTCTCTGATGAAATGATATCTGATCCCGATATGCTTTGACCTGTCATGAAATACTGGATTCTCCGTGAGTTTAATGCAACTCTGATTATCACAGTAAATCACTGAAGGTCTCAACGGCTGACCAAATAAGCCAAACAACATCTTGCGAAGCCAGATAGCCTCACAACTAGCTAGACTGGCTGCCATATACTCTGCTTCCGCTGAACTCAGTGCTACTAACTGCTGTTTCCGGCTGAACCATGACACTACTGCTGAACCCAACCCAAAACAGCACCCTGAAGTGCTCTTCCTATCAGAAGCACAACCTGCCCAATCAGAATCAGTGTATCTTTCCAATCTCACTCCATCTCCCTCCCTGTAGTCCAGACCATAATCCACTGTCCCCTGCAAGTACCGCAAAATGTGTTTTGCAGCCACCCAGTGAACCTTCCTAGGCTCACACATAAACTGACTCATCGTGTTGACTGCAAAACAGATATCTGGTCTAGTGTTGACCAAATACATCAAGGAACCAATCAACTGCCTGTACAATGTGGGATCCACCAGTGTTTTACAACCCGCCCGTTTCGAATCCGAATCGGCCGTTTCGAACCGAGCCAGCACCAAAATCTTTGACCCGGCCAGCAACCCGGCTCGGTTGACCGAGTCACATATGACTCGGCCGAGTCATCCAATGACTCGGCCGAGTCATATGTAACTCGGTCAACCCGGCCGGGTCCGTTATGACTCGGCCGAGTCAATGAACCTACGGCTGGGCAGCGTAAAAGATGAAAAAAATTCACTTTTTATGTGATTTTTGAAAAAGTTAAATGCAGTTAATGGATTCTAAAGGGTAATGCAGTTTGAAGTGGTTTGATTTGAGGTATCTTTGAAGTATAAGACAGTGCCCTTGGCTTTAAGATTGGTCTTGTACATTTGTTCCCTGCATATTGGTAACTATCTTGCATAAGGGTAGACAAATTTTCTTTGACAGCAATCTAATACACAGTCCCTCGTTGCAGAATTTTCAACACATATCAGATCTGAATATCAATAAAATTGAGCCCTAGGAGCAGTGCAGAGAGTGGATCTTATGATAGTTTGCTCTTTTCTCATCATTCTTGTCACGGATTAAGCTACAGTAGTCTAATACTTGGTGACAGTGAGTTGTTTGAGGCATTTGGAGAACCTTTGAATATTGCATAAGTTCTCTCTGGCCTGGATAGCTTTGTTTTAGTTGCATCTCATTGGTCACTTGTTTCTAACTGTTAAATCATAAGTGGAAAGCTTCCCAAATAACTTAATAAGTGCATAACTAAAGCATTTGCTCTCTTTGTCTCAACTGTCATTATTTCATTAAACAGTTCTGAAGTGCTTCATTGGTTAATATTGATTGGTTGGGCATTTCCCACACTGAAGTACCTTGGCAGTTTGCATAATAAAGGTTCAATCTATTGTGTCATCTCATTGTACTAACATTTTCCTTACAGCAGTTACCCATCTTATGACTTGGCATTTTACTTACAATTGTTTCTAATTTATAACTTGGGCATTGTTATTGAAGGCACTGGTATCTTAACTGTTAAATGAAAATCTTGAAGTGTCTAATCTAATCAAGATCTCTAATACATTGCTCATTAATCACACTTGCGAACTAATTATAATCAAGTTCATAAGATAGCTAAGTGTATCTCCTAGAACTTGTTGGTCCCCAACAAGTCTCCTAGTTCATGAGCCTACTTTGATCATAATACATATGTTGTCTTCCATCTATATTATAATGCTGTGTGTTTGGAAACATGAATGAAAATCTTTAAAATTATGTTTAAAATATTTAAAATTATGTTTTTTTATAAAAAAAATAAATATTTAATGTATTTTTTACAATGACCGAGTCATTGAAATCGAGCCGGCCGAGTCATTACCGAGTCGGAGTCGGAGTCGGAGTTGATCCTCTGCCGAATCGGAGTCGGAGTCGGAGTTGTAAAACACTGGGATCCACCAACTCGGAATCCGAAGCATGAAGCTTCTTCCAGTTGGTGATCATCGGTGTCGACATGGGTCTACAATCCTCCATGTGGAATCTGCTAAGGATGTCCACAATATACTTCCCCTGCCCTAGGAAGAAATGCCGCTCCTCCTGCCACACCTTCAAACCCAAAAAGTAATGCATCAAGCCGATGTCCTTCATCTCAAACTCCGTCGCAAGATCTCTCTTGCAGTGCTCTATGAGTCTCTCTGCACCTGTAATGACCAAGTCATCCACATACAGCACCAGAATGAGAGGCTCCTCACCTATCACAATAAAGTAAAGGTTCGGATCTACCTCACTCTTTGTGAAACCCATCCCCTGCAAATATGTATCTATCCTAGAGTACCAAGCTCTGGGAGCTTGCTTCAGGCCATAAAGGGCCTTCTTCAGTCTGCACACATGGGACTCCTTCCCATGCACCTCAAAGCCCTGTGACTACTCAATGTACACCACCTCCTGTATGAAGCCATTGAGAAATGCAGTCTTCACATCCATCTGGTGGATCTTCCAACCCATCTCTGCTGCTATCGATATAATGGAGCGGATCGAAGTATATTGAGCCACGGGAGCGAAGGTCTCATAATCAACTCCCTCTACCTGGGAGAATCCTCTAGCCACAAACCTTGCTTTGAATTTCTCAATGCTGCCATCTGCAGCATGCTTTACCTTGTAAAGCCATCTGGAAGTAACCACGAATTTGCCCTCAGGCCTCGACACCACCTCCCAAACATCATTCTTCATGATAGAAGAATACTCCTCCTGCATGGCCTTTCTCCAGACCTGCTGGCTAGCTGCCTCCTCATAGCTAGAAGGCTCAGAGTCAAGGATGCTGGTAACCATCGCCATATAGCTACAAAACCTCTCAGGTGGTCTACTCTCTCTGACTGACCTCTTCAGCTCAGCAACAGATGTGGCATCTCTCAAGGTGTCCTTAAGCCACTTGGGCTTTCTCTTCCCTGAGCATGCTTCTCCCATAGGAGAATGAAACTCCTCCTCATCACCATCAGTAGCCTGAACTCCTGACTGTCTGTCTGCTGTCCTCCTGCCTGCACCTAAACCTGTAGAAGCTGAGGTACCGTGTGAACTGTCCATCAGTGGACTCCCTAGTGAACTGATCTGCATGCTGCCCGGAGCACCACCCCTCTGGCTCGGCGAGCCACTGCTCACTGACGGACCTAACATCCTCATAGATGTACCTCCGGATCCTCTTGATCCCTGCCCACTGGATCCCTGCGATTGACTCAACTGCTGCTGAGCGTCTGGCTGATCCAGATACTCTAACTCCTGTGACCTCCTAAAGGCCCTGTCCTCCTCGAACTTCACATCCCGTCTGACAACAACTCTCCTCTGTGTAGGAATGTAAATCCAAAAGGCCTTTGAGGTCTCACTGTAGCCCACAAAGATACCCTTCTCTGAGGTGGGCTCTAGTTTGGTCCTCTTCTCCTTGGGTATTTAGGAGTATGTAATGCATCCAAAGATATGAAGATGACCAATATCAGGCTTCTTCCCAGAGAAAGCCTCCTCCGGAGTCATGTGCCCCAAGGCACAATGCGGACTCCTGTTCTGCAAGTAAACAACTGTGTTGCAGGCCTCTGCCCACAAGAACAATGGCAACCCCTAATCATGTAACATGGCTTTGGCAGCCCCTATGATGGATTTGTTCTTCCTCTCTGCAACCCCGTTCTGCTGGGGGTTGTAAGGAACAGTGAACTCCCTCCTAATGCCTGCCTCCGCACAATAGTCAACAAACTCTCCAAGGGTGTACTCTCCTCCATTGTCCGACCTCAGGGACTTGATCTTTCGACCTGTCTATGTCTCCATAAGAGCTCTGAACTCCTGAAACTGCTTGAAGACCTCACTCTTGGTCTTTAAGAAATAAATCTAGGTCCTCCTGGAGTGATCATCAATGAATAAAACATAGTACTCATATCCACTCAAGGAAACATGAGACATCCGACCGCTCACATCAGAATGAATCAAATCAAGTATCCCAGTCGCTCTGCTGTCACTGCTGGGAAAAGGGGATTTGGCAAACTTGCCCATCGCACAACCTCTGCAAGTATCAAAGTGATCAGTACTGAAATTTGGCACACTTGTAGTGATCTCCCGCAATGTCCAAAAGGCTCCATGATACATATGTCCCATCCTGCAGTGCCAAATCTCACACAACTCAGAACTGCTAGCTCTGCTGTCGATACTACTGCTCAATGCCAAAAGGGGCTGGAATGCAAACTTGTACACCTTTGCATGGCGTACACCTATCACTCTAGCTGAATCAGCTGGAGTGCCCCTGGGATACATCAACACCTATCCTCCCCTGAACAGTACCTCATATCCTCTGTCCTCCAAAGCTGAGACGGATATGAGGTTCTTCCTCATCCCTGGCACATAAAGAACATCTGACACTTTCAAGGGAGGTTTGGACTCCCTCTGAAATGTCAGTGTCCCCACCCTGACTGCTCTAACAACTCTGTCATCACCGAGTACTACCTCAATATCAGTGCCACTCTCTGAAATCTCTAAGAAGTACTCATGGACTCCTATCATATGACGTGAAGCCCCACTGTCCACATACCATATACCTGAAGATGCTCCGCTAATCGAGGGAAAAGCATGCTCCCTCTGAACCTGTGTGGCAGGTGATCCTGCACTAGAGGACTCACACGTAGTGAACGCAAACTCCTGGTCAAAACAACCTGCAATGTCCTCAATCTCTGCTGAAGCTGTCACGTCCTGGTTCTTCCCCTTCTTCTTCTTCTTCTCCGGACACATAACTGCATAGTGTCCCATCTTTTGACAATTCCAACACTTCACCTTGGAATAGTCCTTCTGTGTGTTCCCCTGTTTACCTTTCCCTTTGCCTTTGCCCCCACCACTGCTTGTGGAAGCCTGCTTCTTCCCTTTGCCTTTCTTGCCTCCTACCACCAGTGCTACATCCTCATCCTGCTCAACTGGCTTGGCTTCCCCAAGCTGACCTTTCCTAATCTCTGTCTGAATGCAATCATCCCAAAACCTCTCCCACGTGGGAAGGGTCTCACGTGCACAAACCCCATCAGCAAAGTTCAACCATGAATAGGGGAGGCCATTCACTGCAATCCGCACCGACTCAGTGGGTGGAATGGCCACTCAAATCGCTGCCAACTCATCTCTCACATTAGTAATCTTTGTGAGATATCCAGCCGCACTATCATTACCCATCTTAATGTTCTTTAGCTTCTCCTTCAGGACCATCTTCTGGTTCTCATTGGTACTCTAGTAGAGATTGGACAATGCTGTCCACATCTCATGGGCATTGCTCTTTCCTCTCACATGAGGAATGCAATAGTCTTTGATTCCGTCTAGATTCAGCCTCTTACCCTTGTTGTTCTTTTTATTATAAGCTGTCAACTGAGTAGCATCAGTAGGCACAACAACAAGGTTCTGTGTGGTATGCACCATGATATCCCAGACTTCTGCCTCCTCAAAGATACTCTGCATTCTCTCCTTCCAAACACTGTAATTTGTATGCCCATCCAACCTATCCTCCACCCTCAATCCCAATGACATTCTGCTGTCCTAAAACTGAAAATAGCACTGTTGTAGTGAAGATAAAACTATTGTTTATGAAAAAATCAGCTTGCTGGAATTTTCTGAGTGAAAAATCGGTAGCTGTAATTTTTCCTTTTGCTGTCCCAAACTGCCCTTCAGCACTCAAGCTCCGATACCATGTAGAAATTTTTGTTTTCCCACCCCAGTTTTCAGTTTCTCCTTATTTCTGCCATATAGTTAAATGCCCTTTCCCATAACCATACATTTAACAAGCTGGAAAAAAAATAAATTTGCTGAAAACACAAATTCTGGAATTTTACAGAATGCTGGAAATTGCAGAAATAAAAATTAGCAGTAATAAACAGCCATTAAAACACATTTAAACACTGAGATTTTTGGTCAATGTGACCCTGGAAAAACCCCCTACAACTCTTGGGGAAAACCAGTTCGAGAGCTCTTTTTTATTTCTGAAAATGCCTTTTTCACAGTGAGAAATATTCAACAAAAAAATCAGTAAACAAATTTACAACTTATCTCCTTTCCCATGCCTCACATCAAACTAAAAATTACAGCAAATAGGGCAGCAGTAAATGTTGTATGGCCTCCTCGATTGTCATGCCCACTTTCAGCATTAAATGTTGTTGTACGGCCAGCATTAAATGCGTTGTACGGACTGCAATAAATGCGTTGTATGGCTTGCAATAAATGCATTGTACAGCCTTCGTTTTGTGTGCAGAAAAATCAGCAAATTGCTCCTCGATTTTTGTGCAAACCACTCCTCGAAAATCGTGCCAAAATCTGTCTTTCACTATGTGCTGAACCATCTGTACAAATCTGCTCAACTGCTGCCTTGGAATGTGTGCCAAGCTGTTGTCTCCTTCTCCTCCCTGCTCAGAAATCTCTCTTACTCTCTTGTTTTCCTTTTCCCAATCTGCTCATGAAATAATTGAATGACCTTTTCCTCCTTTAATCTAACCCCAAGTGACTTTTGAGTGATCCACGTGACTTTTGGATGATCCCTAAATCCAATGGCTGAAATAGATTGAGATCTAAGGCTAAGATTAAATGCTCATTTAAATCTCACTTTTTATTTTTTAATTCACCCCACTTTAATAAAGACCCACTTAGTCATTTATTTCCAAAGTCACTTTTCCTTTCTAATTTTTCATTGACTTTATAAAAGTCACTTTAAAATTAGACTTAATAACTTTATCACTTAAAGTCACTTTTAAATTAGATTTAACTTTATAAAAATTATAAAGTTAATTTAGGAGAAAAATTAAATTCTTTTGGACACTTTTCCCTAGGCCAAAGATCAAAGCCTAAGGGAACCACCTGTCCTCCGGTACCAAATTTCAACAAGCTGATGGTTATGTCAGGATCTCGCTGTCCTGAGGTTGGTTTCACTTCTGGTCAGGAAATTGATGAAACACTCAAGGATCCTCATCACTCTCTGCTTTGCATTGAAGATCAACCAAACACCCAGATTTCGCTTCTTCCACTTGAACTACATGATCTCATCGCTCATGCATTGGAGGAATCTTACACAGCAAACACACATGCACAATGTAAGTGGTCTACCTTTCTCACATTTGCTTGCATGTCACAGTCAAGAGAATGCATACACTCAACATCTTCACATGGTGTAGCACATCACCATGGCAAGTCCACAGAGTGCATGTCATGCGCTTTCACTCATCTTTGTTCTATGGACGCTTTTAAACTCGGAGTGTGTTTGTCTTCACTGTTACATCTTTCTTGTTTGTTGGTTCACACAACCGTCTTGTCCGCGAACCATGCCTTCACCAACACGGGTCGACCAATGCGCCGGTGGATACATTGGAAATATCACTTCACGTGAGACGACCCATGCACTGTTAGCTTAGGAGTAGGAGTAGTGTTTGCTCTTTGAGTTGTTTGTTTGCATGCATGTTTGCTTCTTTCTTTGTGTGTTTGTTTGCTTGCTTGTTTGTTTGCTTACTCACTTTGCTTTCGCATTTGATTCTACTTCTTGCTTTGCTTTTGGTTTGTTTGCTTGTTATTGTCCGTAGGTTAGTTTTGCATGGACCGTGTGCGACTCTTGAAACAAGTTGGGTAAAGCACAAGAGGATTTGTACAACTATCAAAATTTGGTTATCTGTTATCCGCTCTCTTATGTAAGAAATTGTTGTCTTCAGTCTATGATACATCAATGGAAAATACGTACTGTTCAAAGTGAATCTTAGTGAAAACACAACACTTGCGCACTAACTAGCGTCACCTACTCTAGTCTGTTGTTTTTAGGTTAACCCTTATCAACTCAGTCAAGTAGGGTGAGGGGGAAAACCTTAACAAGCACGTCAAAGGTATATAATAAACTACTTCTCTGAAGGAACAACCTCTTCTGCTCTCAATAAGTAGGGACCCCTCTTCTGCCTCTAAAATGAATGAGTGCTACGCACAGTTATGAAAAAATGAAAAAATGAAAGGTGAAAAATGAAAAAATGAAAATGAATAAGGCGAAAGAAGAGAAAGGCGTTCTACACAAAGAGGTGATGCAAGTAATTCCGCCGAGGTACTGACCAGGCTTGCTGGCAGCAGAGCGATGCTTGTGTTCCTACGTGACTCCGCCGGGGTACTGTCCAGGCTTGCTGGCAATGGAGAAACACCAGAGATGAAACTAAGACTCTGACGACTATACTGCTTGTGCACCAATATACCCCTCAACCCCAATCGAAACAACTATGTTGACTTGGCTTGGAATGTGTGTCAATCGACCAAGAGCTTGGCAGATGCTACATCTTACAATCAAACAAGTGTGGAAACCAAGACGAACTGAGAATTGAACAATACTTCTAGAGGTGTTAGACTTGCTTTTCACAAACAAGGTCCATTCAGAGAGCTGGAGTTCTACCAGTGTGTTGCCAAGTGTTGTAGCGGCTACAACCACCCTCCAAAATTTTGCCTTAGCTTCGTTTTGGAGCCTCCCTACCAACTTTTTACAGTAGCATGTCTTGTCGTGTCAAGTACACAAGCTTCAATGATTTTCTTGCAGAATGACAGCCTGTCCATCAAAGCTTGTTGCATCCCCCTCAGAGGTTGTTTCACCGGACTTGGCCCAGCTGCAGGTTGAGCAGCTCCCTCAAGAAATTGCGCAATTCTGGAGTGCAACCAGCCTTCCCTCCAGAAATTGTGCAATTCTATCTGGCAGCCTGTTGGGCTCCAGAATTGCGCAATTATGCCAAGTCACTGTTCACGAAGAAAATTGCGCAATTCCTCCCAGCAGGGATGCTCAGCCCATAAATTGTGCAATTATGGGCAGCAGTTCGCTGCTCTGCCCAGAAATTGCGCAATCCCTCTGGGCAGCTAGCCCAGCTCCCTCCTAGAAATGCGCATTTTTTCCTCCTAGCTGAGTAGACTATTGCATGTGCAGTTGAGTTGACTAGTTCCCTCCGAGACCGAGCAAAACTTATTTGCATGCATGGGTTGCTCCTCCCAAGGCAGCATGCAAAGGCATCCCATGATTCAGGGATCTAATTTTAGCAGCTAGAGGTTACATGCAAGGATCATCTCAGAAACCTCCCACCAAGTGTCGCTTTTCCTAGATTTATGGCATGCACGTCACAACATCGATCTTATCAAAACTCATCAACTGGACGCTACAGAGCTCATTCCTCACATCGACCTTGCAGCTCTAGCATCCCACATTGCATCTAAGAGTTGTCGACGCATTCAACTTAGTTGTCTTGGGGTAAGCTCGCTGCTCATGACTTGCGTTGTGTTTCTGACGCTTTTTGTGTTTCGCTTCGTGTGAGTGTTTTCTGCTTGATTTCAGTGAGCGTTTGTTGTCGTTTTGATGTATGTTAGCTTGTAGAAGCACCGTTTCAGTTTTCCTTCGCATCTCATTGTTGTCGCATGCATAACATTGTTTTTGCACGGACAATCGTCATTGCGGCGACTCGCTTCACACACATGCATGCTTTCCCGTTTTCCCATTTTCAGTCACCCGTTGGCCGAACTAGGCTGCCTTGGCAAAACCATGCCTTGCCCAGCTAGCATTGCACATTTATGGAAGCGAAGACTCTGCCTTCCCTCCAGAAATTGTGCAAGTCTAGCCAGGCACTGACCTCCAGGCTTGCATTGCGCAATTCTTGGAGGCAGTGTCCTGTTGGCCCCAGAAACTACGCAATGCAGTTTGCTGGTTGCATGTCATTGCTGACTGAAATTGCACATTACGCAGTTTCAGTCCTCAGCAGGCCAGGCTAGACTGTGCATTGTGTAGTTCCAGCAGTCAGTTAGCCTCTTGATAGCCTGGACTGTGCCTTGCACAGTTTTGGTAGTCAGTCTCCTGACCTCCCGGTGGAAATTGCGCGACCTTCATGATCAATCACACAGGTATGTTGCAAGTCAGTTCTCAAGTTTGTTTTGGTTTTCGACTGACATATTGCTTGCCATGAGTGTTTCCATGTCTCCAGGTATCGCAGGTGTTCATCTGCCTCTCAGCAGTATAGGTACAATGGTTTCCAGGAGAGTAGAGTCGAAGACACCGTTCAGAGCACACTTTTGGATGCAGTCGATCAAGTGTCTATGAACTTGCCTACCTGGGAAGACATCAAGTTGTTTGTAGACAAGGACATCAGGATATGACAACAGCAGCACCATGAACAACAGCTGAAGGCAGCATACTGGATGCAATGAACGCAAGAGGAAGGTTGTTGACAACACAAAGGCGAAACAAAGTTGCAAGCTCAAGCAGATCCACTTGTGATGAAAGCAACTTTGGAGACTCTGACTATGAGGTGTTGGCATGACATGAAGATCGCACGAAGGCAAAGAACAGAACATAGGAGTTGCATGTGCTGAAGTAGCAACTCAAGGAAGAACAGGAGCTGCATAGACGAGAGAATGAGTTACAGCAGGAACAGGTAGAGCAGGGGCGCAACATGCACTCATGGATGAAACTGCGCCTGTACAAGTTATAGATCCATCCCAGCAACTGGCACGGAGCAGACATGGTGAGCAGTGTTGTTGATCGCATACAAGGGAATTTGTTGGAATTTCTAAGTCTAACACGATAGAAACCCTTCATGCACTTTACTGATTTATTCCTACCTACTTGTTCTGTTAATTAACAAGTTATTTACCATGTAAATACTAGAAATAAATACAAGTACATGCTTAACACATTACATATCGTCAACTGAAGGAAATAGAAACAAGCACACAAGTGACACCGTTGTTTTTGGACTAATGTCCTCGGAAAAACCCAATGCGGGAAAATCGGTGCAGCTATGTGAGGGTTTGGTTAATTAAGCAGTTTCAAAATACAATCTGGGTGCCAAATCTGGCTCACCCAACAGAGAAAAATCTCGACAGTAGTACCTCTCTACTCGGAAGTAGATATTCCGGCTGAAACCCCGGATAAACACTCTGGCAGCTCCACAGCTCCAATCTGCCCACAAAACCCTAGCATCAGCCTCTAGGGACTGCGTCAGCCTCTCTCTGGCCCGGTGTTAGCCCAGCATCACTCTAGATTGGCCTGCGTCAGCCTTTGGAGGCACTGCGTTAGCCCTCTGCCCTCTGCGTCACCCACGCTGGCCCTCGGAGGCACTGGGCAACTCCTGGGTACCTCTATGCGAGCCTTGGCTGGCTTTGCGTGAACCCTTGGCTGCTTCTGTGTCCCTCTCTCCGGCTACTGCGCTGATCCTCCCGGTGCTATCTCTGTCTCTCTGCTTCTGTATTCACTACCCCTCAGCAGCAACTCTGATCATTCTCTCAACTTTCTCAGCAAACCCAACCCCAGAAAGTCGAAATCTTGATCTCTTGGTGTGTTCTCCAAGTGACCCTCAAGCCTCCTCTTATACTTTTCTCGTTGACAAATCAACGATTGAGATTAAGTCCCTAATCAACGGCTAAGATTAGTTCTGGCTTGATCCATGACATTTGGACCATTCTAACACAGTTTTATATCAATTCACATTAAAATTTTATTTTCCCTAAGTTTAGACTTAGGGACTCCATTAAAAATATTAATTATTTTAATATTGCCCAAACTGTTTAGAATCTGCCCAAACCCTTTCTGGGTATTGGAGATCGATGTGCCTTAGCCTCTCCACCAATTTTCGTGGTTAGAGCACATCCGATGCTACCCCAAATCAACAAAATTCAGCAGCATGCATGTCATTGTGCACACTCATGCGATCCCACCCATTCAGCACACTCACCAAGGCAAAGACAAGAAGCAAGTCCGACTGGAGCTAAACATGCAGTTGACAGTTGATGCGCATGACCACCAGCACACACTGGAAGATCAACACGGACACTATGCATCAGTGTGTTGCCGGTTCGGCCACACCCAAGAAGACCATGCGCATGCTAGCAGATGAGTTGGATGGAGGAGCCATACCAATGCACCCGGATGCAACAGAGGCAAGAGTTCGCTTCAGCAAGATGTCACCATGGAGCGCATGCACACCATCACGGACGACCAAACTTGGCATCATCTCACCACCTTCACCATCACAAGCATGTCAAAGAGTTGGTCTCATCACAACGGACCGAGTGTCAGTGATGTCTTGCATGGCTTGCTCAAGCCATTTTGTCTCACATGGGCACATGTGCATTGTAATGTAACGTCTTGTCAAGTGGAAGTTCAAGTGTCGATAGTTGGATGTAACAGTCATAGAGTAGATGAAGAGTCATGAGGGTAGATGAACTGTCACAAAGGGGAATGTTAAGGGTCACCCCACCCTTTGCTATAAATAGAACCTCATAACTCATTGTAAAGGCTTTTGGTCAGCTAAGCTTCCGATAGGACTATCTTAGAGAGAGCTTGGACAATATTGTAACGAGCCTTGGCTTCTCCACTGTGCAGAGCTAGTATATCTCTTTGGAGGAGCAGGCGGTTGTGGCTATAACGTTCCACTATTGGAACTAGTGGTTGGACATGGATGTATTGTATGACTAGAACTTACACTTCTTAATATAACAGAGACAACACGTTTCATGCATATGTTGTATTGTATTCTATGTTATCTGGTTTACTCTAAATGATATATGTATTTGTTTGCTTACACATGCATGTATGGAGTATTTTGTATAAGTATGTACGAATTTTTCTGAAACGTGTTGTTGGTTTAACCATCACTTTGGATTGCTAGCTAACTTGCCTTCCATGTTGTGATGCATCTTTCCTCGTGCGTTCCCTTCTTAACTTCGTGCTATCACAGGTTTCCAAGGGGCACACTCACCTCAACCCCCACATGTTAGAACCTCTCATGCACCTTCCTTGGCTTACTGCATATATCACACCCTTGATACCAACAGAGTTATCTTACTTGCCTCTGTACGAAATCACGGTCAAGGCATTACCGTATGACCCACTGCTGGGACTCCTACACCAAATGGTCTGAGGTCTAATTAGGACTTCTTACCGAGGAGATCCCCTGACATGTTGGTGGGACCAGCACCGTCGACAAAGTACAAGACTATGGATGCTCAAATATAACAATCCATACAGAGAAATGACAGACAATAAATCTAGTGAGAAAAATCTCACTCCCATAGGCGATCCGACACTAACCTTGGCTCGAGTTGAGCTGCTCTTTGCTACCTCAGCGCAGTCACTGCATCATCCTACGCAGTACTGCATCCCACAACTCATAACTGCTTTCCCTCTGCTGTCTGGAAGATGGATCCTCCTGGCCTCCGGACTCTCTCACTGGCTTCTAGCACTGAATCACTGCTTCTCCCCAACAAAATACGGAATCCCCTCTAAAGCATAGCACTACCACTGCATGGCTCTGCGCTGCCTCTCTGTGGCACTTAATGCCTCTTTGCAATGCACTCACCGGAATTGGAAAAACTTCCTCCGGCCTTATAGTCCCTGCCCCTCTCTCACTGCTTCGAGCTCACTAGCTCTCTCTCTGACAACACAGCACTGCTACTCAGGAAATCGATCTGCCAGTGAAATCGAACTGCTGGTGTGTTTTCTTCAAGCCTCATCAAGTTTCTTCTTATAATCTCTCGTTGAGACATCAATGACCACGATTAAAACTTAATCGATGGCTAAGATTAACTAAAACTCGTTCCAAGTATTTTTCTAGAAGATTCTCACCATGACTTTATTAATACCCTTTAATTAATCATATTCCCTAAATTTATACTTAGGAAACATTAAAAACTGATTAATTATTTTAATTAAGTCGTCTTTAGGTAGAATTTCTAGAAACGATTTCTGGGTTTTGGAGAATACATGTATTCTAGCCTCAACCAAAATTTGTGGCTAGAACATATCGATGCTACAAAACCTAACACTCCCTCTTAGCAAGGAATGTGTTCTAGGGCTGCAACCCACTGAAGCAACACCCTATCTCTACACCACCTCTTGTCATGTTGTTGATGTCTAGCTATTGCTGCCCACCAGCGACTACGCAACTCTGATATATGCTGCATCTGTGCTACTGTTGGCCTTGCTGAACTGTTGCCAACACTGCATCTGCATTGCAACTTGTGAAAATTTTTGAATATAGACACAAAAATCCTATTGCAGTTACTGGTTTAGCATCTCCTACTTGTTATTTCATTCAACAAGTTATTTAATTTATAAATAGTGATGGAAAACACTACTGCAGACTACACTGACATACAGATCATAAACTGAAACAATAAATGAGACAAACACACAAGGGACACCATTACTTTTGGACAACACATCCCCAGAAAAACCTAATGCGGGAAAACCAGTGCAACAGATAAAGGGTTTGTAATATTAAGCAAGCAGAATTTGAGTACAATAGGTTGCCTCTCACACCGGTTAACCTTTCAGAGAAATCTCGGCAGCAAGAAATACATATGAGGGTTTACCTCGTTCTCCAAGTCACAACTGATCCACTAAGTGGCCTGACTCCAACAAACACTATGAAATCCTAGCACAATCACTACTTGGGCCAACATCTTGCCTCCAGGACACTGCGTCACCCCTTCTATTGGATCGATGTGCTGGAGGAAGACTGTTGTTCAACCCTCCCGGCTCAGAACCTCGCTTCTCCGGCAAAATCTTGTACTTCTGACGAATACTCTACACTGCCCATGTAAGAGATCCTCCTGGCCTGCGTGAGCCCCTTCCTCGGCTACGTAGGCCTTTGCGCTGCCTCTTTGATGCTACTGCTACCTCTGCCACATACTCCTTGGCTCAGGACTCCTTTCTGATCCAAATCTCTGCTTCTGCCCCTCACTGCAACTCTGATCACTTGTTCAATTTTCTCAGCAAACCACGCCCCATAAAAATCGAACTTACTGATCACTTGGTGTATCTCCAACTGACCCTCAAGCCTCCTCTTATGCTTTTTCTGTTGATGAATCAACGACCGAGATTAAGTCCCTAATCAACGATTAAGATTAAAAAGGACTTGATCCTCACCTCTTAAAAGCTTCTCACCCATATTTTTAGTAATACCCATTAATATTTTTATTTTCGTAAGTTTAGACTTAGGAACCCCATTAAAAATATTACTTATTTTAATAACTCATAATCCGGGTGGAATTTCTCCAAACGATTTCTGGGTCTTGGAGATCTTATGTATTCTAGCCCTTCCACAAAATTTTAGAGCTAGACCACATCCAATGCTACCCAAAATGAACACTCCCTCTTAGCGAGGAATGTGCTCTAGAAATACTCCCCAATAGAAGTATCAGACTGATCTATGGCATCGGTCCTTTGTGCTGTTGATGCTTGACCTGCTGCCCTTCATCCACTGCACTGCTACAACCTGTACTGCTGCCCATGACACTACCACTGCCACTGCTGCATCTGTACTGCAACTCCCTCTCAAAATGCTGCATCATGTTGCCCATAGCACTGCCACTGCTAACTACTGCATTGCAACTCAGTTGTTGAGAAGTAAGCAACTGAAAAAGCCACCCAAAAGCTTACATACTGGTCACTATAGATACCTCGTGATGCTAAAGCTACCTCTGCTGCTAATCTATGCTAGCCCTCTACTGCCACTGCGTTGCTGCAATCTGCTTTGTGCCTCTCGCACTGCTACAACCTCCAACGCACTGCATTAGACTCTGTCACTCTAGCTCTGCCACTGTTGCTCCATCATCCCCCACACCAATTGACACCAATCATTCTGCTACTATCATTAAGGGCTCCCGTAGCCGTATGTGATCCAAGAGTTTAGGCACCTCAAGGATCCTGCCCCTGTGTAATTCTCCTGAATACAGCTCTATGTCGCCCCACCTCATCTCTAGAGGTGCATGAGCATTCATGGCACAATCGTCATCCTCGCCTTCTCCGTCAGCTTTCACTAGAGCAGCCTTCAAGTCAGACTTCTCTTCCTTGCCCTTCTTCCGAGGGGAATGAGTGGCGAAATGCTCTAGTTCCCCACAACTGAAGCATCTAACTTTGGTTATGTCTTTCTTTTTCCTCTTCTTCTGCCCTAGATGTCTCGCTGAAGTGAGAGTTGCATTCTCCTCTTCTTCCTTCTTGACTCTGACTCCTTTGCTACTACTACCTGCCTTGGTCAAACTCCTGATTTCTTCTTGTCGAAGAGCTGCCCACATCTCCTCCCAACTGGGTAAAGAAGCCTTGCCCAAAATGCTCTGGACAAAGGTCTCCCAGTCTTCAGTGACTGCATTCAGAGCAGTCCTGACCACGAAATCAAGATCTAGTGTAGACCCCATGGAAGTCATTGGTCTCGAATCCCTTGTAACCTAAGAAGGAAGGGATCAATTTCGTCTCCCTTCTGCATTTGATACTATCTCAGCTGGTTCTCAAAAAACATCTTCCGTTGAACGGAAGTTCCCTCATACAAGGTGGTCAAGGCCTCCCACATCTCCCTTGCTGTTTCCTTTTCAGCAATATGTGGGACCACATGATCCTTGACCTCGTCTAAAATCATGCACTTCGCCTTTTCTTGAGCCTCCTGGTATTTCTTGGGAGGATCAACATCGACCGGAACAACAACCACTTTCAAGGCGTAATCCTTGATGTGATTCTTGTCAAAGACTGCTAGGATCCTAGCCTTCCAGATGACAAAGTTGGCTACTCCATCCAATCTGTCCTGATCCCTCAATCCATTAACTGCCATCTCTGCTTAAACAAGTATAGAACAGGTTCTCTTCTCCCTCTCTCGTTGCTGCCCTAGCAAGACTCAGATCTGGATTTCTTTGGCACTATAAATCCTCTAAGGAACAAGTTCCTTCTAGACTCCCTCTGAGTCTTGATTTCCTTCATTGTAGTGCCCATGTTTCGAATTACAGCAAACATATAAATACTCATAAAATTGGAAAACAATAATGCATAAAACTGTAATCTGCACATACCTGAACTGCTAGCTGATTTCCGATTCTGCTACTGAACTGGCGATCCCGCTGCTGGTGATGCTGTGGCTGTTTTGACCCAATTTCGAGATGGCCAATACCACCCAACCAGACAGAGCAACCTGGTTGCTCAATCCAGAAAGCTCTCCACAGAGGCTCTCTGTCACTCCGTGCCCAGAACCCAGACCACTTAAAGCTCTTCCACTGATAAGTCCCTTCTCCTGGTTTCCTGTTGATGAATTTATGCTTCTCTGGTTTTTTTTCCCCCTTCTCCCGGTTCAGGCCTCTGCTATTTATTCACTGGCCTGGCGGTGGCCGCCCTCCCACTTGCAGCCACCGCCTCCCACGCATTGATGGCTCTCCGATATTTCTTACTGTCCCCGGCGCTCTGTAATAAGTATTCAGTAGGTAGGATCCCCTTTATTAATGGGCTGTGGTAGATATATAGATCTTTTAGGGCAGCTGGGATTTACGCTTACCATTTCCCTTTATGGTTTTATAATATTTGTTGTATATACGTTATAAAATTTAAGTGATATCTTTTATAAATTTTCATTATAAAAGTTATAAAGTTTAAATGACATATTTTGTAACATTTATATTATATAAGCTATAAAGTTTAAGTGATATTTTTATAAATTCATTTTATAAGGTCTAATTAAATACTTTATAAAATTTAATATATATATATATATATATTATAAAGTTTTAAAGTTTAAGTTTTTATTAATGGGTCGTTACATTCATGGAAATCCTTCTGCCAAACAATGTTGAATCACTCCACTCCAATCCTCCTTTGATGTTGCTCAGCAACCCAGACCTAGATTTCTTTGGCAAGAAATATGTTAAGGCAGTGATTCCCTCTACCTTGGTTCAGTCTCCTCAGACACTGTTCTGCACTAGCAGAAACAACGTCCCACCAACACCCATATCGAATTTGCACTGTTCCTACTGCCCCAACAACTGAAGAATCTGAGCTCCTCCGGCTCTGCGCAATCACTATGCGAGCTAGATCAACTCCTCCTGGCCACTGCGTCACTCCTTCCTGATCCAGAAAGATGACGTGGCTCTGCGTGAGCCTGATCTGCCCCTCTCTGCTTTTGTGTTGTCCTAGATAGCTTATGCACTTACTGCGTGAGCTCCTCCTAGCTACTGCGTCACCCTCACTTGGCTCAGAATGCTAACACAGGCACTGCGTGAGCCTCTGCGTCACCTCTTCTGCACTACGTCACTCTCCCTCTGCGTCTCTGGCTCTAGAACAACACTGTCACTTGGGACAGCTGCCTCTCTACAACAGATTTGCTAGATCTCCCGGCTGATGGCTTTAGTATCCTATGATCTGCAATCCTCTAATACCATGTGAAAATTTATGAATCTAGACAGAAATCCTTCTGAAGTTACTGGTTTAGCATCTCCTACTTGTTATTTCATTCAACAAGTTATTTAATTTATCAATAGTGATGAAAAACACTACTGCGAACTACACTGACATACAGATCATAAATTTAAACAATAGATGAGACAAACACACAAGGGACACCGTTATTTTTGGACAACATGTCCCCGGAAAAACCCAATGTGGGGAAACCGATGCAACAAATAGAGGGTTTATATTATTAAGCAAGCAGAATCTGAGTACAACAGGTTGCCTCTGACACTGGCTAACCTTTCAGAGAAATCTCGGCAGCAAGAAATACATATGAGGGTTTACCTTGTTCTCAAAGTCACCACTGATCCACTGAGTGGCCTGACTCCAGCAAACACTACGAAATCCCAGCGCAATCACTGCTTGGGCCAGCGTCTTGCCTCTAGGAGACTGTGTCACCCCTTTTGCTGGATCGATTTGCTAGAGGAACACTGTCGTTCAACCCTCTCGGACCAGAACCTCGCTTCTTCGGCGAAATCTAGAACTTCTGACAAATACTCTACACTGCCACTGCAAGAGATCCTCCTGGCCTGCGTTAGCACTGCGTGAGCCCCTTGAGACCTTAAGTCTAAACTTAGGAAAATTAAAATATTAATGTGTATTAAAATAAAATGGCTGAGAAAGTTATAAATGATGAGGATCAAGCCAAATCTAATCTTAGCCGTTGATTAAGAACTTAATCTCAGCCGTTGAATTGTCAACAGGAAAAGTATAAGAGGAGGCTTGAGGGTTAGTTGGAGATACACCAAGTTGATCAGCCAATTTGATTTTCTGGGGCAGGGTTTGCTGAGAAATCGAGTTAGTGATATGTTGCAACAAGGGGCAGTTCGGCAGAAGGCCAAGAATACATATACGAGAGGCAGAGGAAGTGTCAAAGAGATAGCGTAGAGCCTAGGAAAGCTAAGGCAGAGGCAGCCAGGACTAACACAGAGGCTGCGGAGGCCAGCACAGAAGATGCAAAGGGCCAAGAGGCTGACGCAGAGGCAGCATAAGCTGTGCAGAGGGTTGCAAAGCTGACGCTGGTCAGAAGAGGTAGCGTTGGGGAATTTTCGTGGGGCAGACTGAGAGCTGAGAGGCAGATGCAGAGCAGTAGAGGGTGACGCAGTCCCTAGAGGGTGACGTAGTTCAAGAGAGAAGCTTGGAGTAGCTTTTGCTATCCAGCTAAGTAACTGTCAAAGTTTCTGTGGGATCAATCATCTGGTTGTTGATCAACCGAAATATCTGTCTTCGAGGAGAGGTACTTTTGCCACAGAGAATCTCTGAAGGGTGAGCCATTTCTGGCACCCTAGTTGTATTTAGAAATTGCATAATAATAAAACCTTCATATCTGTGGCATCAGTTTTTCTGCATTGGGTTTTTCCGAGGACGATTGTCCAAAAATAACGATGTCCCTTGTGTGATTGTCTCAGTTATTTCAGTTGTTGATTTGTATATGTGTGAAGGTTGCGTTTGTGTTTAATTCAATATTTATATTAATAAATAATTTGTTAATGGAATGAACAAGTAGGAGATAATAAACCAGATAATGCAGTAGGGATCTCTAATGTGTCAAACTTAGAAATTTTCACATTGTCCAGAGCATCTTGGGCAGGGAGAACTTGTTGGACTGGGAAGGAATGTGGGCAGCTCTTAAGCAAGAGGAGTTGAGGAGAGACTTGGTCAAGTGTAAACTTGATAGAAGCAGCAATAATGGGTCGAAGCCCAAGGAGGAGGAAGAGAATGCAGCCCTCACATCCAAGGGGCAGCAGGAGCAACAGAAGAAGAAGAAAGAGGTTTCAAAGATCAAATGCTTTAGGTGTGGTGAATTCGGTCACTACGCAATACAGTGTCTTCTCAGGAAGAAGGACAAAGATGAGAAGCATGATTCGAAGGTTGCAGCCGCGAAGATCGAGGAGGATGAGTTTGCCATGATAGCCGAGATACCTCCAAGAGGAAGGTGGGCTGATTTAGAGTTTTAGTTCGAAAGAGCTACAGATGGACAGGATCCTTGAGGAGCCCACCTCTAATCAATTCCTTGCTACGGGAGCCCAGATCAGTAGTAGTAGGTTGGACTAGTGTCAGTTGGTGAAGAGGAGTGTCGAAGTGACAGTTGCAGTGGCTAGGAGCACAAAAGACTGAGCAACACAGAGCAGAGTTGGTAGCAATGCAGTTGGCACAGAGTAGAGGTCAGCAGTAGGGTAGAGGCTTCAAAGGGTTAGCGTAGAGACTAGCAGTAGTTAGAGTCCAACAACGAGATGCATCATACTGAACACTAGTTTAGTAATTTGGGATGTTTTTCCGTTGTTGATGCAATAGCAACAATTGTTGGAGAAGGTTGCAGTGCAGATGTAGTTGGTAGTGGCAGTGCCAGTAGCCGCACGAATGCAGAATTAAGAGGTAGTTGCAGTACGGATGCAGTGTTGACAGTGGCAAGGTCAGCAACAGTACAGATGCAGCATTTGCGCAGTAGTTGGTGGACAGGATATCAGACATCAACAGTGCAGAAGGAGATGTTACAGAACAGAGTTATGCTTTAGTAGGTTGCAATGCTAGAGCACATTCCTCGCTAAGAGGGAGTGCTGATTTCTAGTAGCATCGCATGTGCTCTAAGTCTCAATTTTTGCAGGGAGACTTAGACACGTGTATTCTCCAATACCCAGAAATCATTTTGGGAAATTCCACCTGGAGACAGTTTTATTAAAATAATTAATAATTTTTAATGGGACCCTAAGTCTAAACTTAGTAAATTAAAATAATTAAAAGGTACTAATCTAAATTGTGGGTGAAACTTCTAGAAGAAGGCAGAGATCAAGTCAATATGATCCTAGCCATTGATTAGAATCTATTATGGGTTGTTGATTCATCAACCAGAGGATTATAAGAGAAGGCTTGATGGGCACTTGGAGAAAACACAGAGAGAGTTCAGAAGATCGAATTTCTGAAGTAGAGCAGCTGCCGGTGAGAAGTTCAAAGTGAGTTTTTGCAGTGAGGGGCAGGGATAGTATTCGAAGGAAATCTTTCCCGGTCAGAGAATACTCAGTAGAGAAGACAGAGGGAGATCCAATAGTGGAAATGCAAAGCCAAAGGGGTTGACGCAGAGCCACGCAGAGGCAACGTATAAGCCAAGAGGAAGTCCAAAAATTTGCTGAAGGAATTGATTGCAGAAACTGGGAGCCGAGGTGTGAGACCGGGAGGCAGAAATCGAAGTTCCCGAGCAGCAAATCAATCAGCTGGAGGAGTGACGCTATCCCGAGAGGGTTTGACGCTGGGTTGACGCAGAGACTGCGCAGAGCCAGCTAGGGGCTGGATCAACCAGGATTTCCAATGATAGTGTGAGGTAATCTCACCAATCTATCTGTCAATGATATTCTCTGTAACTAGATTGTCGGGAAGGCATCCAGAAGTTGTATTCAGAAATTACTATTGCATAATAATAAAACCCTTAGAGTTGTTGCACCGGTCTTCCCGCATTGGGTTTTTTCGAGGACATTTGTCCAAAAATAACTGTGTAGATGTGTGTTGTATCTCTTTCTTGTTCAATTTCTTGTTTCTACATATAATTTAACTAAATGCAGGATGCAATTGCATTTACTTCGATATTTACAATAGAACACCGTAAATAACTTGCATGGATTAATAGGTAAGAGAAGTAACATCAATTGGCTGCAGTAGGGATTCTAAGTTTAGGAATTTTCACAAAATGGTTAGGTTTATAATGATTGCCAAGGCCCATTCGTAGGAGAGACTCAAATGATGGGTCAGTTCTTCAACAAGAAGCTAATGGCTCTCCAAGAAAGGCTGACGAGGAAACCAAAACGTAGGAGGAAAGGTTATTCAATTCCAAGGGATACTCCTAGACCTAAGGCTTCCTAAAGAGGCAAGGTTTCTCTAAGGCTTTGTAGGATGATTAATACACAAGACTTAAGAACCAATAGATAGAGAGACCTAGCGGGATCCAAGCAAGGCCTAAGGCTAGAGGATGATCCTCAATGAGATATCTAGGTCAAGCAAGGATGGGAAAAGCCAAACTAATTATTAAATTCCTTTGAGTTTTCAAGAGCAAATGACAGTTGGAATGTCATTAATCGAAAGAAGTTTAAGAGTCGATTTGATGTTGGAGCTAGGGCTTGAGATTTCTCTCAAACTAGCCACGAGAATTGCTTCAAATTTTGAGGGAAACTAGAGGAAACCATAGCGCAATAGCCTACCGATTTTCTCCTTAAGATGACTTTTCCAATGCAATTCACACTAGGCCCTAGTTGACCTTCTAGGTTTAAGGCAAAATTTTAAAAAAGGTGAAAGTAAAGGGTTTAAAGTTGATCACCTAGGAATGAGACCCAATGCCTTGTCAATTGGGAGAAATGGAGTCAAGATTTCCTTTGATTTAAGGTCTTCGCTCTATCAAGGAGACCTATGCAGCTCTTTGCTAACCCTAAAGAAGCAACAACTCGGCTACAATAGGTATTTATACTTTGCTTGGCAAGGAGTGATGGGGATTCGAGGATGCACGATGAAAAACAAGCCTCTAGGAACATTTGTTCACACTATCTAATGAGTAATGCATTCAATACTTCAATAATCCCAATGTTTTCAAGAATTCACATCAAATTAGGGCAGATATAATATTATGACAAGATATTCAATACATTAGACATGCAACAATGTCAAGAAATAACATCAAATAGCACTTACAAGATAATGCGAATATATCCATCTATCAAACTTGCATTTAGAAGCTCCAAGATAAGATAGTGAAAATTCCAAACATCAAAATGCATCAATAACATCCAATTTCGTCCATCAATTACAGGTCTGAATTCTTTTCACAAGAGAAATCCCAATCCAAATAAAGATGAGTTACAAAATGAGGCTCTCTTCAATTTATATGAGCCTGTCACAAGTTTGAATGGTCTAATTAGTCTAATAAAGCCCCTAAAAATACTTTAATGTGAAAATAACAACACTATTTGTGACAAGCCTGCCAAATAGCTCAAATGTGCTAACGAAGCCATCCAAATTAGGCTGAAAATGGTACAATAATGTCAAAAGAGGGATATGAAAGGCCTAATAAACTCCTCAAGCGTCATGATGAGTGATGGGGTTCCATAAATAATGGTCAAGGGGGTGGCCCCTTGACCTCCAAGCGAAACATGAAGTGGTGCTCCAAGGTGCCTTTTGGGCACAAGAAATGGTCTCATGGGTCTCCAGTGGCTCAATAGCAAGTCGACACTCCAGCAGTGAGGGCTAGAAGATGATCTGGGCCCTGGATCAGCTGTCAAGTCCTGGGTGCAAGTGTGTGGCTGGCTAGGCAACGTGGTCCAAGTGCATCATCATCTCTGTATGGTTGGGGCACGAACAAGCAATGTGTGGGGTTGAAGAAGCCCATGATGTGGCAATCAATGCTCTACTATGGTAGAGGCCCATGGCTCTCAATGCTCACACTCCAAGTGCCATTATGACCCTTTGGAGGGCTTAGATCCTTTTACTGCTCAAAGTAGGGGTCCTAGGAGGGATCATATAGAGCAATTACTAGGTCAAGGGGCAACAATGGAGTGATAACTCACTGTCACCTCAACAAAGGCTCCCTTCTCTTTTCAAACTTTCACCGATGGGAGCAGTCCCGGTATAAGAGGAATCAAAAGAATAGATGGATCAATGATAAGATATGATATGAGCTAAGCCTATTCACAAGAGAGGCTCAAATAATTAGCTTGCTTGCTTTGAAAGCAAGGTATTTAGCTCTCTAAGAAGGGCTATGAGAATACTTAGACCTAGGGTTGGAGAATATCCTTGAACAAGAGGTATCCTAGACCTACGAATCCTAAAGGAGAAATGGCTTCTATGTGACCCTTGTGGAATGTGAGTTACAAAGTTGTGGGACTACAAAGAAACCAAGAGGGACAAACTAGGTCAAGGATATGGAGTTGATCAACACTAAAGGGGCTTGACCTATTTGGGGAGGAAAATAGGATCCAAGGACATTTTCTTTTGAAATACAAATGCAATGACCCAAGTGAGGATACTAACCCACATCAACCTAGGGAAAGAGATGGTCTTATGGATAGGGCTTGCTATATCTCGAGATTCCACCATCGGATTTTCCTCAAACTTGGAGGACCTCTTGAGAAAACCCCAACACATTAGTGGACCAAAATTCAAGGGTTTTGGATGGCTACAAATAATTTCACTTGATGCCCTAGGTGACCTATAGGGTTAGGCCTAAAAAAGAGGAGAAAAAGTGAGAAAAGAGAATTCCAATAATGGGACCGAGTACGAATCTAATGAATTCCAAGATTATTGCAGAGAAGTTGGCATTAAGAGGGAGACTACAATACCATACACTCCCGAGCAGAATGGTGTGGTTGAAAGGAAGAATCGCTCTATTGTAGAAGTTGTCTGTGCCATGCTTCATGTTCAAGGCCTTCCAAAGTTTCTATGGGTTGAAGCTGCAAATACCGCCATGTATGTTCAAAACTGATGCCCTCATCATGCATTGGACACCAAGACTCCTAAAGAAATGTTCACTGGTAAGAAACCCGATGTCTCTCATTTTAGAATTTTTGGAAGCCACGTATATTTTCATGCGCCGAAAGAGAAAAGAAGCATATTTGGTGCATCTGGGAAGAAAGGAATCTCTGTGGGCTATAGTGAAAATTCTAAGGGATATAGAATTTATGTGGTTGGTCAAAAGGAAGTTGAGATAAATCATGATGTCATCTTCGACGAAGATATGGCCCTCAGGAAGATCAACAACTTTCCTATCTTAAGGAAGTACAAAGAAGATGACACCAGAAATCAAGGTGAAAAAAAGGACGAAATGATGCCTGATGTTGATGAACCTATGGATCCTATTGATCCTCCTCCTCATGAGCCTTCCTCCTCCAAGAGGAGACCCTCATGGCTTAGGGAAACTCTCGAAGATGTCGAGAGACACATTGCACCAAGGGCGACTTTTTGTGAAAGCAAGAAGCCAAACAGGTATCAAGGATATTTGACTGCCATGAGCACTATCATTCAAAATGAGCATTCATCATTAGAGGAAGTCGTGAAGCTACAAGTATGGAAGGATGTTATGAATGAAGAAAGCAAGAAGCCGAACAGGTATCAAGGATATTTGACTGCCATGAGCACTATCATTCAAAATGAGCCTTCATCATTCTAGGAAGTCGTGAAGCTACAAGTATGGAAGGATGTTATGAATGAAGAATACAAGTCAATTATGAAGAATGATGTCTGGGATGTGGTTCCTAGACCCCAGGACAAATCGGTTGTCACTTTTAAGTGGCTCTACAAAATCAAGCATGGACCTAATGGAAGTGCAGAAAAGTTCAAGGCTCGCTTTGTTGCTCGAGGCTTCTCTCAAAAGGAAGGTGTATATTACAATGAGATATTTTCACCTGTTGCCCGATACACCACCATCCGCTCGATTATATACCTTGCTGCCTTGCAAGGATGGAACCTACATTAGATGGATGTCAAAACCGCTTTCTTGCATGGTTCACTTAAAGAAGAAGTCTATGTGGAACAACCCGAGGGGTTTGAGGTTCATGATCAAGAATCTCATGTATGCAGGTTGAAGAAAGCTCTCTATGGGTTGAAGCAAGCACCCCGGGATTGGCATGAGAGGATCGATAGCCATCTGATGAAGCTGGGATTCACTAGAAGTGAAGCCGATTCGAACCTTTACTTTAAGGTTGAAAATGATAAACCTCTCATTCTGGTACTTTATGTGGCCGACCTCTTTCTGACAGGTGCAGACCCTCTCATTCACAAATGTAAGAGGGAGTTGGCTTTGGAATTTGAGATGAAAGACCTAGGACCAATGCACTATTTCCTAGGGTTGGAGGTCTGGAAAAAGCCAGGTGAAATTTTCCTCTCTTAAGGAAAATATGTTGCAAAGATATTGGAAAGATTTGGGATGGTGGACTGCAAGCCTGTGACTACTCCAATGGAACTTAACTTTAAGAAGTTATGTGGTAGGGTTGTTGGATCTGAATTAGGAAATGATTGAGTATCATCAACTCATAGGAGCACTGATGTTCTTGGTGAACTCCCGTCTGGACATATGTTTTGCAGTTAACACATTGAGCAAATACATGGTTAAGCCTCATCATGTACATTGGATTGCCACCAAGAATCTTCTGAGATATCTTTGGGGCACAATCACTCATGGACTGAGATACATTGTCGGAAATGTGACGCTGCATGGTTATTCTGATGTTGATTGGGCTGGCAGTGTGGAGGATCGCAAGAGCACTTTTGGATGTTGTCTTCTTTGGGTTCTACTTCAATATCTTGGATGAGTAGGAAGCAAAAATCGGTTGCCTTGAGCACCGCCGAGGCCGAATACATAACTGCTAGTATGACCTCCTGCGAAGTTGTCTGGTTGAGGAAGCTCTTAAGTGAGCTGTTTGGACATGTGTTGGATACCACCGTGATCCTTTGTGACAACCAGAGTGGGATCCAATTATCAACGAATCTCGTATTTCATGATCGCTCCAAGCATATAGATATCAGGTACCACTTTATCCGTGATATGGTACAATGAGTAATAAGGCTCCATGACATTAGGACTGATGAGCAGGTTGTCGATATTCTGACAAAGCCACTGGGGAAGGTCAAATTCTTGGCCTTATGAGAACGACTTGGAGTCATGGAGAGACCCTCTTATGAGAGTCCTGTATGAGATGGACATTGAGCTCTGGGAGCTACAGGGTAGTGTTGCACTAATCGCGATTTAATTGTGATTATATCGTAAAACCACGAGTTTTTGAAATCAGCAATATTATCGGCAAATAAATACATGTATTTTTTTTCGGCGATTTTTATGAAAAAATCGCGTTTTTTGGGAAAAACTCGCGGAAAAAAAATAATAATAATAAAATAAATAAATTATATATACATATATATATATATATATATATATATATATATATATATTTATGAGGAGGAGGAGGTGACACAACCTACCCAAGCTACCCCTGTCACTAGTAGAGGACGTGGTCTACCTCCTGTAGACCCTAGTTCTTTAGCTTCTAGAGCACAGCAGAGTCCACTGCCAACTCCACGACATCTACATCTAGAGGGGCAAAGGAAATCAATAGTATTAGATTTTAGTTATTTGGTTCATTTCATTGTATATGACATTATGACTCATGATATGAGATACATTATTATATTTTTTGTTGATATTTTGAGGCTGAGTTGGGAGTCATGAGTTAGGACTTACTATTCAAGACATGATTCACTGTTATGTGTGATGTGGCACTAGAAATGATATTAAACATCTTATGATATTAGTTCTTTTATCATATTTATGTGTCAATGTATTTATTTTATGTTGTAAATGCTTTAGATATTAAAAAAATTGAAAAAATATGAATATTTTTGTATGTTACAACTTTTTCCCGATTTTTACCGATTTTTTCCCCACGCCGATTTAATCCTGATAACAATTAATGCAACATTGCTCTAGGGGGCTTGGGGTATTTCTTGGAGCAATGAGAAACCATAGGGTGAATGGTTCATCCTTCCCCTAGTGGTTTGCTTTGTATAGGGTGAGTGGTTCAACCTTCCCCTGTGATACCCCTTGGCGACATGTAGGCAAGATGAGTGGTTCATCCTTCTCTTGCTCAGACATCCTACCCATGCAGTCTGGGACTCATGGGAAGTGCTTCTCATTTGGCCAATGAGTAGGGAAATGAGGATAGGGAACATAGTACTACCGATGGACGCATCGTGTACTACCGTACTCCCTATGCTAGGACAACCAATATTGATCTGGGATCAATGGGAACTAACTTTGGGCTAGTAAGAGTGGTATGAGACACTCTCTTTTGATTGGAACTGACTTCGGGTCAGTAAGAGTGGTATGAGACACTCATTTTATTTGGGACTGACTTCGGGTCAGTAGAGAATGGTATGGTACATTCTCAATCACTTCTTCTTCTTCATAGTTCAGCAATGCAAAGCAGTGCATTGATGGCAGAGATAGTACAGATTGGCAGATGAATCAGTAGATGGAGTTCTCCCTAGTTGAGAGGGAGTGTTAAAATTGGCAACTAGGGCCAAACTCCACATGGGTCATCTTATTTATGACAACTGATATTTTTCTTGGATTCCTCTCTCCGAGAGGTGTAGGATTGATCTAGAGATCATCCGATTATGACATGTACAAATGAAGTTATGAATTTATTTTGATTATGGACAAATTGTCAAGGTCGGCCAGCAAACTTATGTAGGCTCAAAAGCCCAACAATCAAGTCTGTTCATCCTCAATGTTGCATATAAATAGAAGGTGACTTAGCCTCATTTGGACACTCTCATCTTCACACATCTCTCTCTCCTCATTGATTGGGTACGGATTTCTAGGCAGTCTCTCTCTCCACACGTGCACAGGAAAGGAAGGCAAATTTTTTGTTTTGGGCATTGACCAAGTTTGACCAAATTTCAGAGACTGGTTTTGGGCTTCCTTGCCATCTTTGACTACGATTTTTGGTGGAGGAACTCTGTACCAGCAGACCGCATTTCTGGGCACAAAAATCGAGGCTAAACATTCAGTGTTGACCAGCGTTGACTGCGGCTAGGGCTGACAGCAGGTGGATTGTTTGACCAGACTTTGACTGGGCTGATTCATCTTGCTATTTGGAGGCCGAAGTTGATTGAATTGTTGAGGGTCAAATTTGCCCTGTTGACCAGCGTTGACTTTTTGGTTAGGGCTCTTTTGTTGTTGTTATAAATTATCAGATTTGTAAATTGTACTATCTCTCTCTACTGAACTATTGAAGACTATAAGAAGAATTGATCAAGGGTTTCCCCACATTGGGGTTTGTCCCTGGCTGGTGCCACATCTTGTGTCCTCTTCTCTTGGCTTGTCTTCTACTGTTTATGTTTATGTTCTATCTGCATTTTACTATCATGTTGATGTGATTGCTAATCTGATTATTGATATTGGGCTAATAAAGAAATTTAAGTAAAATTGCTCTAAAGCATAGAACATACCATTGTTGCCTAAAATTAACTTAACCCCATTAAAAATATAAATTATTTTAATATAATTGTCTCTGGGTGGAATTTCCCAAAACAGTTTCTGGGTTGTTTGAATGCATGTGCCCAAGCCTCCCTGCAAAATTTGAGGCTTAGAGCACATCCGATGCTACCCCAAATCAACACTTCCATCTCAAGTGTTTGACATACACTTTCTTCCTTACGAAGTTAACATCGTACCCTTTATCTTGTAACTAGGATACTGAAATCAGATTCATACCCAATTTGGGTACATGCAATACAGCTGAGGCACTAGTGCTTGCTCCTTACCCCCCTGAAAATCTATGGAACCTCTCCCTGCTAGAGAACACTTCGTTCTATTTCCCAAAGTAATCTAGAAATCCATCTGCTCCTCTTTGTAGCTAGAGAAATATTCTCTAACCCCAGTCATGTGAGCTGAAGTTCCACTGTCTATGTACTAGACTCCTTGTGAAGTTGATCCTACTAAGCAAGAAAATCGTCTTCCAATCTGGAAGACAAATCTGAAGTCTCCTTAATGTTACTTTTGTCCATGGCTATACTAGAACAAATTTAGTGTGCTATTTCTCTTTTCCTCCCAACACAGATTCTGTTCTACAGCCTTCAACAAAACTTTCTGCGTCCAACCAGTAGTATGCTTAACGAAAATCTAAGATGCAACTACTCCCTCTAACTGCTGCAATTACTAATCTGAGCAATTCGATTTTCCTGCCTCCTTCCAACTGAAAAACTCAAACTGCTTGTTTTGAGCTCTGCGTAGACTCTCTGGGAATTTCAGTCTGCTGCTCCTTCTGAATAACAAAATTCCTTTCTCTACTTCTGAGCTTCGTGGCTAATCAATTAAACTTTGATACCATGTGAAATTTTATCTATTGCAGCTATTGGAGATTATTCTTCTAACTCAGAAATTAATTCTGCAGTTTATTTACTATGACAAAAAACGAATAAAATCAAAGCTGCAATTTTCACCATTAAAATACTGCGGGAAATAAAATACTGGAAACTAAGAAATTGTAGCACACACAAAATAAAAATTGACACAGTTATTTTGGACAATTGTCCTCGAAAAAACCCAACTCGAGAGAACCAGTGCAACAGATGAGGGTTTTATTTAGCAGCAATTCTGAGTACAATAACTTAGATGCTCGACTGGCAATCTAATCTGAAGAAAACACTGGCAAAAATATTGTGAGAATTTTTTTCTCACCCCACAACTATTTTCTGCCTCCGAAATAGCTTCCCCAACCTCAACGTTGAGATGCCTGCGTCAGCGTCTGTGCAGTTGCTACGCTGGCCCTTTGACGATTTCGGCCTTCCTTCCTTCAACTCTTCCGGGAACTGAAAACTTTCTCCCAAAATGCTGCTGCTCTCCTCTTCCACCTGCTACTCACCCTCTGGCTCTATTTTCTCTGTTGAGCTACTGCTACTGAGAAAATTGAATTGCCTGGGCAACTGAATATCTATACTAGATGATCTCTATCACCACATCGACTTTCTTTTATAATCCACTGTTGGAGCACCAACGACCAAGATTAAAACTTAATCAATGGCTAGGATCATTTTTGGGTCGATCCGAGTGAGTTTCTAAATGATTCACGCCTTATCTCAATTAATATATACTAATTAACCATATTCTCTAAGTTTAGATTTAGGAAATATTTAAAAATTGGTTAATAATCTAATTGAGACACTTCTAGGCAGAATTTCTAGGAACGATTTCTAGGTTTTGGAGATCTCATGTATTCTAGCCTCTCCACAAAATTTCGTGGCTAGAACACATCCGATGCTACGAAATCTAACACACAAGACATAGGATAATGAAGAAAGGATTCAAGAAGAAGGATGGGACATCTCTAGGGCAGGACTTGAGTAAGGTTGTGTTTCCAATCTCATGAGATGGGACTTTATGCCTATGTTCCACCAAGAATCTGGTGTGAGGAGATGTGGGTGCAGAGAGACATACGGGGGGACGTGTGGGAGTAGCCTCAAATTTTAGGGAAATTTCGGGGGTGCGGGGGGACATCAGGTATATAATTTTTAATTTCATATATATATATATATATATATATCAAGTTCATATTCAATATTGAAAGCATAATTAGACTAATAGTAATAGTAAATACGTTGATCCACACATAAAATTTAAATTCATAATTGAATTAAATAATGACATGCATTGATCCATCCTCATCATTCATTTTGATACATACATCATTCATATGACATACTCATCATTCATCCATACCATGAGATTCAATAATGAAATATTCAAATACATTGATCCCTATCATTTGTCATTCTATAATCTGGATTGATTTAAAAATTAAATTCATCATTCATCATTCCAGAATCTAAATTAAAACTTAAGAACAAAAAAAACTAGTATATTACTATATGCTAGATATTGAAGTTTGTACACTAGTTAAGAGTGAGGAGTCAATAATCTCTTTGAGGTCGTCAATATCTAGTGTCACATAAAGTTAAAACCTAAGTAACCTGACACGGGGATTCAGGGTTTGTCAGATACGAGGATTCAAGTGTCGGATTCGGACACATTGACCCCCCGAAATAGGACACATTAGGATACGTTATATATTATTTTATATATATATATATATATATATATATATATATATATATATATATTAGATATTTCTTACACAAATTCTCATTAATGAGACAAATTCATTGATTTCAAACATAGATATTCATCTAGATGTAAGTTTGACTATTCACAAAGTAAGTTAGTAACATTATAGCATGCATAATACAAGCAAAATTCAAATACATGTCACATAAATGATAAATCAATGAATCATAAAATCTAAATTCATAAATGATAAATCATAATACATATTCAATTCATCAATGATCCAATAGGAGAAAGACAAGATAGTAAGATAAAGACACTGGTAGTTGTAGTTTTCTCATTAAGTCAACAAAATCAAAATGTATTACATAGGTAGTGCAATGCCAATGGCAAATAGAAATAGAAAATACAAAACAACTACAGGTATACAAGCCTCAAGGTAGTAGGTAGCCCATGACTCACGAGTCATCAATCCTCATAGTCATCATCAGAATCAACATCATTGTCCTCATCATCATGGTCACCACTGCTCTCCTCTGCATCCTCCCCCTCCCCTGTATCCATAGTCGTCTCAGCATTTGCTGGTGTGGAGGATGACCCCTCTATAGTATCACCATCATCAAATCTAACAGGATCTAGCACTGGATCATTGAGATCCATGTTGGCCAATGCCAACTCAACACTACTATCTAGACCCATATCATTGGGAAAGACATCCCACATCTTTGTCTTTCCCTTCAACCACTCTTCTCTCTGCCTGTAAATAAGACGAAAGTTGGTGTGCACATACACCATTGTCTCTGCCTTGGACTGCTCAAGCCTGCTCTTCTTAACACTATACAAATTCCCATATGTGCTCCAATTCCTCTCGCAACAAGAGGATGAAGTCACCTGAGAGAGGAGCCTCATGGCTAATTGCTGCAGAGGAGTGCTTGTTGCCCCATGATTTTCCCACCAAGAATAGGGCTTCCTAGCCCCCTGTCTCTAATCACATCATATCCTGCAAATCGACCAGTGCTAGTGGAAAACTCTGCAAAGGCATCCTCCATCTCATCAACCAATGCTCTATCCTGAAAAGCCCGCCTGAATGCATCTTTCATACCATGTGAGATTTCACCATCCATGTGAGGAGGGAATCTGCGGAAGGTCCACCATTCAGCTACTTATGGTTGTAGTATTTTGGGTTCAATGAGTGAGACAAACAATGTAAAGGTGTGCAATTCTTGTCCCATCTGCTAACAAGAATATCTTGTATAGTACCACAGAAGGCCTCTGGTGATGTCTCATACTCGGGGCACTCACTCTGTAGAATAATGCTCCTCACAGACTCAATCATGGAATCCCATCCTTCATAAACCTCTTCTAGGATGGGTTCGTCTGTATCTGCAAATCGAAAAAAAAAAATGATAGGGTCCATGATCTGAATAATTAGATCTACCCTCTCCCACCAAGCATCATCTAGCACTATGTCCTTTACTCTTTTAGAGGCTAGTTTATCTATCTTTCTCCAAAAAGACCAAAACTCTAAAATAACCATGACCCCAAGAACAGTCTTGACCTCCCTCAACCTCTTCAACATGATGAATGAAGAGGCAAACCGTGTATCAACAATATTCAACAATGATAGATTGTTGTACTTCTTGTAGATAGTGAGGGCATTTGTATGATTTTGCACAAAGTTATGGATATGCTGCGCATCCTCAATAATGTTACCAATCCAAAGCACATCAGAAGCAATGGATTTCAGTGCTAATTTCAATGAATGGACAATGCAAGGTGTCTAAAACACTTGTGGATATTTAGCTTCCACAATCATGCCAATAGCCTTGCAAACAGGTGCATTATCTGTAATGATTTGCACACAAGAATCAACACCTACATCTTCAATAACTTTAATAAACAACTCACCCATAAATTGTGCATCCTTGTATTCTCCAGGTGTATCCACTGCTTTCAAGAAAACTAGACCATTCAAGGAAGACACCATGAAGTTGATGAGTGGGTGTCGTGCTGGATCTGTCCATCCATCAAAAACAATGCTAACCCCAGATGTTGGCCATGATTCTTTAATAGGCTCAAGCATTTTTTGCACCTCTTTTTTTGCCTTCGTTGACAATGTGGTTCTAAGCTTCTCTGAACCAGGAGGCACATACCATGATGGAGACCCGTGAGTTAGAGCTCCGCACATCTCAATAAATAGAGGTGAGCGCGTAACATTAAAGGATATGAAGTTTTGATAGAAAAAAGGCAATGGTGAGATCAAGCTCTTTCCATTTCTCTTTTTGAAAAATCTTGTCCATTGGACCAAGTGAAATTGCCTTTCTTTTTGCTGCTTGTCCCCAAATAGAAATCTCAAATGGAAATTTGGTGGTTCCTTTCCTCAAAAATGGAAGGGGGTCATCATTCTTGGTTTTTTTAATTTTGCAGCCACATTTTCCATACCAACAGTGAACTCTTTTTCCATTTCTTTCCTCTTTTGTAAAGAAACTTGTGTACAAGCTCCAACTCCGCAACCTAGTAAAGCCAACAAATGGCCTTTCACATAAAAATATGTGCTTGTGAAAATATTGTGACAAAAATTGCATCTCCAATTCACATTGCCTCCTCACTTCCCCTTGTTGTTTGGCCCATCCTCTCTTGTGACATATTTCCACAAGGGATATTTCTCAATGTTACCTTTAGGACGAAGTCTTCCCTCAACATTACTTGCACCAGAGTCTGATGATATTGGGGGAGGAGGGGCATCTCCAATGGGGACATTCTTCCCCTTCCTTTGCTCCCTACCTGCTGCCCTTGATTGAGCCATGAATACTGTAAAAAAAAATCAAAACATGCACAAATTTGTAAAGGAAATGCATATACAAACTGTTGTAATACAAATGCAAAAAAATAGAGAGGAAATGCACTTACTTGTTGTTTGAATCTGCTTGAAAACGCTCCAAACCCTTGGCTCCTTGCTCCAAACTTCTAACAGCAAACCCACAACTCACTTCTTGCAAAAGGAATGACACAAAATGATAAGAAAACATGAGCAATTTCACCCTTTTATGGTCGCGCGGGTCCTGATTTTGACAGATTAGTGTCTGGATTTCGTGACACATTGTGTCCGAATGGAACACGATCCGGATTCGATCATGTCCCATTCAGACACGACGTGTCACAAAATTCGGACATGATTTAGGGCGAATCGAATCCAATTCATTGGATTCGGACACGTGGCCAAAAAATAACGAATCCGATTTCAGAGGTTACAACTGAAAAGTAAAAATGGACAATGAGGACTGAAAATAAAGTCAACATCAAGGAGTCAATCTCAATGATTGGTCCTCTACATTAAGTGTTATTAGACAAATTCGAGGGGGGACGCATCGCCCCTCAAAAGGGGATGCCCAAAAGCACCCCCTTTGAGGGGGGGTGCCCAAAAGCACCCCTTTTGGGGAGTCACGTCCCCCAAAGGGGATGCCCAGAAGCACCCCTTTTGGGGATTCACTTCCCCCACATTAGGGCAATGCACCCCCCTGCGTCTCCCCATGACTCCCCAAACGCGGTGCGTGGGGAAATGTACCCCAGATGTCCCCCCATCCCGGGTGCGTGGGGTGCAAGGATTGCTTGCACCCGACCCTGGGGGATGCATCCCCGTGGAACACTGTATGCTTGCCATTGTCCATTGAAGAAGAAGAGAAAGGGAGTGACGTAGGTTGCAGCTGGGACTGTATGATCTGTAAATGGTAGGCCTATGGGCCATCTGTTTAATCAATATAGAGACTCTTTAGAAATACAATTAAATTATTTGTTTATGTTCTTTGCATTTACCGATAGGCTGGAAAGAGTACTGATTATTAACTAGATTTGAGGTTTGGCTGCCTTGTTTATGGTGCCTGACCAAAACAAAATTGTTGGTAACAGCATTCCTTTGTATACATCTGCACGTTCCAAGCATGATAACTTTGCTATGCTGGATCAATACCCTGAATTCACTGCACCTAGACAACAATTTTCACAATATATCTGTTCTTTGTGCTTGGGAAATGAAGTGAGTGGAAAGCAGGTACTTAGGGGAAACACACAGCCTGAAGGAGGTATGGATGTAGGGGAGTTTCTCAACGCTTAATGGAGAATACAAAGCAATAAAAGATGATGAGGCTAGTAGTCAAATGCCCAGTGCTCTGGTTGATATGTTTTACCAATTAACCTAAGTCGATTTGGCTGTACAGTTGCCCAACATCCCAAACACATCAACTTTAAGTTGTAGCTATTTACCAAAACATGGGCAAGAGGATATTAGGCTGTAGAATACCTTTTAGCTCACTGTATTTTGATTTCCTGTGTCGTAGCTACAACCATTCACACCAAAATACAGTAAGTTAAAATTTATGCTACAGCTGACTTTGCTGTAGTCCATGTTTTGATAAATAGCTACATGTTAAAGTTGACTTGTTTGGGACGTTGGACAACTTTACAGCCAAATCGACTTGGGCTTACAACACTTAGATACAAATCTTTACAGCCAAATCGACAGCTCTTACATACAACACTTTAATTTCTTTGTATTCTTTGTTAAATGCTGAGAAACTCACCTACAGCCATACCTCCCTTACGCTGTGTTTTTCCCCCAAGTACCTTCTTTCTATTCGCCTCAATTCCCAAGCATAGGGCGTATATAAACATATATTGTGAAAAGTGTTGGGTAGGCACAGTGAATGCGGGGTATTTTCCAAAGTAGCGAAGTTATCATTGTTGGATCATGCATCTGTATATCTAGCTCAGAGTTAGAGTTCTTTCTAGCTTATTAGTAAGTACAAGGAACATAGCCAACCATATTATATTTCTGAAGAGTATCCATATTGACGAAATGGATGATCCATAGGCCTACCGTTTATAAATCGTTTGGAATTAGAGCAATTGTGTCCACATCAATCTGGAACTCTAGCCCGCTTATGTCAGCAATGCAACCCTGAAATTGACCCTTGGTGACTTTGCTCTTAAAGCTATGAGCAAAATCCATGGCTATTTTGTCATCAAACCTCTGTAACCTAGAGAAATATTCTAGCCATAGTGATCTCTTAAAGATTTTTACCACATCAGGATTTGTGTGGAGATGGGAGGTATCGGTGGTTCCCTTTTGTTAAACCCTGCTGTCATTTTCTTGATGTTTGACCTTCTAAGTTTGCAAAAATAAAAATCCAGGGGTTTTTCCACCCCTTTAAATGTTGAATCCTCCTCAAATGTAATGGCAGAGAGAATGAAATACATTGGAAAGAAACTTTTGGGTTAAAATAGGCTTGACCGTTCACTTACCTCTGGTTTGTGATTTTCATGCAATCGTGATCCTAAACTTGCTTGCCTGCTTTCCTACACTGCGTTTTTTCTCTTACTCCTCCATTACCTTGCTGCTACAATTGTTGATGCTTTAGATAAGGACTCACAGGTACAAACTGCTCTTTGTTGGTGCTAATCACCATCAGAACAAAATACAGAGATATGGTCGCGTTGATGGTTTTTTGGTGGGTCAAATCATCATGAGAGAAAACACAAAGGCATGGTCGAATTGATGGGGTGAATTACCACAAAGGTATGGTCGAATCGATAGCATGTAAGGTTTTCATTATTTTCGATAATTGTCTGCGATGGCCTTTTGGTGGTTGTTTCGAATGGTTCAGAGAATGGGTGCGTCGAATGGCTTTGAGAATGAATGTGTTGGCTCTTTACTCATCCTCCGTTAGCTAAACATGATAAAGAGACTGGGTGCTTTGTTGCTCAGCTGGAAATGGCTCTTTACTCGTCCTCTATTAGCTAGAAATCATAATGAGAATAGGTGCTTTGTTGCTCAGCTGGAAATAATAATGAAAATGAAGCATTGATGGCATGTATTGGTAGAATCATGAAGAAAGTGAGATGCCCTGGTTGAACAGTTCGAACGGTCAAGAGATTGCTTAACTAGCAATGCATTTGAAAAGGCATTTATCTTAATTTCAGGAGTGAATCATACCTGCCACCTTGTGTAGTGAAATGACAAATTGGAGCTGATTTTGATGAATGTGGCATCCACATCTATTCTTGGACATTGACAAGCCATTTTTTTATTGCTATTGGCTGTAGACGTTAAACTCTGTAGGATGTTTTTAGCTTGGGCGTCTGTACAACTGTATATGCCCAACTACGTAGTTTGTTTTTGGCATACTTGGCTATCGCCTTTAAACTCTGTAGTAGTGTTTTTTTAACATTTATGGAAATGTTAAGCTCTTTAGTTTCCTTTGTTTTGTATGGCTGTAGCTTTTAATGTCTGTAGTAACATGCCAAAGTGAGTGATATGGCTGCCAATGGAGGTGATGAGTGTATATTGTGATTTAAAGATCGGATTCTCGAATTGAATTTGAAAATAGGTGCCCAATTCCATTGGAATGACGCTCAAGATGATTGATGGGAATTGGAATTCATCTCTGAATATTTCAAATTCAATCTGCATTTGAAGTTTACCAATTTTGAGGGTGATAATTCTTCAATCACATAAAGCTCAGAAAAGCACACAATGTCAACATAGAACAACCACCAGCAAGCTTGATTGCTTTGGTATGTATGCAGGTTTGTTCCTTGATGATAGCCGTTGCATTGTTTTCTCAATGTAGTCTATGGAGATGTATCTCTGCTGCGATGTTACCTTTTCTGACAACCTTGTAGCACATTCGTTTTCTTTGAGAGCAAAGAGAAGGATGGATTTATGGATTTATTATTGTTTCCTTGCTAAGAATGCTTTGAGAGATATTTTAAGGTTGATCTTATGTCCTCAATTTGTTCACCAATTCTCACTTGATTCTTTTCATGGTGCAGTCCATGCAATCATTCTCAATTAGAGTTCTGCCATTATGCAAAAGAGCTCACCCTAGAAATTTGAATTGTATGCATTCTTTCCACAAAGAAAGAAGGCTTCCAGTGAACAATATAATTTGAATTAGTAATATTCATAATGGAAAAAATTAACAGTAGATACCAAAAACAATGAACTAGGAACAGCAAACAATTAAGAAACACAGCCACAATTTAACATGCAAGTGACACTAGCCAAATAATCCGAGCCATTATATTAAAAACGTGGATCTAAGTACATAAATGGGATGAAACAATGGAACCTGGGCTTGCCAAGCAAGATGAGCAAAACCCAAAAAGATGCCTCTAACCCAAGTGAAGGATGGCTTAGGATGAGAATGTGCACTACCTAGTGAATAATTTGTTATTGGCTGCCAACTGAAATGATAGTTTCCTGCCTAAATACTACCCAAATCATTTTGGAATTTCACCGACCAAATCCTCTCCAAAAACTCACAAAAACCCAGAAAGGGTTTGGTCTAGTTCCAATCAACGAAGAAGCCCTCCAACTGGTGTGAATGACCCAACTGGCCAACTGGTGTGTTCTGATGACAAAATTCTATGTTGGGAGTAGCCCTCAACTCTCCCAACTAAAGAACTCTTAATAAATCTGGAATTGCCTTCAAAAAGCCCAAATTCTTCAACCCCTCAAGCTCCTAACCAGCCCAGCTTCTTTGCTTGTGCAGGCCTCCTCCAGTGAGGCCTATGCACTACCAGAAAACTCAGGATTTGACCCACAAAAATGACCCCAATTAGCCCCGCAAACGACCACCAAAATCCCACTCCTCTGCCAAGAGACAACCCCTACACAATTTTATCTCTCAACCTCCTCTCCAACCTGTGCAATGGCCAAGTCGACTTCCCTTCTGCGCCTAGGAAATGTGCACTGTTGATCCCAAATGTTGTAGATGAAGCTCTACAGAAGCCCGACAATGGACTCCTCTAATATCCAGCTAGGGAGACACTCGAAGTTCCATGAAACTGGCTTGGATTTCGCTTGAAACCCTTGTGCTCAACAACACTCCAACCCTTTGCACCGAACAACTCCAAGAGAGGTTAATTTATGAAGTGTAAAAGTCAAAAGATGCCCTCGAGTGCCCCCTCTTTTCCTTTAAATAAGCCTGGCCTCATGCACTCTCCTTGTGGCCCCCACCTTGCCTCCAAAATCACACTTCCTCTCTAGTGGTACACATTGCTTCCCTAGTGGCCACCACTTGCCTCCCAAAATCACACACTCTCTCTCTAGTGGTGCACATTGCCTCCTTGTGCCCGCCCACTTGAGTGTGGAACCCACCTCACCCACACCTCCTAAGTCCAAAATGCCAAAATTGATCCCCAATCCTTTGTCTCTTTGCCTAAGGGACAAAATGGGCTAAGGGCTATCCTTCTAGCAACCTCATGTGATATAGGGATAGTATAATCCTCCTCGCCAAAATTTGTGTGTCCTTAAGCAACTGCAATTCTGGGTGTTGTAGTACCTACTCTCCCTCCCATGTAACATCCTCCAACGACAAATCCTTCCACCTGACAAAGAATTCCCTGATAACCTTGTTCCTGTGCTTCCTTTCCCGCACCTCCAGGATGGCTTCAGGAACAAACACCAAATGCCCCTCATCATCAAGTGGCAATAGTTGTCACTTGCTGCCCCAGTGCCTTCTTCAGGTGAGACATGTAAAATACGTTGTGCACTATGTTGCTTGAGGGAAGCTTCAACTCCTATGCCACCTATCCTATTCGCACAGATCAACCTGTAAGGTCCATAAAAGAATGGCTTGAGCTTCTTGACCCCCTTTTGTTTGAGTGTAGACTGCCAATATGGTTGCAAACATTGGTACGTCAAGTCTCCCACCACAAATATCCTCTAAATCCATTGGCAGTCTGCATACACCTTCTATTGATTTTGCGTTGTCTGCAAGGTGCCCTTGAGAGCCCTGAGGATCTCTTGCCTCTTTTGGATCCAATCCTTCGCCCTTGGGGGTTTGTTATCCCCAAACACCATGTCAGCAAATGATAGAGCCTCATATCCATAGAACACTCTAAATGGGGTCGTCCCAATGGACATGTGATATGTCCCCTAGATGAAGCCATTTCACCAATGCTCGTTGTTGACCTGTCACATAATTATGTAGGTAACCCTCTAGCCATTTGTTCAAAAGCCTTCTAGGGCTCCAGAGCATTTGTTTCAACCAAGGCTTCCAGGACTAGTAACTCAACCCACAAATTATCTAGGCTTCCAGAGTGTTTGTCCACTAGGGCTTCTAGAGCATTTTTCCAACCAAGGTTTCTAGGACTAGTAACTCAACCCAAGCTATTACAGGGCTTCCAGAGCATTTGTCCAACCAAGGCTTCCAGGACTAGTAACTCAACCCAAGTTGTTACAGGGCTTCCAGAGCGTTTTTCCAACCAAGGCTTCCAGGACTAAAACTCAACCCAAGTTGTTACAGGGCTTCCATAACGTTTGTTCAACTAGGGCTTCCAGGAAGTATTAACTCAACCCAAACTAAAGGAAACATGAAAACCATCCAGAACACAAACAAATGAACCCACAACACCATGACTATCCAAGAAATGGCAAGGCTAGGAAAGTCCTTTTTCAATCCAGGCAAACCTCCATGCCAATGATAGATCATGACCAATAAACCACATGCATATGCCATGCATGTCAAAACTAGTGAGGAAAACATACATGCAACTTGGTGCCTGCAAGCAAAATTCATTGTAGTTGCTGATCCTGATGTCCTCTTGCGCTTTCCTGCTCTTCCTTTGCCTTCTTGCTCCAAAACTCCAAGTATGCCACACCCCTCCAAGAGTGCTCCAAGAAAACTCTAAGTGTCCAAGAGTATGAGAGAGAGAGAGAGAATAGAAGAGAGCTCCACCAAAACTGAATTGACCAAGCTTACACTAACCAAGCCTTCCCACTGATCCTTAGAAGCCTTTTTATCAATGAGGCCTCTATTTTCTTCATTTTCCATTATTTTCCTTCATTTTCCTCCTCACATGCAACCTGTAACCTTTCACCTTCCTTTTCTCCTAATTTCCATTATTTTCATAAATAAAATGCCAATAAATGTCTCATGCCTTTCCAAAGCCTTTTCCATTGCCTTTTCCAATTTCTTTAGCCATAATAAACCAAATGAACACCCACTAGGATGTTTTCCCCACCATTCAACTTGGAATACGTGTTCTATCAACCATGGTCTTATATATTTTTACATGAATTTTTAACCAAGGTTGTTACTGAACCCTCCCCCTTGGGGGAACACCATCCTTGGTGTTCAATGACACCTATAACCAGCATGACCGCTGAAAAGAAAACATACTTCCCATGCAGCTTTATAACACAATTTGTTGTAGTATTTACAATGACCATCTACTAAAACATGACAAACATTCCGTTTACTGGAGATTTATAACACAACTCACTACGATATTTACAATAATAACCACATATACACACATACACATTTGCTTCACCCAACAAATAATCATACTGTCTATGGAGCTTTACAAATCCAGATCGATACAGTATTTACAATAATACCCACATATGCCAATTCGGTCAACCAACAAATAAAAGGATACAATGCCTGGATCCACAATCAGGGAATCCAGAGGCTCACACCTCCACCCTCAAAGCAATACCAAGATTCACCTCCTTCCTAGGAAGTCCAGAATCCACTGCAAGGTCAAATCTGCATCCAATTTCCAACGATATAATCTAGCGCCACTTGTCCTCTCAGTGAACAGTTACCAACTCATAGTTCTAGTGCACACTCCCAATGTGCATTTGATTCCATCTAGAAATGCTAATGACCAAACCAAATATATCCCCGACCTTCCCTTCTTTGCTACATAGTCCCTCGGGCAATCTGGTCACCCCCTTCCGTGTAGTCACACACCTTCAAAGTTTCGCTGGCACCCCCATCCCGAGTAGTCCGTCCTTTGGCAAGTCCTCATTGCATAGGAAGGTATAAAAACCAAGGTATATCCCTGCCTCAAAACCATCATACTGGTCATAGCATGTTCATGGTAATAAATGGACACTATTGGGTACCAGTGTCCCACAATGGCCCTGCTCCTAAATACCAAGCACATAATTTCCGTTAGATTCAAAATAAATTGAAATAACTTCAAATCATACCTCATTGGTGGGTCATCAATAAGGTACACTTGCAATTTTGTTTGCTTCTTGTCACAACAAGTCAAAATAACATCTTTGACCAAATCATCATGTATAAACATATCACATCAGGTTAGCTCAAAACACAACTATCATAGATCAAAATTATAAATCACATGTAACCATCTTAAACCAGAATGATAGATCACATGTAATCATCATAGACCAGAATCATAAATCACATGTAATCATCATAAACCAGAATCATAAATCGCATGTAATCATCATAGACTAGAATCATAAATCATATGTAATCATCATAAACCAGAATCATAAATCACATGCATAATAAAACTGAAATAAAATATTGATAATTATCCTTTAATCAATCATTAGCTTCTACCTTTGTCCTTATTTTGTATGCACTATGGATCAGTTGCCACACCTGACAAACATCCAGTGCCTTCTCCTCAACCATGTACACATACACATAGTGTACATCCCACACATATGGCATACAACACCAAGTAATACATGCACCTACACCTGACATACAACTCATACACCTACACCTAGTGTATACACAACACATACACATGTCTACACCCGGTGTACACCACCACATAATATATACACCTACACTCGATGTACAACACAGTACATATACGTACACAAAGTACAACATAATGAATACACATGTCACGATACCCCGACTACACAATGCGCATACGTAGTACCGCATGCCCTCAACATAGCATGTATGACATGCACACAATACCACGCGTACACCAGTACCATACCTACTGTTAGTCCTTACAATTTCCTAGGCTGAAAGGAAATCGACAAGGGTAACCTCAAACCACTTTAGTTCAGTAGCTAGCCCTACTGAGCATGAGAGGGATCTCTCTAAGTCTCTTATCAATGATATGACTTTAAAGAAAATGAATCTTAGGCTAGATATGTATATTTGTTTATGAAAATTTGGTTTTTAAAGGGTTTGTTGAACTTAGGGTTTGGAGTCACAAGTAGGTCTAGGTTGTGGTAATACAGGAGCAATCATAAGAAGGAACTAGATGTCAGAAGCCATGGTGTAATTGGAGTATTATGTTAGTGTAGTATAGAGGATATAGAAAGGAAGAAACTAATGAGCATTAAAAAATGATTTCATTAGCTTAATAAGACAAAACATATAACCATGAAAACCTAGATAAAAAAGCTTGATAATACAAGAATTCTGAGTATTTTATCATAAGTATTCATAAATAGAAGAAATATAATGTATGTAAAGATGTTTAGACCATGATAAAACAAAAAGAGTGAAGCACAAACACCATGAACTCACTGTGCTAGAGTTCCTTGAAAATAGCTGCAACCTGTATCTGTATTAGCTGAAAGATGATTACAATGCAAGCCTTCCTTCACAAAAAGTTCAACCCCCTTCTCCTGAGGTGAAATAGTATTTATAGACTCTTCTAAACCTCTTTCCCACCTTTAGGAGTCGAACTCCTTGGTGGAGGAACTGACTCCAATATTCTCTCAACCAACAGGTGAGAGTGAGAAGGTGTAACTCAAACACCTCATGAAGAGTTTGATTAGGAGTTTTCTTCTTTTATGAAGCCTAATGAACATCAAAAACAACCTATGATATGAATTTATTCATGCCTACATCACCTAGCCTCGTAACATGTGCCATTACAAAGAGAATCTTGACTTTGACCAAGTTTTACTATAAACTAGAATTTTTACAAATAAAAACACAAAAAATGTAGAAGCGCAGTGCCAGATTTGAGCTGATTTTCAGGTGCCTTCCATGGGTCAAAATGCAAATCTGAGAGAATGATCAACTAGCCCTTCAAGTCTAGTTTCCAAAATAGTTTGAATTTCTGAATTTGGAGCACGGGAAGACCTTCAAAAATCCATTCTCCCAAGGTCACTCCAGAAGCGCAGCGCCTGTCAAAAAATGGTCCAGAATGCTAGTTTTTTGCCACTATTTTGCCTTTTTCTCCCAAACTAAGCCACCTCTACAAAATCTGGGCAAATGGGTTTTTAGAGGATGCCAAGACCTTTCCAAAAATATAAACTTTTCTTCAAATGGATGCCTGAGGAAAAAGCGCAGCGCCAAGGTGTTGTGCTTCTGGAAAAGCCAATTTTCTGAATTTAGACCAAAAATTCTCAAAATGCTCAGAATTGGCTCAAAATTGGAGGGAAGGTGTAAAAATGAGTTTGTTAAAGCTTCATGGATGCTTCAGCAAGCATCTCCAAGTTTCCCTCATCCTTTTGCTCTTTTTTGGTCTCCTTGAGCTTGTTTTTGAGTTGTTTCACTTTGACATTGGTGATCATGTTTTGAGCTTGATAATGATGTGCCATGTGCCTGAGCATTTGATTATCTCTATTTGCCTTCTCCAGGAGCTTTTCCAAATGTTCATTCACCCTGTTGAGCCAATATTCTTTATCTTGATGTACCTCAAGGGAAATTCTCTCTTCTAGGTCAAGGTCTTCATTGAGCAATATTTGTTTTTGTTCCTCTTGCAAAGCTTCTTTGAGACCTTTGGTTCTTGGTCTTTTCCTCTTTCCTGTACCCTTTGATCCTTCAGGCTCACTTGATTCTATGATCTCCTTACCTTTTCCAACCTGCTGCAATAACTTGGCTTTTTCCTTTTCCAAGATCAACTCTTTTGCCTTGAGTTGACTGTTTTCTTGTTCAAGGAATGCTATAATGAACTTGGCTCTTTCCATGTTTATTTCCAGCTCATTGATTTGGTAGTCCTTGTCCCTGATGGTTTGCTTCATGATTGAAATCTCATCTTCCTCTTCTAGATCAATGATCTCAAATTCCTGCTCAACTATCTTCTTACCCTTTGTTGCTGATGCCTGCTTTGCTGATGAAGAAGGCTTGGCCCCTTTCTCTTTGTGAGAAGAAAACACAAGCCTATGCCCTTTCTTATACACTTTGGTGACCTCTAGCCTAGGTAGTTGAATCTTCTCTGCTGGTATGCTAGATGATCCCATCTCTGTTTTTTGTTTTAGTGCGCTTGTGGACTGAGATGTTGTATTTTCCTCATGCCATTTTAGAGTTGTTTTCTAAGAAGGCTTCCCAAGACATACCCTTCTCTGCCAACTAATGAAGGAAAATGGTTTTGATGAGATTATGATGGAGCAGGCTTCGGAGTGCTCTTTGTCCTTCAATTGTATCTTTTCGGACATTTTTGAAATACTCTTGAACAAGTGATTGCACATGTTGAGTGGCTACGGATATGTGAAGTGCATCAAGAGGCGAATGTGATATGCATACAACCTTGAGAATCTACCTTCATAGGTAAAGAACCTCATGGTGGTCTTCATTAAAGGAGCATACTTCTCAAGAAAATATCTCAAAAGCATAAGGTGAGTATGTGTGTCTCTGTATGGAGTCTTTAAGAAGGGCTTGTAGTTTTCAAGATCTAGATTCATTCCTTTGAACCAGTATTCGTCATTGTATGGTAAACCAGTTGCTAGTGAGATGGAGGCCATTGAGAAGCTAAACTCAATACTAGCAATGACAACAGTCTCCCCTTTCAAGTGTGTAGCCACCTAATCTGTCAGTTGTTCATAAAACCCTGCTTCACTTACTCTTTTGAAAAATTCCAAACAATGAACATCTTCAAAGCATTGTTTGATGAAAGGATAGGAGTTGATCTGATTGCAATCTGATGGTTCATATATGAGAATCCTCCCTCCTTTGTGTTGTCTTTTTCTCTCTGGTGAAGAATCAATCTCCATGATGATACAAAATCCTAGCAACAGGAAGTGAAATAGATGTGAGGTGGGTATGAAAATGAAGTGATATATGAGGGATTTTGACAAAATGAAGGGAGGGGTTTTGTGAAAGATGAAATGGCTTTGAGAAACTGATGGAAATGAGTGTGGAAAGTAGTGAAAAAATGTGGCTGCTTGTAAGTGAGACCAAGAAGGTTTATGGTGTGATTTTGCCAAAATAACTCTAGGAATGAGCTAGGGTTTTGTTTTTTTTAGTGTTTAAACTTGATTTGGAGGTGGATGGACTGGTCAAGATGACTCATCATACATGTGTGCAAGTGTAGAAAGTCAAGTTACATGTTTAGGAGATAAAAATTGTGATGACCATTTCTACCCTAGCGTTTCCCATGGCACTTTTGCTACAAACCCTAGCTTGAGATATTATCAACATGGAATGCAAATGGGAAAGCAAAAATCAAGGGAAATAATGTACTTACTTGTTCCTCAGCCTTAGAAAGCAATTTGACCAAGTTTGAAAGCAAGAATTTTGAAATTTGGGAAAATTTGGGTGATTTTCGGGCACTCTGTCTTCCGTGCAGCACAGTTCTCCTATGCACAACGCCTGCCTCAAAAGCACGACTCAATGTATCTACGCGGATTGCCTGCAAATTTTGGCCAAATTCTCCTAGGGAAATGGAATTTTTGCTTTTTTAAGTGAGTGAGCTCGATGATGAAGAGTGAATGAGAGATGAATGAAAAGGTATTGAGTCATTTTGAGTTTATATAGGGGTGATTTCTTCACTTTTTCAAAAAGATAAAAGAAACTAATCCTCTTTTGTGAACTGATTTCACTTTTCTGAAGGCAACTTTTACCTTGCCTTTGCAAATGTGCTTTTTGCATCTCCTGAGTGCTGGTGCTTTCTTCTCCTGAAACTTTTTGATGTCATGAAAATGTAAATAAACCATGTTTCATTTCTTGAATTTTTTGCTTTGTCAATTTGACTTATTTATGAATTTTTATAGAAATGGTGGACCTTTATGACCTAATGGAATGACTTAAGACCTAATGGAATGATAATGATGACTTGACCAATTTTCATGGTATATGACAAGCAACCAGCATGAGTGAAATTTCAGACAATGACTCTATCTTGGACTGACCATACAATGACCAAATTTGCTGTGTAAACCTAGTAACAGAAAAATTTGACGATGAAAGCCTGAAATGACCATGGTAAAAGCAATTTTTTGATCCAGGTGACAGGCTAACAAGACTGACACTAACATTGGCTCCAACTGGGGATGGCAGCTCCTTGGAGGTGTCAAGAACACCGTAGACCAAGTAGCCTTATTCATTGGGCAATGGAGTCAACATGCATAAAAACTGATTTTTTGACTGACAAAAGAACTAAAAAAAAATGAAAACAATACTGACTGAAAGAGCCTTAGGGCCTTCGCTTCGGGCTTCAAACTCTAATGACAGTTATCTAAAATTCTAGAAGTAAAATACACACCAGTATGTACAATGATGATGACCTTTCTGGAGTTTTTAGACATAGTAGTGCTTAAGAAGCCTACCATTGGTAACCCCTCCTGAATAGTCTTTTCCATCCATCTCTTCCAACAAGAAAACATTCTTTCCTCTGAATGTAGAAATTCTGTATGGTCCTTTCCATAAGTTCTCAAACTTACAATGTTTGCCCTTGTCTTCATTTCTAGCATCCCACCAAAAGACTACATCTCCCAAATTGAAATTGTCCTCCTTGGTTTTGCGATCATAAATCTTTTTGATTTTCTCTTGGAGTTTAGATGTGTTCTGAAAAACTTCCTCTCTTGTTTGTTGTGAATGAATCATCTGGTTTATTCTCCTTTGTTTGTCATTAGTTTCACTATCCAATTCTTGTAGGATTTTCATTACTGGGACAACAAGAGATGAAGGAAATACCGTGTCAACTCCATATGCCAGCTGAAAAGGAGACATACGTATTGACTTTTTGGTGCTGACCCTATCCGCCCACAAAGCATTGATGAGTTTTTTATGCCAATTCTTCTTGTTTGCCTCCAAGACCTTCTTGATGATGTTGATCAGAGATTTGTTGGAAGATTCAGCCAAGCCGTTTCCTTGTGGATGATATGTGTTCTTGTGCAGATTGTCACGACAACTCTCAGACCGGGGGTTGTCACCTTGATCCCCGATATCTCCGTTTAAGCCGTCTCCCGCGGCTAAGGGGGGTAGACCTTATGGGACAATGGATAACCAATTGTGGACCAGTTGGGTTGGGAGACACAACAACGCAAAATAGCACTTAATTGATTTTAGAAGTTAATGTACCAGTGCCTTATGGAGTTAATGATTAAATGATTATTTATTAAATATTGTAGAAATATGAACCTTGTAAAACAATCATTTATCATCGAATATCCCAAGCAATACAAGCTATTCAATAAAATCCATGCTTTAATAATGATCCAACAATTAAATTTTAGAAGATTAAATGTTTTCAGTGACCACAAAATTTAAATTCTGACCAGCTACCACTTTCATATAGCCAACTTGTAAATAAACATTTAAGTACATTTAGCTATAGAAAAATGTTGGAAATACTGGGGGGGGGGGGGGTGAATCAGTGTTTCTTTCAATAATTTTTAATTGTACTAGTGATTCCCAAAAGCATATATGTAATTGTATATGTATACACAGACCATAGAAATCAACAGCTGGAATTAATGCTTTTATTAAAGTAACGCAAAAACAATGCAATGAAATAAATACAGTATTAATATATATCTAATTGTGAACAGTTGCCAAGCTCCAACTTGGACTTCAGTGAGGCTCCAACCTCAAGAGCACCAACTCTGTTTTGCCAAGACACCAATCTTGGACTTAGGAGCACCAAATCCCAAGGACTTCAATCCTGTTCAATTCTGAAGCTCCAACCTCTTTGGTATACACTGGTGTGCTGCTGTACTCTTTTCAGCTTCTACTTCTTCTGCTGCCCCCTTTGCCTCTCTTGCTTCCACTATCTCATACTTAGGTTATACCATACACCAACAACAACATCAGTTCTCTGTTTTTGGTGCTTTTATACATTACATGCCTCTGTCCATTCATTTCCTCTTACACGCTGGCTCTTTGGCTTCTTCTTCAGTGGCTATCGTTTCCTCTGACTCGCTTGGTCTTCTATGCTTGCTTGACACTTCAGCTTCCCAATCCATGGATTCCTCTGTCTATCTGGGCGTTTCAATGTTCACAAGACACGTTCAAGGGAAAGAGAGGCGCATACACACATTGACATGGCTTAACGAATAGCCACGTCCCAATCGTAATCGGAAGCGTTTTTAGGAATGAAGCCTTTAAATCATGGACTTACTGTAGAACCGGAGCCACCCTTTTATCGGTCCTTTTATAACTATCGGAAGCCACCGCCCAACCGCGTTCACACATACGCCCAACACAAGCATTACAATATATGCCTTAAGGCTTAAACCCGCAGCCACATATAATATATGAGAAACATTATAAAACCCCCTTTGAACCTTTGGTCACATATACATTAATACACGAGAACCCATGTAATCCCGCTCAAATGAACCTTTGCGGATTTCAAATCTTATCCGCCCGCCTTTATAATTATTGGCGGGTCCGGATTTTGGCGATCACAATAAATCCCTTAACTCCAGCCTCCGACGCCCTCGCGGACCCGACATTACTTTATGCTCCCTTTTATAATGATTTCGGGTCTGCCTATCGATGGTTCTCCGTCGGCGGTTCTGTAATGTCATGGGTCTGCGGACCCGACGACCCATTAAGTTGTTCTCAATATTGTTTCGGCTCCAGTCAGTTGCTCTCCCACTTCACAAGGTTGAAGGTTCATTCCGGACCCGAAACTGTTATATGCGGCAATTTATAATATTTCGGCTCTGATGTATCGGGGCTTAAACATTCCACAGTTACAAAGACCCTCTCCGATGCGATATTGGTTTCGGACCCGATATGGGTTTGGACCAATCTTAATAATATTTTGCGTCCACTACACTGTTGCTCCCTTCTCTGACTGCTGACTGCTCGATCGCCGATTAGATCGGGACCGTCGATCCGGATTAGTGATCGGACGACTCACAGCTCATCACACTATTCCCGTGGCAATTGCTCCTTGGTTAGTTTCGATAACACCCAAGGTTCTCGTTGGTGCAACAAAGATTCTCCGCTCCTCTGCGACTTCATCTGGACCGTTGATCTGGAAGATCAAACGGCTCCTATGTATGCTCTCGTCATTCTGATGGAAAGTCTGGGCTTTAAACACAGTTTTGCCATATTGCATATATATATTAGTAGTTCATTTGATCGCCATCACTCATGGGTTTTACAAGCCCGATGACATATCTATATAAGTTCTGCTCCCGATGGCTCCCGATGGCTGTGTATGCTCTCGATATCTGTTATCTGTGGCATATATGGCTCTGTTTGCTGCATTTGCTCCTCCGATGGCTTCTCTTGCTCCGATATGCTCCGATAGATCCTCTTCTTTGGTATATATATGGCATATATATATGTGGCTCCTCCTATAGCTCCTCTTTGCTCCAATGTGGCTTCTCTGGCTTGGTCTGCTCCTCTGGCTTGGTCTGCTCCTCTGTGGCTCCTCTTGCTCCTCTTGGCTCCATCTGCTCCTATGTGGCTCTCTCTCCTGTTATAGACATTTTTGTGCCTTACAGCATTGAGCATGAAATGTCCATAATCTAAGGGATCCAAAGTCCCTAAACATGTTGTTCCTACCCCTAGAGGAACAAGGCTAACAAACCACAGCAATTCACAGAAGTTCTCCACCTGAAACTGCTCAAAAAACAAGTCAATTCAGGATCATGTCAACTGCTCCACTGACCATTTGCGCTGAATGTCAATGGCTCCACTAGCTACCTGCGCTGAATGTCAACTCCAACACTGGCTACCTGCGCTGAGCGAGATTGGACATGTGGCAGACTCATTCCTCAAGGTGTCAGAACCCAGGAAGCTTCCAAAATGACACTTGCCTCAGGGAATTCGACTGGTGATGAGTAAGAGGTTCCAAATCTCCAAGTGGAAGCAAGAACCTCCAAGTGGACTCAAGAACTGACAGAGGGAGAGGACACTAGTCAGATCTCAAGCTGACTCATCCTCTCTCCAAAACATCTATATATGGATCTCTCCTCCATGAGATCTAGAGGCTGGAATTTTGTTATTGCAAAGAATTGTTGTTGGTTTGAGACTGGAATCATTGGGTGCTTAATGCTTTGAAGGTAGGTGAAGATAGGAATTCCATTCTGCTGGGAAGGAGATGCTGGATTGGAGCCCTCTGGGTTGTATCTCTTCCTGAACCTTGTTATTTATCAATAAAGCTATCTTGGTTTTCTCCTATATACTGATGTATCTTTGATGTATGATTTCATTAGTGTATTTGATTTACTTCTAATCCTGAATCATTTATGAATGTGAATATCTGTCTTTGTGTTGTGTTCTTCTCTTGTCGCAAGTAGCTGTTCTCTTGTGATCTCGCAGGAATCAAGTAGCTGTTCTCTTGGGCGAGCGAGGAGGCAAGTAGCTGTGAACACCCAAAGAGAAGAGGATCTGGATCGAGGGACAAACGGAAGACATCGGTAAGTCTATTGATCTCTCTTCTTTCGCATTTCATAAAGGAAGAAACCAGAATAGCTATCTTTGTTTGTTGCTAAGGCACTGTCACACCTTAGGTGGATAGGATCGTCCTGCATAGGCATTTTTCCCCACAACAAATTGGCGACTCCGCTGGGGAGATCTGTTTAGTCATTTTATTTGTGTTTACATCATTGTTTGTTTCATAGACTCAACAGCAACAATCGAACTGCTTCTGCAAAGTAGACAGTTGCTGCCTTGATCCTTCACTGGATTTTGTCTATGATCTGAACAATGGACTCACAAATGATTTGATGATCCTTTGTGATAGATCTTAGTACCCTCTCAAAGCATCCCTTTGATTATACCTTGCTTGTGTTTCTGATTTGGCCTGAAACTGTTGATTTTTGAGCAATCTGTGACCCAGAACCCAGTGAGAAACGAGAGTTTCTCCATCAGCGCAACTGCTGTGAAGGCAGTCTGCATTTCAACGCAGGTCCCGTGAAGGCTACCTGCGCTGAATGTCAAACCCACAGTGTTGAGGTTGCGCTGAACTAGTTTGGCCTTGTGCAGCTGGGGTTCTCTGCTCTCTGTTGCCCTGTTTTGATCTCTGTTTTTTGCAGCCTTTAACCAGCATAGGTACCAGTCTGATAACTCCTTTTCTTTGCTTGAATTCCGCCTCCTTTTGTACAAAAAGACTGTAAGTGTTTTTATGTGTTTTTGGTGTCATTTACAGTTTTCATTTGCATGAGTGAAATAATCATCCTGTAGCCCTTGATTCAGATCTGTTGACTGTGATCTTAGGAGAGAGTTCATTGGCTGTTTACAGTTGATTATACATTTGCTTTTGCTTATTGGTTTGAATTTGTCTCTTTTAAGTGTCAAAACAAGTATTCATTTCGAAAGTCGCAAAGTGTTGTAATCTCTTCTACCCTTGTTGATTTCGAAAAAGTAAACTTGTTTGTACTTGTCATTTAAAAGCAAATTCAAAGTTGTACAAAAAGCTTTCTTTGTAGGCATCAATACTAAGAAAGCGGAAAACAAACACCTGCATTGTGCATTTGCATTTTGATAAGTTTGCATGCTTTATTTAGGAAGAAGTGCATTAGAGTGTGCTGATTGCTCTTTGAGAAAAGATGGTGTCTTTCTTTTCCCTTAGTAGCTAGGATTTTCAAAGTTGAAAAGATAATAAAGCTTGCTTATCATCTTAGACTGCATTTAAGAATTGTACCATACATCTCGTGGTGATCCTGAAAGGCAAACTTCTAAAAAGATCAACTTAAAATAAACTGAATGAACCTAACAACGCTTTGCAACATAACGCACAACATAAAGGTCTAGGCTAGAGATGTGTTCCGGCGTCGTTAAGCCTGGTGACTGTCGATCTCGTGGAAGGTGGGTGATTCCTCCTGAGGGACGATAGCGCCAGTACGGATTGTGCTCCCACGTACCGTCGCGTATATATTGGGAGACCCCTATAGGAATATATCCTTTATCCTTAGGAAGCTGTGTCGGCTGCCCTACTGATCGCAATGCACTGAACACAGCATTCAGGAAGATCGACCGCCCGTACCTTAAAAAGTATTCTGCGGTTTTGCGAAAAGTTTGGCACACCCTCTACCTAGAACTCCAGAGCAGTTCCTTTTGGCCTTTTTCAGACTCTATAACGGAAAAAGTCCATCCGAGCATTTGTCACTTCAGGCTCGTTAAAACATCGAAGGAGACTAGAGTCATCTTTAGCTTTTTCTCGACTCTTTAAAAGTGAAAAAGCAAGTTGTGTCTAAAGCGTCGTTAACAATTTATTTTAAACGGAACAATCACCCTTTATTCCCGCGTTGATCTTTAGGTTGAAAAGATGGAGCACACCAACCAAGGAATTCCCCTTGGTGGAAATCCTAGTCCCTTCTCCTCTTGGGGAGATGTTGGTGCGCCCCACATGGCCACATTGTCGCTTCCAGGGCTGACAATTGGCCTACCAGTCTGGCTCTTTTCAACCAATGTCGTTCAGAACACCACTATTCCTGAACAGTCGAGTCAACAGTTAGATCAGACAAGAGTTTCCCACCAGCCTTCTACTTCATCTTCCTCTCCTCCTTCCTGTTTGCTTGACGGAACTGGTAGAACAAAAAACAGAGTTCCTAAGGAGAAGAAGAAGAAAGAAAAGAAGAAGAAGGAGCCTAAGGCGACTGGGGGCAAACAAGTGTCATCTGACAAAAATCCACACACAGCACTCACTAGGCCTAAATCGCCATGTGTCATATGCAAGGGAGACCACTTCCACAGAGGTTGACCCTGTATCCCCCGAATACTAAGGGACTGGTCCCCCCGTTTGCACAATTCGGTAGCGTCAACCTCTGATAGCCATGTTGACTGCTCACCATCAACTAGTGGGAGTGAAGCCCCAGGACAAAGAGGGAAAGCTAAATTTCCCTGCAGACTGTGTGAAGGCGATCATGCCATCCACCGTTGTCCCTTCTTAGACGAGGCAAAAAGAGTTCTGGAAGATCGCCCAATTTTACGAGCGCAACTTCCTCCTGGATATCAAAGACTCCTGCCAAGTCTTTCGCTAGTTGAAAACCCGGCTGACCCGCCCAGGTGGTCAGCCGAAGCACCTGTCATTGAAGATGAACCGTCTGAATCCATACCTGACGAAAGTCTAAAGGTTGAAACGGCAGTTGACCCAGTTTTGCCTTCAGAGGCTCCATCTTCGAATGATACCATCACAGAGGAGAATAAAGACGACACCGTCCAAATTCTCTTCATCAACACTGACTCTGATGAACAAGGGGGCAATGCCACCATTCCTTTATCGCAGGAAGGAAGTTCGTTAGAGAGATATCCGGCCGTCTATTCGGTCCCACCACCAAGCAACCTAGTTGTTTCGTTCGACTGGAACCAACTAGGTAGACCCCACTTGCCAGCTAGCATACCATTCAGAATTATTGTCCAAATATACAGAATGGTAATGGCTGGCACAATTATTGATGAGGGGGCATCTGTGAGTATCCTTTCCTCTATTGCTTGGAAAGCGCTTGGTTCGCCAGCGCTTTTGCTTGAAATGAGAAATCTATCAGGCTTTGATAAAGGAACCAGTCGACCTTTAGGGATCCTCCCCAATGTGCCCGTAACATTGAAAGGGAAGACCGTTCAAATGAACGCGATGGTCGTTCAAGGACCCTTGGATTATAACCTACTCCTTGGACGAGACTATATATATTGCATGGGAGCCGTCGTCTCCTCACTCTTTAGAGTAATGTGTTTTCCGCATGAAGGAAGAGTGGTCAAGCTTGTGGACCAACTTTTGTTTCCCATATCACGCATCGCAAATAGTCATATACCATCCCTAAATGGTCTATTCATGCAAGAAGTGTCTCAACCCATGGTCCGTCCTCCTGATGAGCGTGAGTAATCCGGGAGGATATGACTGGAACCCAGGGGGCATGCGTCCTGGCCTGCTTCGGCAGGAAAACTTTGGGTATAGGGTAGGTTTCCGCGGGAGAATATGACTAGTCCATACCCCGTCCATCTAGGAAGAGGGTTTGTTCTAGAATAAGATTCTTTTGTCAAAGTTATGTGAGTCGGCGGGCGTTGTCGCTCACCGTTGGTAGACATCGCCGAAGAAGTGTTTTATTCGTGCCCGTGAATGAGACAATCTTTGGGTAACCTGAAAGAGGTAGGCCTCTCTCGGCAAGACAAATGTTTTGGCGGAGGTGAAGTAGAGGTAACCTTGAAATCGTACTTTATGCCTGGGGGCATGCAAACCTTTTGGAGTGCAAGCAAGGGGCGGCTATTTATTTTTTAAATTTTTAGGACCTCTAACCCTTTAAACTCGTAGGATTAGTCGTTTCCGAACTTGCATAACGAAAGGATCCAGGGCAAAGCTTCGTGAGATGAAGCTCCATAAAAAATAGAATCTCAATGAGACACTCTTATCATATGACTGGTATATCGAGCAGTTTTAGCACAAAGTTCATGCTCGTTAAAAAATAAACGCAAGATCCGAGCAGTTTTAGCGCATAGTTCATGCTCGTTAAAAAATAAACATAAGTTTGAGTAGTGTTTTTCCGCGTTCAAGCTCGTTAAAAAATGAACTTATTCCGGTAAATAACTATTGTGTATGCAACTTTATTAGCCATTAAAGCCTCGGTCGTGTTTGCACCGTCACCTCCACTTTTCCATTGGCCGATCGTTCACCTCCATATGATTGTTTACCCATTTTGAGGAACAGTTGCGAAGAGTGATTTCACCTAGCCATCCTTGTGACACTGCCGTGATTGGAAAATTCCAACCTGTACCTGGAATCAGCTGCTAACCCTGTTTATCACTCGTTCCTCAAAAGACGAGTCTTCTTTAAGCTTTTTTCAACTGACTCGTAAAATATGAAAAGATTGCCGAGTTTTGGCCTTCCAGCTCGTTAAAGCGACTGGAAGTGCTATCCCTCCTCTAGATTTTAATCTTTTTGGACCTGAGGGATTATTTCACAAAAAGATCGAGCGCTTGTTTTGTTCGGCTCGTTAAAACTATCGAAAACTCATCCCTTCTGTATTGTTTTATACTTTTTCGGACTAAAGGGATTAGATGACAAAAAAGGACTTTCGGAGTTAACTTTATGTACCTTTTCAGACTCTCTAAAAATGAAAAGGACCGAGTTATCTTTGTCGTTAGACTCGTTAAAATCACTAAATAGCGACAAACTTGTCTTTAGACGAGAACGAGTTTCACTATCGCTAGGCTCGTTAAAACATAGCGATGGGCTTGCCCGAAGGGCAGGTTATAGAACAAGCATATGTTATCCTCCTCAAGCTTGACAAAAATAAAGAGGTACTGGTCAGCAATGACTGGGGAAAAATTGGGAGAAAACTAAAGAAAACTTTGATGGTAGCAAGTCGCTCTTGAACATGACACTTTTCCTCCGTACCACAATCGGGTTGGGTTGTTTCATTCACCGGTCACATCACCATGGTCTCGCCATACCATCCATATTTGGGGTAATGCTACCAATCCATCGCATCAGTGTCGCCATATGTTCAAGAGAAGTCGTTCAGAAAGAGTCAACCGTGTCCCATCCACTGCCATACATTATCCTTCATCCATTCATGACTGCCACCCTGAATCATATGTCACAGATCGTTTTCACCTCCATCAAAATCATTAGCTCCGTTCCGTGTCACTGATGTGGGATTCATTAAGGCCCTCCTTTGACGGATCGCTTTTTGTCGACATCAGCTCATTATCCAAGAAGTTGATCTAGGAACAACCCCTTCAGTACTTTGAAGCTTGCATGCCTTAATGGCAAGTTTCTCACTTCCGGCGACAGGTATCCATCAATGACCTTCGACCAGAAGATTTTGCGTGGTGTTCGACGCCAAGTCCTTTATTCACACCACGTGAATTGTACTACAGTACCTTGAGGGTCATTATCATTATCGGTGATTCCTCTCGCGCTTGTTAACGGTTTACCTCATTGACCGGTAATCAAGCGATGTCTTTCCATGTTCGACTTCAGAACAATTCTCACCTGGATCGACTTGTACTTAGAGTGAAGATCAAACGAGTTTGAAGACCCCGGATCTAGTTTCATCCATCCGGGCTGCGATATATATTCAGGAAAAATAAAGACATTTGACATGTACATCATTGCAGCAGATGATCATCCTATTCAAAGGATGATAATTTCACCAAAATTATCAGTCTACCATTAGACGATCGTCTGTTCTATGTACAAAAAATGAATTTATAAAGCTAAGCATGGGAATGCCCGCCTCAGCTAGATCATGAGAGCAGTATGAAAAATAATGTATTGTATTGTATCTTATTACAGGTCTCCTCCCAGCAAATGGATGAACTTCGGACCCTCCTGGATAAAGCATTTCACCCGATAAACGACCTCATACTTTAGGGGGGCAACTGTTATAGATATTTTTGTGCCTTACAGCATTGAGCATGAAATGTCCATAATCTAAGGGATCCAAAGTCCCTAAACATGTTGTTCCTACCCCTAGAGGAACAAGGCTAACAAACCACAACAATTCACAGAAGTTCTCCACCTGAAACTGCTCAAAAAACAAGTCAATTCAGGATCATGTCAACTGCTCCACTGACCATCTGCGCTGAATGTCAATGGCTCCACTGGCTACCTGTGCTGAATGTCAACTCCAACACTGGCTACCTGCGCTGAGCAAGATTGGACATGTGGCAGACTCATTCCTCAAGGTGTCAGAACCCAGGAAGCTTCCAAAATGACACTTGCCTCAGGGAATTCGACTGGTGATGAGTAAGAGGTTCCAAATCTCCAAGTGGAAGCAAGAACCTCCAAGTGGACTCAAGAACTGACAGAGGGAGAGGACACTAGTCAGATCTCAAGCTGACTCATCCTCTCTCCAAAACATCTATATATGGATCTCTCCTCCATGAGATCTAGAGGCTGGAATTTTGTTATTGCAAAGAATTGCTGTTGGTTTGAGACTGGAATCATTGGGTGCTTAATGTTTTGAAGGTAGGTGAAGATAGGAATTCCATTCTGCTGGGAAGGAGATGCTGGATTGGAGCCCTCTGGGTTGTATCTCTTCCTGAACCTTGTTATTTATCAATAAAGCTATCTTGGTTTTCTCCTATATACTGATGTATCTTTGATGTATGATTGCATTAGTGTATTTGATTTACTTCTAATCCTGAATCATTTATGAATGTGAATATCTGTCTTTGTGTTGTGTTCTTCTCTTGTCACAAGTAGTTGTTCTCTTGTCGCAAGTAGCTGTTCTCTTGTGATCTCGCAGGAATCAAGTAGCTGTTCTCTTGGGCGAGCGAGGAGGCAAGTAGCTGTGAACACCCAAAGAGAAGAGGATCTGGATCGAGGGACAAACGGAAGACATCGGTAAGTCTATTGATCTCTCTTCTTTCGCATTTCATAAAGGAAGAAACCATAATAGCTATCTCTGTTTGTTGCTAAGGCACTGTCACACCTTAGGTGGATAGGATCGTCCTGCATAGGCATTTTTCCCCACAACATCTCCTCCTCTTGAATATTGCCATATTGACATCAATGACAATCCGTGTCCAACAATCTCCCCCTTTGTTATTGATGGCAATATTCTTCTGCTCTCTCCCCCTTTGACATCAATGGAAAAGGAATGCATACGAACTCCCCCTGTCAAACTGCTCCCCTTGTCCTGCTGCATCTTTATGAATGAACTTGAGTGATGATAAAGAAATAACCCCCATCTTTTGATGCAGATGTTTGAATGCTTCTCGAGGAAGTGGTTTTGTGAAAATATCAGCTATCTGCTCCTTAGTACTGATATATTCCAGAGCGATGTTTTGTTCAGCTACTTGCTCACGGAGGAAATGATACTTGATTGGTATGTGTTTGGTTCTTGAGTGCATCACTGGATTTTTGCTGAGACTGATAGCGCTTGTGTTGTCACAATAGACGGTAATATGTTGATATGTACATATGTCGAGATCTTTTAGAGCTTCCTTCATCCATAGTATCTAAGAACAATAGTCTACTGCAGCAATATACTCGGCTTCGGCTTCGGCTGTGGATAATGATATGGATGACTGTTTTTTGCTGAGCCAAGATACTAAAAAGTCTCCTAGGAAGAATGCATTTCCACTAGTGCTCTTCCGATCATCTATACTTCCAGCCCAATCAGCATTGGTGTATGCATTTACCGTCAGTGTTGAGTCCTTTGGGTAGCAAAGACCAAAATCAGAAGTTCCCTTCAAATATCTGAGAATTCTTTTTACAGCTAATAAATGAGATTGTTTGGGAGCAGATTGAAATCTTCCCACCATTCCTACTGCTTGCATTATGTCTGGTCGTGTAGCTATTAAGTATAGAAGGGCTCCAATCATTGACCTATAATGAGTTGCATCTACTAGAGGGGAGTCATCATCTTTGCTCAATTTGCAGTTTGTGGTCATAGGTGTACTCACTGGTGCACAGTCCTCCATTCCATATTTTTTGAGCATGTCTTTTAGATATTTGGTTTGAGATATACACAATCCTGCTCTGGTTTGAGATACTTGAAGTCCAAGGAAGTGGGACAGCTCTCCTATCATTGACATCTCAAACTCTTTTTCCATGCTTTGAGAAAATTCATGGCTCATTTCATCATTATTACTAGCAAAAATCAGATCATCGACATAAACAAGAGCAACTAGTAACTTACCTTGATCTGTCTTTATGTATAGATTGGTTCCAGCCACTCCCTTTTTGAAGCCTTGTTGTTGGAGATAGTTATCCAGTCTTGCATACCAAGCTCTAGGAGCTTGTTTCAATCCATACAAAGCCTTTTTCAACTTACAGACTAGGTCCTTTCCTGCTGTCAGATCAAAACCTTCTGGCTGCTCCATGTAGATTTCCTCCTTGAGTTCCCCATTTAGAAATGTTGATTTCACGTCCATTTGATAGATCTTGAATCCTTTCAAGAAAGCAAATGCCAAGAACATCTTGATAGCTTCCATAGGGGCCACGGGTGCAAATGTCTCTTCAAAGTCAACTCCTTCAATTTGTGAATAGCCTTTGCAGACAAGTCTTGCCTTGTTTCTGATAACCTGTCCTTCCTCATTCATTTTATTTTTGAACACCCATTTGGTTCCTATTATGTTTTTGTCCTTTGGACGAGGTACCAGCTCCCATGTCTTGTTCTTCTCAATTTGGGACATTTCTTCTTCCATTGCTTTTACCCAGTGAGGATCCTTACTTGCTTCTGCAAATGTTTCTGGTTCTATCATAGATAGGAGGGCAATGACTTTTCTCTTGGGTGTAATTGATATCCTTCTTCGGGTCTGCACACCTTCATCTTTATCGCCAATGATCTGCTCTTCTGGATGATATCTTTCAATATACTTCATCTTTGAAGGGGTATGAGGTGGTTCTCTTTTCTCTTCTTCTTCTTCATCATCTATCTTTTCTTCTTTAGGTTCTTCTTCTTTGAGGAGAAAGTCATCTTCATGTTCTTCAATTTCCTTTACTAGAAGATCTTCATCAACCTTTACATCAATGCTTTCCACTATTTTCTTCAGTCGAAAATTGTAGCACTTGTAAGCCTTGCTCCATGGAGAGTATCCAAGAAATATCCCCTCATCAACCCGAGAATCAAACTTTCCAGGTGAGCCATCATTTATTTTTATGAAGCACTTGCTTCCAAATATCTTGAAGTACTTCACCGAAGTAGGTCTTCCTTTCCATAGCTCATAAGGAGTTTTGTCACAATTTGGTCTTAATTGAGTCCGATTCAGTGTATAGACTGCTGTCCCTACTGCTTCCCTCCAGAATTTAGGCTGTAGGTCTGCTGCTAATAGCATGGTTCTTGCCATCTCTTGGACTGTTCGGTTTCGTCTTTCAACTACCCCATTTTTCTGAGGTGTTCTGGTAGCCGAGAATTCCCTTTTAATTCCATGAATATTACAGAACTTACTGAACTCGTTTGATGTGAATTTTCCTCATCTGTCTGTTCTGAGGCACTTAATTTTTGAATCTTTTTCATTTTCTACAAGGGCTTTTAGATTCTTAAAACACTCAAAGGTTTCAGATTTATACTTTATGAAATATATCCACATCATTCTAGTATAATCATCAACAAATAACACAAAGTACCTTTCTCCTTGGAGTGCTTGACTTCTAGTTGGCCCACACACATCAGCATGGATGATCTCCAAGGGCTTTGATGTACAGTGTTCCTTTGTCTTGTGGCTGGTTCTGGTCTGCTTTCCATGTTGACATGGGCCACACACTACTTGATTTGGTTTGAACAGCCTTGGGATGTCTTGTACAACTTTGATCTTGCTGATATTGATCAGATTTTCGAAGCTGGTATGTCCAAGTCGCTTGTGCCACAGCCAACTCTCATCTATCTGACTCAAGTAGCATTTATTTTCCTGAATCTTGTTCAGAACGTAAATATTGTCTGGTGTTCTCACCCCTTTTGCCACAAGTTTCCCTGAGGCAGAGTTCCTTATTTCACAGTCTTTGGTGCTGAAAACAACCTTATTTCCTTGATCACAGATTTGGATGACACTCAGAAGGTTGTGTTTGAGTCCGTCAACCAACAGAGCATCTTGAGCTTTTCCTCTTCCATTGATTAGAGTAACTGTTCCTCTTCCTGCAATTTAGCCAGTTCCGCTTCCAAAGGACACATTCCCTTCCTTTTTGCTTAGTGAGATAAATTTCCTTCTGTCTCCTGTCATGTGTCTGGAGCACCCACTATCCACAAACCACTGGTTTCCATTATTTTGCGCAAATAGAGCCAGGCCGCATTTGTCCATGTCAGAGTTCTTGCTACTCGTCTTTCTTCCTTTGAGTGGGCAGTCTTGTTCATATTGTCCAGTATTGTAGCAAAAAGAGCAAGTCAGATCAAATTTAGTCAAGGGACCAAATGAATTGAAGGTTTTGATTTGTCCCTGTCTTTTGGGGGCATATGAGTTGATTACTCGGTCCTTTTGCGTTGTCTTTTCACTTCTGTGAGCCATACAGTGTCTAGCTTGGTGACCGAAGTTTTTACAGTGAAAACAGTGTCCAAGAAAGATTGTTTTGAAGCAACCACGGTTTAAGTCGATTTCCTTCCTGGGAATTACTCCTCCCTCGTCCTTTGGATTTTTGATGGGCCCTTGGTGGAGTACAGGTTTGTATTTGCTGTAGTGTCCATGATTCGACTCCACATTCTTCTTTGGAGTAATTCTTTCTTCATTCTTGGAATCTGGGATGCACTTTTGATAACATACTTTTTCATCTTTTGGGTTGCAGGAAAGTGCATCGACATAGATTTTCGCACTATTCTTAGTGCTTGAGGATTCTCCTTTGAAACCTATTCCAGACTTATCATGTTGAGGTTTTTGATTTTTCAGAATTGTCTCAAGTATTTGAGAGCTTTTACAACCCTTTTTAATTTTCTCCAACTCCTTTTTCAGAGATACTACTTCGGCCTCGCGTTCTTCACAAGTCTCTTCTTTTTCTTTAAGCTTTGCTTCCAAGAGATATTCTCTCCTTCTTATTTCCTCGTTTTCCACTTTGAGAGAAATGATTTTGTTCCGTAGTTTCTCGTTTTCTTCAATGGCGCTTATTAACAGTTCATCTACATTCCCTTCTAGGCCTGAGTCATCATCATCTGTGGTGCCATGAATAATGCTTCTTGGCTTTCATCATGATCACTTTCCTCATCTGATTTCCTTTTGATGACCATAAACTCATCCTCATCAGACTCATCTTGCTTGGAGAAGAAGTTTTTCTTATTGAACCCTTTCTTTTTATGTGCCATTCTTTTAGAATTTCCTTCATCATCACTATCATGTTTATGAGGACATTTTGCTGCATAATGACCTATTTTACCACATTTAAAACAGATAAGAGGATACTTGCCTTTAAGCTTAGATCCTCTCTTCAGCTTTCGTACATATTGAGCTAATTCAGATTCCACATCTGACTCATCACTACAGTCATTTCTTTCTTTCCCTTCCTTTGACTTTGAGGCCTTGAATGTTGCATCTTTGGAGCTAGGACCACCTTTCCTCATTTCATAGGCAGTGAGAATTCCATGGAGTTCATCCATTTTGAGGGTGTCAAGATCCTTTGATTCTTCTATAGCACTTATTTTGGAGTCAAATCTGTCTGGAAGAGACCTTATTACCTTTTGAACAATGGTACTTTCTTCAACTTTTTCGTCCAATCCTTTCAGGGAATTTACCACTTCAGCTACTCGGAGGAGGTATGCTGCAATGTCTTCTTCATCTTCCATATTAAAACTTTCAAATTGTCTTTTGTGAGTTTGAAGCTTTGCCTTTTTGACTTTTGAGTCTCCATCGTACAAGCCAACTAGCTTCTTCACATTTCTTTGGCAGAGTTACAGTGCATGATTTTTGTAAACTCGGAATCAGTGATTCCACTAATGAAAGAGTTCATGGCTTTTGCATTTGCAATGTAGGCTTTCCTCTCGTCTTGGTCTGTTGGAAGAGTGGAAGTCGCTTGGTATTCTGTTTGACAAAAATGCCAAACTTCAGGTCCAAGGGACATTAAATAGTAAGTCATTCTTTTCTTCCAAAAACCAAAGTTAGTGCCATCGAACAGAGGAGGTTTTCCTGATGCTTCATGATTTCTCATCATGGCTGCTAATCCTTCTTCAAGCTATTAGGCTAGTATGAAGAAGCCTGCTCTGATACCAATTGTTGGAAATACTGAGCGGGGGGGTGAATCATTGTTTCTTTCAATAATTTTTAATTGTTCTAGTGATTCCCAAAAGCATATATGTAATTGTATATGTATACAAAGACCACAGAAATCAACGGCTGGAATTAATGCTTTTATTAAAGTAACGCAAAAACAATGCAATGAAATAAATACAATATTAATATATATCTAATTGTGAACAGTTGCCAAGCTCCAACTTGGACTTCAGTGAGGCTCCAACCTTGAGCACCAACTTTGTTTTGCCAAGACACCAATCTTGGACTTAGGAGCACCAACTCCCAAGGACTTCAATCCTGTTCAATTCTGAAGCTCCAACCTCTTTGGTATACACTGGTGTGCTGCTGTACTCTTTTCGCTTCTACTGCCTCTGCTGCCCCCTTTGCCTCTCCTGCTTCCACTATCTCATACTCGGGTTATACCATACACCAACAACAACATCAGTTCTCTGTTTTTGCTGCTTTTATACATTACATGCCTCTGTCCATTCGTTTCCTCTTACACGCTGGCTCTTTGGCTTCTTCCTTAGTGGCTATCGTTTCCTTTGACTCGCTTGGTCTTCTATGCTCACTTGACACTTCAGCTTCCCAATCCATGGCTTCCTCTGTCTATCCGGGCGTTTCAATGTTCACAAGACACGTTCAAGGGAAAGAGAGGCCGCATACACACATTGACATAGCTTAACGAACAGCCACGTCCCAATCGTAATCAGAAGCGTTTTTAGGCATGAAGCCTTTAAATCATGGACTTATTGTAGAATCGGAGCCACCCTTTTATCTGTCCTTTTATAACTATCGGAAGCCACTGCCCAACTGTGTTCACACATACACCCAACACAAGCATTACAATATATGCCTTAAGGGTTAAACCCGCAGCCACAAATAATATATGAGAAACATTATAAAACCCCCTTTGAACCTTCGGTCACATATACATTAATACACGGGAACCCATGTAATCCCGCTCAAATGAACCTTTGCAGATTTCAAATCTTATCCGTCTGCCTTTATAATTATCGGCGGGTCCGGATTTCGGCGATCACAATAAATCCCTTAACTCTAGCCTCCGACGCACTCGCAGACCCGACATTACTTTATGCTCCCTTTTATAATGATTTCAGGTCCGCCTATCAGCGGTTCTTCGTCGGCGGTTCTGTAATGTCATGGGTCTACGGACCCGACAATCCATTAAGCTATTCTCGATATTGTTTTGGCTCCGGTCAGTCGCTCTCCCACTTCGCAAGGTTGAAGGTTCATTCCAGACCCGAAACCGTTATATGCGGCAATTTATAATGTTTCGGCTCCGATGTATCGGGGCTTAAACATTCCGCAATTACAAAGACCCTCTCCGATGCGATATTGGTTTCGAACCCGATATGGGTCTGGACCAATCTTAATAATATTTCGTGTCCGCTGCACTGTTGCTCCATTCTCCGACTGCCGATTGCCCGATTGCCAATTAGATCGGGACTGTCGATCCGGATTAGTGATCGGACGACTCACAGCTCATCGCACTATTCCCATGGCAATTGCTCCTTGATTAGTTCCGATAACATCCAAGGTTCTCGCTGGTGCAACAAAGATTCTCTGCTCCTCTGCGACTTCATCTGGACCGTTGATCTGGAAGATCAAACGGCTCCTGTGTATGCTCTCGTCGTTCTGATGGAAAGTCTGGGCCTTAAACACAGTTCTGCCATATTGCATATATATATATATTAGTAGTTCATTTGATCGCCATCACTCATGGGTTTTACAAGCCCGATGACATATCTATATAAGTTCTGCTCCCGATAGGCTCCCAATGGCTGTGTATGCTCCCGATATCTGTTATCTGTGGCATATATGGCTCTGTTTGCTACATTTGCTCCTCTGATGGCTCCTCTTGCTCCGATATGCTCCGATAGCTCCTCTTCTTTGGTATATATATGGCATATATATATGTGGCTCCTCCTATAGCTCCTCTTTGCTCCAATGTGGCTCCTCCGGCTTGGTCTGCTCCTCTGTGGCTCCTCTTGCTCCTCTTGGCTCCGTCTGCTCCTATGTGGCTCTGTCTGCTCTTGAATATTGCCATATTGACATCAATGACAATCTGTGTCCAACAATACCACAAAAAGACACCAAAATGATTTTTCAATTTTTAGCTAAGCCTTTCAAATTTATTTTTTTTTAAGCTAAAAATCAAAATAATATAAAATTAAAATCCTAAATAGAAATAAAATCTAATCTAAAAACTAACAAAAATAAAAAGGAACTTTTTTTATCTTTTATGAATTTTTTATTTTTTATTTAATTTTTTTGATTTATTCTAAAGTAAAATAACACTAAACTAAACTAAACTATAACAAAAATGAAAACTAAATCTAAATTCTAAAAATAAAACTCAAACCTAAATATAAATCAAATAAAATCTAAACTAGATCTAAAATTTAATCCTAAAAGAAAGCCTAAAACAAAACCTTTTTATGCTCTTTTTTTTTTTAATTTTTTAAATGAAATTTATTTAAAAATAAAATAAAACAAGACTAAGCTTGAAACTGAAGCTAATCTAAAAAAATGAGAATCAAATTTTTTTTTTTTCAAACTTTTTTTATATTATTTTAAAATGAGAATCGATTTTTTTTTGTTTTCAAACTTTTTTTATATTATTTTAAAATCAAAATTAAGAGAAAAATTAAATTTAAAGAAAACTCGATCTAAAACTAAAACAAAAAAGAAATCTGAAATTAAAAAATAATCTAAACTAAAACGCTATCTTGGAAAATAAAACAAAATCCTAAAAAAAAAAAAAACTTTTTTATTTTTATTTTATTTTACTCTTTTTTATTTTTATGATTAAAAAATGAAACTTAAATTATATCTATTTTTAAAAAAAAAAAAAAGTACGCTAAAAAGAATTCAAATCTGAATCAAATTAAACAAAAAAAAACCTAACCTGAATGAAAATTTATAAAATTTCAAATCCTAACTAAATAAAAGTCTAGATCTAAAACAAATAAAAAACTAACCTAGCCTAAACATATGCATATATCAAAAATAAGATAAATTACACACCTACGCTAAAACTATGTATTTATAAAATGTAGGTGGAAAAAAAATGAAATGGATTGCTAGTCTGTTGTAATATGCAGGTTTGAATAGCGGCAAAGGAAATGACAGCGGTGGACGCAACAAGGAATGGAGCATAAAACTGTACGCAGGGACAACAACGACAAGTTTGTAGGTTAGCGTGGGGTTGGTTGCGTGAAGATGGAATGGATTGTAGCGGATGAGAGTGCCGACGTTTTTTTGTGTTTGTAGGTGGAGATGAGGGAAGTGATGGCAGATTTAGAGTAAGGGATTGCTGCAGGGAGGGAAGGGAGTGAAATGCTTGAAGGAAACGCAGCTCCAGAGGAACATGCAAGAGAAATAGAAAGCGTGAGCAATGTATTTCAGGTTTGGAGAAGCATATGAGAGTTGAGATTGTGTGAAGATCTGGAATGTAATGGCTGTTGCGTAATGATTTGGAGCATGCTGCTTCGTAAAGGTTCAAGGAAAAGATGAAGCATGAAGATTGGGGATGCAAGAGCATCGAAATTCGATTTGAATGGCAGCTGCATTGACAGCAACGAAAAACTGTAGCCCTTGAAAAAAATTCAAAATTTTTTCTGCAGCAATAAAACCCTAGGCAGCAGAGAAAAATAAGAAAACGTAGGTAGTAGACCTGTAATCCAGAAACTTGATCAAAATTTTAAATCTTTCCTACTCCAGATTGCATAATGGCAACCTTGAAAAATTTCACAAAACCTGTACCTGCAACTTGCAATGGAAAAAGCAGAGCACCAAGTAAAATGTGCCAGAAACAAAACTAAAAACCTTAAAACCAGCTAAAAATTTACAAAATTTACATATTTTCGACTCTTAAGTAGCCAGATTTGTCAATAATTTAGAGTAATATTTTTTAGAATTTAAATTTAATGTGAGATGCTTCAGAAAAACCCTTCATGCATTCATAAAAAAAATTTCAAATGATAAGCCTGGGATTAAAACTGGTTGGGTTCTTTTAAAAAATATTATCCGGAAGTTGGTTGGTTTAGCCGAGAACTTCCCCTAATGCCTGGTAGACTCAAAACTAAGATTTCCTGCACAGCTTAAAATCAACCATTAACATAGAGGGAAAAAACAATAGTGAAATCCAGGTCAAATGGAGATACTTGCCATTATATTTCAGAATCTAAACTATCATTCAAACCCCAGAGATCAGACAAGATCCTTGTGCCTAAATCAATCTTCATCAAGCTATTATCAATGGTTGAAAATAAAATTATGTAGAAAAATAAAACATCTTACAACATTTCCAGAAGAGTAACACCAACAAAATTTCAACCCCAAAGTCTTTCTTTATTGCACAAAAAATGACTACAAAAGAGCTTTCTTTAGCACAAGACTCACAGATCGCATCTGATCTCAAATGACCCCTAACACCCTATTTAAAGGAAAAATTCCCAATGGCTAGTTCGAGTGATCCATGTCAAACTAATCTCGACCGTCAATGAGGATCAAGATTTCTTTTAATCTCATTCGTCGAATTTTTAAATGCATTTTAATATATTAAACAATTAAAATTCTGCATTTATTTACTAAAAAATTTGACTTATTATTATTTAATTATTTTATTTTATTTTTCAAATTTTTATTTATTTATTTATTTATTTTTTAAATTTTATTTTATTTTGTTTTTTATTTTTTAAATTTATAATTTTTAAAATTTTGTTATATATTTTTTTTAGTTATTTTTTTATTATTTATATCTTTTATTTTTTATTGTTTTTCTTTTTTGGATCCTCAAACTTAGCCTTTGGAAAAAATTACCTAGGACATAGGACTTAGGACTTATGAGGGGATTAAAACATTTTCTAATCCTCAAAACACTTTACATCATGACTTTTACAATTTTACATCTCAAGGGGGAAAACCCATTTGACATAGACGCTCATAGACCACCCAGTCTTGCGACACAGATATAATCTAGCAGATCAACGCACTAGGATTCCCCTAAGATTCTAATGACAAAATTCATTCCGGCTTTGGGGTTAGGCTGAAGGAAAACTCTGCCGATCATGGATCGGTGAAACAAAAAACCTTCCGGAACGTAGATTATCACTAGAAAATTAGGTCCACCTAGGCAATTTACATACATGACTCAGATCTGCTAAGATTATTTACAATTTACACATGTAGACTGGGTTTACAACATAACATGATCAGGTCGACGATGATTGTCGAATGGCACAGACACATCGATCAAGCACTATCCCTTTTGCGAAGAAAAGGGGGTGTACTGCTATGGGTAGTTGACACGTAGTGGTCAACAATATGCAGTGGAATGTATTAGCACAATATGATATTTGGCACAAAAATCCACCATTCTTTTTTATTTGAAAGCATCGACATTGTCTGTTATTATTTTTTGTGGGCAGCCAAATCTAGACAAGATATTAGATTCCAAAAATTGGATAATGAAAGAATCAGTAGCTTGCCTGGTTGGGATAACTTCAATCCACTTTGTAAAGTAGTCAATGGCTGTTAATATCCATTTGTGTTGTCTTGAAGACAATGGATGGATTTCGCCAATGAAATCAAGGCCCCACTACTGGAAAGGAGCTGAAATCAAAATTGGTTGTAATGGTAATGGCAGAAGTTTCCTCTTTCCTTGAAAAATCTGACACTCATGGCAACTCATGACTGTTTTGTATGTATCAAAAAAGAGGGTGGGCCAATAGAAACCAGCCCTTAAGATCTTGTTTGCTGTAGTTTTCCAAAAATTATGACCTCCACAATCTCCCTTATGGAAATCCTTCATTACATCTTTAGCTTCATTCTCTATTAAACAATTCAACAACACACCTCCAGGATCTTTCCAAAATAAAATACCATCCAGAATACAATATTTTGAAGCTTTGAGTTTCAGTGATCTAACTTTACCTTTGGGAAATTCTAGAGGAGGATTCAAGTGCTGCAAGACATAGACAATGTCGGTGTACCAAGGAGAAGACATGAACATATCAGACACTTGCATGAAAGGGTCCTTTTCTTCTGATTCTTCTGATAGTGCAGTCATCAAATTAATATCCAATGCATGTAGATTTGATTCCGCCATAAGTTTGGCTAACCCTTTTCCTTTGATAAGATTTGTAGGTTTGATCTCCAGGTCATATTCTAACATTGCTGCAATCCATTTTCCTCTTCTTCCTTCTGGATCTATTTGTATAAGAATTTCTTTTACTGCTGCAGTAGGGACATAAGCAATAGTATGTGAATGTAGAATATAAACTCTGAAATCTTTGAGGGCCTTTACCAATGCCAATGCCTGTTTTTCAATAATATTGTATTTCAATGCTGCATCTCTTATAGTGTGACTGAAGAATGCTATAGGCTGCTCATTTTTCTGATCTTTTTTCTGCATTAGGACTGCTGCTAATGTGTGCTCAAAAGAAAAAGAAAAAATGATGAAATCTGAGGTATAATCTGGGCTAATTAGAATAGGAGCAGTAGATAATGCAAACTTTACTACATGAAATGATTTCTTAGCCTCTAAAGTCCACTTTACCTCACTGTCCTTCTTCAACATATTTGTCATTTCTTTCAAGTGCTCAGCTAGATTAGGAATAAATCTCAAAAAAATAATTTTCCCATTAAATGACTGAACCTCTTTCTTGTTCCTAAGGAAGTCTAATTACTGAATAGCCTCCACTCTGGTAGGATCAATGCGGATGCCATCTTTAGAGATGATGTGTCCTAGTAGCTTACCTTCTTCCATGGTGAACAAACTCTTCTTTGGGTTAAGTGAGATGCCAAATTTTCTGCATTTCTGAAAAACAATCCTCAAGTGATGCAAATGATCTTCATCAGATTTTGAAAATATTGTTAGATCATCAAGATAAATAACCAGAAATATATATTTTTCATTTGCAAATGCTATATCCATAGCGCGCTGAAAGGTAGCTCCTGCATTCTTCAGCCCAAAAGGCATCTTGGCATACATGAATGTACCCCATGGCGTTGTGAAGGTTGTCTTGAGTTGATCGTCTTTGTGTACTAGAATTTGATTGTACCCAGAGTATCCATCAAGAAATGACATCCTAGAGGATCCAACCGCCTTCTAAAGTATGTGGTCCATTTTAGGTAGGGGATAGTTGTCTTTCAGGGACACCTTATTAAGATTTATGAAATCAATGCATAAACGAATTTCCCCAGTATTTTTTATCACAGGTACTAGATTAGACATCCATTTAGAAAACCGAATGGAAACAATTATTCTAGACTTATAATGTCTATTTACCTATTTTTCAATTGATGGCAGCAACTTGGTGTTGATTCTTCTCAATTTCTGGCGAAATGGATTCTGATCCGGCTTTATAGGAATGATGTGCTAAATGATACTCTTATCATAAACTTTCAGATCTAAGTAATCCAAAGCAAATGCATCAGTAAACTCCTTCATTAAAGACATGTACTTACCTTTTGTTTAAGGAGATAGAGACTTTGATAGTTTGACCAATTTAGGATTCTCAGTTGTGCCAATGTTAACATCTTCTACTCCTTTTTCAATAGGAACCATGGTGGGCTTCTTGGCGATGTCATCCTTGTCAAATAACTCTTCCAAAGGCACCAAGCCTCTTGGAATGTTGTTGTCCTTGAGCTGTAAAACTTCAGTGTCAGCTGAATGAGTGTGGGAATCATCAAGATTGTACACATCATCAATGTGAGAATTCTAAAATTCTCCTTCCAACTGCAGAAAACTATTGATTTGCTTATCATCACCAAATACTTGCCAAAACCTCATGTTATCTGGGATAGCTGGGCGATGCTTAACATGGATGGAATATTTATGATTAGAATGAAAAGGAATTTTCACCATACCGGTTGCAGTGACAAGTGAATTAGCTATGATATTTTGAGTTCTAGGAATAAGAGATAATGTATATTCTAGAAAAGTTTTGAGAATATCAAGTACAACAATGCGATAAGCTCTCCTTTTTGGGTGTTTGGCCTGGTATTCCCCTTTGACTTGCTTCATCACTAACTCGGAGTCGCCATAAACATAAATATTTTTTGCTTCCAACTTATTTAGAATTTTGAGAACAATAATCAACACCTCATATTCTGCCTCATTATTCGAACATTCAAATTCCAGCTTGTAAGAACTCATTCTCACATTGGGAGGGATTTTGTTTTGTTGATGTAATGGCTCAAGTATCCAAACACCAATTCCTGCTCCTTCTCTTCCTGATGCACCATCAAACTCCATAGTCCAAAGACCATTTTCTTCTTCTGGAAAAAGAATTTCTGAAATCTGAATTTCTTGATTTTTAGGATCTTGAATGGCTAGCTCAGAATTTTCTATTTTCTGCACTATTCTTTGAATCTCCTCAATAGGATTTGCAGGCTGTCTAGATTCCTCACCAATCTCTTTACTTTCTACTGTGATAGTTTCATGTATGTTGCCCATTAGGTTAGGAACTTCTGAAATTTCTACTGACTGACTTTCTTCATCAACAGAATCCATATCACTAAACAGAATGAAAGAGTCAAGATCAGTGTGAACAACATGTATTGGATGATTGACTGGCTTGTCTTTACTGCTGATCATAAATTTCATCTTCTTTTCTCTATAAAGTTTCCGGAGCTATCCAAAAATCGGGATAGCGACGTATGAAAAGTCAAGCTGTAGAGTGCCCTTTAATTTTGCTCCCCAAGATCTTGAAAGTAACATGCCAAACCTAGGGGGAATATCAACCACTACAACATCCATAAGTACATTTTTGGCTGGGATTTGATGTAAGGACACTACCAAGTCTTTAATAAGGTCAAGACATTTCACTCTTCCAGAATCAAAAGAATAAAGATCATGGTAAGATCGGGTGATGCTCAGTCCTATTTTATCCATGATGGATTTAGGTATCAAATTATGAGAGGCACCAGAATCTAGCATAGCATTATGAAGGATAAGGTCATGAAGTTTAAGACTCATATAAAAAGGGGGGATTTCACTATCTTCAGGGGCTCCTTCTAAACCTGGACCAAAAAGGATGGCTAGCTCATCATCAACTACATTGACTGTATCAGACATCTGATCAACCCTAAGCATTTTTGCAATCTGGAATTTTTATTTGTCATTCCTTACCAATTCAGTGAGGGGAATGGCTATCTTTAATTTAGAAATTTCATTTCGCAAACTGAAAAGATTAGATTGCTTATCTACCTCTTTTGAAGCGATGTCCTTCCTTTATATTTGGCCTTTAGTTTGAGTTTCCTTCTTTTGGCTTTTAGTTTGCATTTATTTGTCCTTCCTCACATTACTAGTGGAAGCTTCATTAGTTATATCCCGATTCTATGTGACAATAGCTTTGTCTTTATTCTGGCCTATAGGAGGGGATTCTTTGCTTGGTGAATCTTTTTGCAAATTTTGTTTTTTCTTAATTATAGTAACAGACACATTTCTGTTTCTCAAATTGTACTACTTTTGGAGATGAATGAGGGAATTCTAATATCCTCTTTGGTACTCTTCAGTCCTATCAGCCCATAGATCTTCGCTTGCAAGCACAAATTGTTGTTCATCTGGTATAAAAGAGTCTCCAGAAAACTGATGTTCTTCAGTTAGGAAAGTAGGCAGTTCATCTTCTTGAAAGAAGTGATTTGCTTCTACCATTTCCTCTTCATCTTCTTCCTGGCTTTCAGTATAGTTTTGTTGAAATGGAGCTTTCACCCGACCTTGAGGATCTTGATTTCGCTGCTCTCTCTGCTGATTTCTGAACTACTGTTGCTACTGTTCGCAAAAGTTAGGATTCCTCACTGATGGTTCAGCTTGTCGATCAGTTACGAATATTTTATCCATCATCCTTTCCATAGTTCTGGCTTTGATTTTGACTTCTTAATGCGCAGATTGGCTTCAACACTGATTGCATTCCACTGCATTTCTTCAAGAGTAATTAGGTCTCTTTCTCTGAGCTGATAGGCCATCTTTGGATCGAAAGCATCAGGATAATGAAGAAGAGCCAAACCAGGAGGAGGTTTCATATCATTAGGTATAGAATTGTACATTGTATTAAATCTTGATGTGAATTCTTGAACTGTTTCATTGGGGCTCCTTTTCATTGAATTATATTTAGCCAATATCTGTAATGGATTTTTCTTCTCTTGCCAGCGAGCTAGAAGTAATTCAATCAGTCTTTGAGAATTGTTAATGGAATTTGTAGCCAGACTTCGAAACCATTTCTTGAAATCTCCTGAGAAACTCTGAGCAATAATCCTCATTTTATCATTCTCATCATCAATTTATTCTAAATCAATGAAGTCTATTAACTTGTCAACATGTTGCTGAGCTTTAATTTCTGCACTTCCATCAAATAAAGGAAGTCTTTGACCATAATTCTGAGGCAAAGCAGTAAGTTGAGCAGGCAGTAAAAGATGCACAAATCTTGCCATGATTGCTGGAGGAAGTGAAGGTGTTACAATGGGTGGTGTAAGTGAAGATGTTACAATGGATTGTGTAAGTGAAGGTTGTGATGGGGATGATGGAACTACTAAAATGGGTTGTGGAGGCAAGGATGGAACGAACGGAGGAGGTAGGAAAGAAGATGAAACTGAAGCTTTAGGAGATGTGGTAGATGAGCTTGGAGGTGTAAAAGAGAATGAAGTTATGGCTAAGTATTCTAGTTGATATTGAACAAAAGCTTTTTCGGTTGTGATTTGGAGTTGGTCAGCAAGGCTTTGAAGCTTATCAAAATTTAACCACAGTTCATGATCAGTCTTAGCAAACTAAGATTCTGAAGAAAGAGAGTGAGTTTCAACCTGTAAAGGTTCTAGTGTTGTATCAGAGATGCAAGAGTTAGACTTAGACCTGGTAAGTGATAATTCTATCTGCTCTTCGAATGGAATTTGCTCAAAGGCGAATAAGGTTCTAGTGTTGTATCAGAGTTCTTTTAATTTTTTGAACTGCACTTTTAGTGATAGGTAGTCTAAGTTTTCTGAGTAGTCTTTCAAGGTCTTCAACAATAAAGGGTGGATTTGGGTCAGGATTTGACTTGGTATGCCTTTTGGAAGCTAGAATGTATACACCCTAAACTGATGAGATTTATGAATTCAGCCTATCTTCAGATACTAGAAACTGAGAGGTACAGAACTAGCTCTTGAAAGCTCTTAAGATTTTTCCTAGGGATAATTTAACAATCGTTCCCTGACAACGGCGCCAAAAATGTTAGTCCTTACAATTTCCTAGGCTGAAAAGGAAATGGACAAGGGTAACCTCAAACCACTTCAGCTCAGTAGCTAGCCCTACTGAGCATGAGAGGGATCTCTTTAAGTCTCTTATCAATGATATGACTTTAAAGCAAATGAATCTTAGGCTAGATATGTATATTTGTTTATGAAAATTTGGTTTTTAAAGGGTTGTTGAACTTAGGATTTGGAGCCACAAGTAGGTCTAAGCTGTGGGAATACAGAAGCAAGCATAAGAAGGAGCTAGATGTTAGAAGCCATGGTGTAATTGGAGTATTCTGTCAGTGTAGTATAGAGGATATAGAAAGGAATAAACTAATGAGCATTAAAAAATGATTTCATTAGCTTAAGAAGACAAAACATATAACCATGAAAACCTAGATAATAGAGCTTGATAGTACAAGAATTCTGAGTATTTTATCATAAGGTATTCATAAAGAGAAGAAATATAATGTATGTAAAGATTTTTAGATCATGATAAAACAAAAAGAGTGAAGCACAAACAACATGAACTCACTGTGCTAGAGTTCCTTGAAAATCGCTGCAACCTGTATCTGTATTAGCTGAAAGATGATTACAATGCAAGCCTTCATTCACAAAAAATTCAACCCCCTTCTCTTGAGGTGACATAGTATTTATAGACTCTTCTAGAACTCTTTCTGACCTTTAGGAGTCGAACTCCTTGGTGGAGGAATTGACTCCAATATTCTCTCAACCAACAGGTGAGAGTGAGAAGGTGTAACTCAAACACCTCATGAAGAGTTTGATTAGGAGTTTTCTTCTTTTATGAGGCTTAATGAACATCAAAAACAACCTATGATATGCATTTATTCATGCCTACATCACCTAGCCTTGTAACTTGTGCCATTACAAAGATAATCTTGACTTTGACCAAGTTTGACTAGAAACTAGAAAATTTACACAGTGAATTTTTATAAATAAAAACTTAGAAAATGCAAAAGCACAGTGCCAACTTTGAGCTGATTTTCAGGTGCCTTCTAGGGGTCACAATACAAATATGAGAGAACGGTCAACTAGCCCTTCAAGTCTAGTTTCCAGAATAGTTTGCATTTCTGAATTTGGAGCACGGGAAGACCTTCAAAAATCCATTCTCGCAAGGTCGCTCCAGAAGCACAACGCTTATCAAAAAATGGTCCAAAATGCTAGTTTTTTGCCACTATTTTGCCTTTTTCTCCCAAAATAAGCCACCTCTGCAAAATCTGGGCAAATAGGTTTTTAGAGAATGCCAATACCTTTCCAAAAATATAAACTTTTCTTCAAATGGATGCCTGAAAAGCCAATTTTTGAATTTAGACCAAAAATTCTCTAAAAACTCAAAATGCTCAGAATTGGCTCAAAATTGGAGGGAAGGTGTAAAAATGAATTTGTTAAAGCTTCATGGATGCTTCAGCAAGCATTTCCAAGTTTCCCTCATCCTTTTGCTCTTTTTTGGTCTCCTTGAGCTTATTTTTGAGCTGTTTCACTTTGACATTAGCGATCATGTTTTGTGCTTGACAATGTTGTGCCATGTGCCTAAGCATTTGATTATCTCTATTTGCCTTCTCTAGGAGCATTTATAAATGTTCATTCACCCTGTTGATCCAATATTATTTATCTTGATGTACCTCAAGGGCAATTCTCTCTTCTAGGTCAAGGTATTCATTGAGCAATATTTGTTTTTGTTCCTCTTGCAAAGCTTCTTTGAGACCTCTGGTTCTTGGTCTTTTCCTCTTTCCTGTACCCTTTGATCCTTCAGGCTCGCTTGATTCTATGATCTCCTTACCTTTTCCAACCTGTTGCAATAACTTGTCTTTTTCCTTTTCCAAGATGAACTCTTTTGCCTTGAGTTGATTGTTTTCTTGTTTAAGGAATGATATAATGAACTTGGCTCTTTCCATGTTTATTTCCAACTCATTGATTTGGTAGTCCTTGTTCCTGATAGTCTGCTTCATGATTGAAATTTCATATTCCTCTTCTATATCAATGATCTCAATTTCTTGCTTAACTGTCTTCTTACCCTTTGCTGTTGATGCCTGCTTTGCCAATGAAGAAGGCTTGGCCCCTTTCTCTTTGTGAGAAGAAAACACAAGCCTATGCCCTTTCTTATACACTTTGGTGACCTCTAGCCTAGGTAGCTAAATCTTCTCTGTTGGTCTGCTAGATGACCCCATCTCTGTTTGTTGTTTTAGTGCGCTTGTGGACTGAGATGCTGCATTTTCCTCATGCCATTTTAGAGTTGTTTCTAAGAAGGCTTCCCAAGCCATACCCTTCTCTGCCAACTGATGAAGGACAATGGTTTTGATGAGATTATGATGGAACAGGCTTGGAGAGTGCTCTTTGTCCTTCAACTGTATCTTTTCAGACATTTTTGAAATACTCCTGAACAAGTAATTGCACATGTTGAGTGGCTTTTGAGATGTGAAGTGCATCAAGAGGCGAATGTGATATGCATACAACCTTGAGAATCTACCTTCACAGGTAAAGAACCTCATGATGGTATTCATTAAAGGAGCATACTTCTCAAGAAAATATTTGAAAGGCATAAGGTGAGTATGTGTGTCTCCGTATGGAGTCTTTAAGAAGGGCTTGTAGTTTTCAAGATCTAGATTCATTCCTTTGAACCAGTATTCGTCATTGTATGGTAAACCAGTTGCTAGTGAGATGGAGGCCATTGTGAAGCTAAACTCAATACGAACAATGACAATAGTCTCCCATTTCAAGTGTGTAGCCACCTAATTTGTCAGCTGTTCATAAAACCCTGCTTCACTTACTCTTTTTCAAAATTCCAAACAGTGAACATCTTCAAAGCATTGGTTGATGAAAGGATAGGAGTTGATCTGATTGCAATCTGATGGTTCATATTTGAGAATCCTCCCTCCTTTGTGTTGTCTTTTTCTCTCTGGTGAAGAATCAATCTCCATGATGATACAAAATCCTAGCAGCAGGAAGTGAAATAGATGTGAGGTGAGTATTAAAATGAAGTGATATATGAGGGATTTTGACAAAATGATGGGAGGGGTTTTCTGAAAGATGAAATGGCTTTGAGAAACTGATGGAAATGAGTGTGGAAAGTAGTGAACAAATGTGGTTGCTTGTAAGTGAGACCAAGAAGGTTTATGGTGTGATTTTGCCAAAATAACTCTAGGAATGAGCTATGGTTTTGTTATTTTTAGTGTTTAAACTTGATTTGGAGGTGGATGGACTGGTCAAGATGACTCATCATACATGTGTGCAGGTGTAGAAAGTCAATTTACATGTTTAGTGTTGGCATTATGGCACAGGTGTTGTCCTTGATGGCAACTCACTCAAAGGGCAGATTACAGTTCAGGCTCTCAGAATGGAAGAAAATGAGGTATACGAAGGTTCATCTTAACAAAGTCGCGTATACATGAGGGTGTACCGATCAGAAGGCGCGTATACGGATGCACGCACTTTCATGCAAAGAAAAACGCGTACATGTGGGAAATCTTATGGTTGGTTCATGGTATTTAGTCCGACATATTTGAACCTATGGTGTTGGTCCGTGGTATTGCATTCTAAGTGTTAAACCCAGGTATTGGGTCCCTAGCATTGGATCTCTATGGTTTTGGACCATGGTTTGTGTAAGGCCTAGACTATAAAAAGGGAAGGAGATCTTTTGGCAAGGGCATCGACTTATGTGTTGAATATCTTGAGAGGAGAAAGATTTGGAATACTGGTGATTGGTTAATGGTGCATAGCAGAATCTGAATCAAGGAGGAACCTGAGCGCAAGGATATGGATAAGTCTTTTTGATGGGTTAAAAACTCAAGGCTTGAATAGTAGTATCATTGTGTGATTTTGATCTATTATATTTGGCGCATGATTAGATCTATAAATCTGATAATCTGGGTATAACTGATGTCTGATTAAGTAAAAGGATAAATTATCTTTTATAGATCTGTATGCAGGGTCGACACAGCGGAGGTGCGTATACACGTAGGTTAAGCAAGTGAAGACTGCGTATATGCTGGTTGGCTTTGGTATATTTGTGTATGCATGCAGGTTTTTATTGGTGAAGTAGCATACGTCTCTTGAAATATGTTTTAGATGCTTCTGTTTATTGCTGCAGTATTCTGGGTTCAGAATTGGTGTCTGGTTACTGGTACTGTTTTCTGGTTACAACATTCTGAGAAGTTATTGGTTGATTTTGTATTTGTACAAAGGAGATTGGTTCTTGCAAATCTACTTGATGTTTGATTGATATTCATAGATCTAATCTGAAAATTTATGAAACATGGTCCCTGGAAGAAAAGAGAAGGTTGAAGCCTTTTGTAGTTCAGCACCTACATACTAGTACCTCAGCTAGTACAAGAGCTAAGGGGGTTGTAGCTCCCTTCCAGAAGAAGCTGGAGAACAAGAGAAGGTTGTAGCCTTCTGCAGGTTGAAGCCTGCGTACTGGTATAAGTCTGCACCAGTACAGAAACATTGTAAAAAGAAGTTTCTAATTAAAAGAAGATAGACATATTGTAGTAGGTGGTTTTCACCCACATTGGGTTTCCACCTTATATCTTGTGTTCTTTTGTGTGATTGTCTTCTCTACTTTTTTGTTCCTGATTACTGTTATATGGTTCTGACACACAGATTAATGATCAACATCTAAAGAATAAATTAAATTATAAGTCTGAAAGTTATACGCGAGTTTCATTAGTCAGAGTTGCGTATACACGCTGTTTTAATTCACTGAAGTAGCATATACAAATCTTTGTATAAATTGAAAAATAATTTGACTTAATAATACTGATTCACCCCCCCTCTCTGTATTATTTTCAACAATTGGTATCAAAGCAAGTCCTTCAGAAGAAGCTTGATCGCTTGAAGGAAGATCTATCATCATGAGCAAAACTACAAACTCTCAAAATTCAATATGAAAATCTCAGAATGTACAATGATGAAAGTGTGGCTAACTATTTCCTACGTATAGATGAAATTGTCAATTGCATGAAAAATTTGTGTGAAGAAATAAAAGAAGTTGTTTTGGTTGAAAAAGTTCTAAGATCTTTGTCTTCTAAGTTTGAATCAAAAGTTTCCGCCATAGAAGAAAAACAAAATCTATAGAGCCTTACCATGTCACAGCTACACGGAATCCTAACCGCTTATGAGATGAGAAAAGGGGGATCGTCAAACGAGAGAGAAGCTACATTCAAAGCCTCAGGAAAAGGAGATTACAATGACTCAGGACATATGTCGGAAGAAGAAGAAGAATCAAATTTTTTCAAGAACCTTCAACAGGGCTTTGCAAGATTCAGAGGTAAGCTTCCATTCAAATGTTTTTCTTGTGGAAGAGTCGGTCACTATGCTACAAAGTGTCCTCATAAAGATACGATTGACAAAGGTAAGGAACCGGTTAGATGGAACAGAAAGCAGAATGTAAGTAAGAAGAGCTATTATACTCATGAAGACAGTGATGGACTTTCAAATAGCGATGAAGATGAACAAGGTAATGATTATAGACTTTTGATGGCTTTTGAAGATGATGATTTCTTGGATGCTATAGATGAAGAAAGTCTTTATGAAGAAATTTCTAAACTCAAAATTTTCTTAGAAGAGAAAAATATGATTATAGATACTTTGACATCCCAACTTGCTGAAATGGAGAAACACAATGAAGAGTTAGAATGTGAAGTTGTGGGACTTAGAAAAGACATTGAGAAAATGAAAGCTCTTAATCTTAGATTTGCTAAAGGATCTGAAACTTTAGATGAGATTATCAAAGTGCAACATTCTCCTCTAATCAAGACAGGTCTTGGGTACACCAAAGAAACATCTCAAGCACAGAAGCCATCTACCTCCAAAAGTTATCTTGAGGCTGCAAGGAAAAGTAAAGAGGTTGACAATCGACAACAAAAGCTCAATGGAGATCACTAGGTAAATCAGGGACAATTTACTTCAAGAATGAACAGAAATCACCAAGTAAATCGAGGGCAACATACTTCAAGGATGAACAAAAGCTACAATCAACCACAGGTAAATCATTCTCATTTTACATCAAGAATGAATGGCTATTACAATGGAAGGTTTGATGATCGCAGGAATTTCTTCAATGGCCAATGTTTCTCGTGTCATAACTTTGGACATAAAGCAGCTCAATGTGTGGCCTACAAAACCATCATGACTAGAGAAGCACAAAATCAAAGGAGTGTGACTGGAATCATGAAAAGAACCTTCAACAACTTTTCTGCTCTTGAAAATGAAATAGAATGTTCTATCTGTAATAACTTTGGTCATGAAGATTCTGAATGCAGGAGTAGGTTTCGACAAACAACTCAAAAGGAGCAAGCTTCAATGAGCCCCAAAACATGGAGGAAGAAAGAACCACAACCAGAAAGATGTGGTATAGCATTATATGTGGAAGGACCGGAAAATCAGTGGTACATCGACAGTGGATGCTCGAAACATATGACAGGTGATAACGAAAAACTTCAATCATATAACGCCTTAGAAAAGGAAAAGAAGGTCTCATTTGGAAATGACTCCCCTGCATTCGTAAAAGGTAAAGGTTCAGTTCTGTTGAAAGAAAAAGTCAAAGATGGAAATGTTATGTATGTTGATGGCTTAAAGCATAATCTATTAAGTGTCAGTCAAATGTGTGATCAAGGAAATGAGGTAATATTTCGATCAAATGGATGTATTTTTCGTGAGCTTGATACATGAGAAACAGTGATCAAAGGCATAAGACTCCAAATAATTTATATATACTCAAGGGAGGACAACAACGCAAGAATGATGAACATTGGCTATGGCATAGAAGATTGGGGCATATAAGCTTCTCTCAAATAAGGAAAGCATGTAAATATCAGGCGGTTCGTGATCTCCCTGACATCAGAATTCCAGAAAATACAATATGCAAATCATGTCAGTTTGGTAAGCAAACCAGAACTAATTTCCCTAAGAAGGAAGGATCAGCTAGCAGGTCACTTGAACTTGTCCATACTGATGTATGTGGCCCATCTAGGAAAATGTCACCTCGAGGAGAAGAATACTTTATATTGTTCATTGATGACATTTCCTGGATGTGTTGGATAGGACTTATGAAGCATAAAGATGAAGCTTTCGAAAAGTTCAAATCATTCAAAGCCTTGGTAGAAAATGAATCAGATCGCAACATTAAATGCCTCAGGTCTGATCGAGGAGCAGAATTTACCTCGAATGAGTTTTTTGATTTTTGTGAACAACATGGAATAAGAAGGCAATTCTCTACTGCAAGGACTCAGCAAAATGGAGTAGTGGAAAGGATGAACAAAACAGTTCAACAAATGGCTTGTGCTATGCTTGATGAGTTTGGAACTCCCGCAACCTTTTGGGGTGAAGCCGCATTTTCTGCAGTTACCATTCTCAACAAGACAAATGTTCGGGAAAACAACACTCAGACTCCTCATGAACTTTGGTATGGTAAGACTCCCACGGTAAAATAATTCAAAATTTTTGGAAGAAAATGCTACATCAAGAAGATTGATGAAAATCTTGGCACGTTTGAATATAGAGCAGATGAAGGCATTCTCCTTGGTTACTCTCCCCACAGCAAAGCATACAAGTGTTACAATAAAAGACTTGGACAAATTGTTGAAAGTATTGATGTAGTGGTTGATGAAGAAGGAAACACTCCTAGGCAGGTAAAATCTGAAGATTTTGAAGATGATGAGGACTATCCATCTACATCAAATCAGATTCATGATGAAGAAGAAACCCATGAGGCACTAGAAGAATAGATAAGGATAGAAGAAAAGATTCCATCCAGGTATGTTAAGAAGAATCATCCAGAGACTCAAATTTTGGGGCAAAAGGAGGCAGGTGTACAAACAAGAAGAACCATTTCAGAAGCTTCAAGTTATCTAGCATTACTCTCCTCCACTGAACCACAAAATGTAAGAGAGGCATGCAAAGATGAATGTTGGGTAAAGGCCATGGAGGAAGAACTGGAGCAGATTGAAACGAATAACACTTGGGAGTTGGTTCCTAGACCAAAAGATAAGAATGTCATAGGAACAAAATGGATATTCAAAAATAAGCTAAATGAAAATGGAGATGTGATTAGGAACAAGGCCATACTTGTTTGTAAAGGGTATGCTCAACAGGAAGGCGTGGACTTTGAAGAAACTTTTGCACCGGTTGCCAGACTTGAGGCCATAGGATGTTCCTTGCCCTTTCTAGCTTTCAGAAGTTCAAAGTATTTCAAATGGACGTGAAGTTTTCTTTTCTAAATGGAGACTTGGATGAAGAAGTGTATATTGAGCAACCAGATGGGTTTATCCTTGGAAATGATCCGAAGCTAGTATGTGTGGAGCACTTGGAAGGTATGCTTTTTGACAAGCAATCTAGTGGTTTTTCAATAATATTTCTAACCTTTTCTGCATTATGAGTCTAAAGAATATAAGGGTTTTGATAAATTGTGTGAAAATGGACAAACGAAGCTCAATCACTAATAATTGATGTTTTCTATGCAGAAGGACGCGGAAACAGGGAATCATCGAGTAAAAACAAGAAGCGAAGGGAAAGTAACTGCTGTCCCGTCGACAGGGAACCGGATGCGGACAAGATCAAGTAAAATTAGAGCCGAATAGTCCAGGAAAAGAACGCAGGATACTGAGACGGAGAACGCAAGAAAGGAAAGAGAAGAACTGAACGATTAGCGAATCTTTTGTATCTAGATATCGCCGTCATTCCTGTTATATAAAGGTACCACGCCATCGAGCGTGGGGGACGACTGTTGTTGTAATTACAAGCTTCAGAACAACTTTGATCATTAAGTTTTGTTAAGACCGGATTTTGTATACTTTTGTTAATGCAATCAATATAAAGGACTTGGTGTTCACTTCGTTTCTGCATCTGAAGTAACTTTAAGCAGTGTACCATTGGTAGCCAAGGGCTCAGCTCCGACGGTCACTTGCTGTTGTATCATACGGTGATTTGTGTGGTTTGCTTATTTCTCTTGTTTCAGTAATCCGATATATCTTTTATATGATAGACCATGCTTCCTAATTAATATCTGAATCTGAATAAGTTCTTTAACCCACGTCTCTGTATTACACAAAGTGAAGCTATTCGAATTGCATCCATTTCTATAGCAAGATATTGGTATGAATGTTATCATCATTGGATTCATATAAAATAAGTATTTGCGAGGCTTGAAGATAATATCACTTTGTTCAGAAACATAGTCACATCATACATTACTCTCGGATTACTACAGTAGTCTAGAACGTGTACATACATTTGAGTTTGCTGTTCCAATTTATATGATTGACGTTTCCTGTTTATGATAGTTTGCTGTTCCATTTAATTACTGCTGTTCCATTTGATTACTGCTGTTCCATTTTATAATTGCTGTTCCATTTTACTTTCGCTAATCTTCCTTTATTGCTTTTGCGTGATAGCAGGCCTAAGGCTGTCGTGAGCCCAACAAGACGCTGCCTAGCTCCCAGACCTATAAGTCCATGCTTTGGTTTTCTTTCTTTATCAGTTTCTAAAGGGAAGGGTTATTGTTTCCGTACCCTTGACTGATCAACTGCTTTGTGTGATTTTATCTTTTGAGTTGGTTTAGTTACAGCTTAGTGTTTGTTTCCTTTCAAATCATTAGAACGCTATACTACCGAGCATTACTTGGACAAAACAGCCTCGGATTGAGTTACTCTTTGAAAGAACAAAACGATCCCGGATTGACTTAATAATGTGGAATAATTGGTGGTGTGAGAGACCCTAGTTATCGCTCTACAGTATGTAGACTCAAAAAGGCTCTCTATGGCCTTAAACAGGCTCCCATGGCTTGGTATTATCGCTTGGATAAGTACCTCCATCAACAAGAATTCACAAAAGGTTCCACAAATAGCAATCTGTATATAAAAGTTGACAATGATAAGTTGCTAATACTTGTTGTGTATGTTGATGATATCATCTTTGGTAGCAATGAAGAAGACATGAGTCAAAATTTTTCCTTGGTGATGCAAAAAGAGTTTGAAATGTCCATGCTTGGTGAACTCATATATTTTCTTGGTTTACAAGTCCAACAGAACAAAGACGACATTTTTCTATCACAAACCAAGTATCTCAAGCAGATCTTGAAGAAATATGGGATGGAGGATTCAAAACCAGTATGTACCCCTATGGTAACAGGATGCAGCCTCAACACAAATGATGAATCGGCAGCAGTACACCAACCAATCTATAGATCCATGATTGGTAGTCTGCTCTATCTAACAGGTACCCGACCAGACATTATGCATGCAGTGGGAATAGTTGGAAGGTTTCAAGCAAATCCAAAGGAAACTCATCTTCAGGCAGTTAAGAGAATTTTTAAGTGTCTTCAAGGAATTCAAAACTATGTATTATGGTATCCTAGAAGTACAGATCTCACACTTCATGCATATACAGATGCAGATTGGGCAGGAAGTGTGGATGACAGAAAAAAGCACTAGTGGTGGTGCATTCTTCATGGGTCCTAGGTTAGTATCTTGGTTCAACAAGAAACAAAGTTCAATTGCATTATCTACAACTGAAGCAGAATATGTAGCTGCTACATCTTGCTGCACACAACTCCTTTGGATGATGCAAACATTGCAAGACATGCAAATCACTTGTACTCCACCTATCTCCATTTTATGTGATAATACAAGTGCAATTAGCATTTCAAATAATCCTGTCATACGTTCAGAGACTAAGCACATACCTATCAAGTATCATTTTCTCTGGGAACAAGTGCTTGAACAAAAGGTTAAATTGGAGTATGTTCCCTCTAAGGAACAAGTTGCTGATATCCTCACCAAACCACTGCCCAGGGAGACATTTGAATACCTCAGACAGAAGCTGGGGGTAGTTGATGCAGCATATTGATGTTGAATCTTGTCTATTTCAGAGAAAAGTGGTTGTACACGATTTGAATGAGGAGGATCCGTGTACATACATCGGTTTATTAAGGTACAGTCGCGTATATGTTGGTTTGAAGAAAAACAGTGGGGCCAGGCTCAGGATGAAAAGAGTCTGATAGAGACCATCTGGAATAGGTTCAGGGGGAGCATATATTCTTTTAATAATCATTGTTGGCATTATCTTGGTTCAAATTCATAGTTGGTTTGATTTCAGGTGGAAAAGGTGCATAAGGAGAACATGGGTGCCGGTCTAAATAATGATTGACAAATGCTGCTGATGTTTGTTGTTGATAACTATCAGAGTCTTGCTGTAGATATTTTGTCTCTATATTTCTTTTATCAAGGCCATGTAACGGCCTGTTTTGGATTCCCCACTATGCTTGGGATGAATAATGTAATGTACTTATTTGTCATATGTAAACTTCTGGTGTATCCCCACTTGGTTGGGTGAATGAGTCAATTCTGGTATATCCCTACTTGGTTGGGAGATGGATGTATGTATAAGTCTTTGGTGATAGGAAGGTCTCTTATAATGTGTAAATTCATGTTTCTTGTGTAGATCATCTTGTTGTAGACCTTGCCTACAGTCAGGGGGAGCTTGGACAGCACATCAAAGCAGAGGATTTAGCATGTATTCAGGCGGACCATAACCCTTTTCCCCTGATGTCAAAGGGGGTGATTGTTGGCATTATGGCACAGGTGTTGTCCTTGATGGCAACTCACTCAAAGGGAAGATTACAGTTCAGGCTCTCAGAATGGAAGAAAATGAGGTATACGCAGGTTCATCTTAACAAAGTCGCGTATACATGCGGGTGTACCGATCAGAAGGCGCGTATACAAATGCACACACTTTCATGCAAAGAAAAGCGCGTACATGTGGGAAATCTTATGGTTGGTCCATGGTATTTAGTCCGACATATTTGAACCTATGGTTTTGGTCCTTGGTATTGCATTCTAAGTGTTAAACCCAGGTATTGGGTCCCTAGTATTGGATCTCTATGGTTTTGGACCATGGTTTGTGTAAGGCCTAGACTATAAAAAGGGAAGGAGATCATTTGGCAAGGGCATTGACTTATGTGTTGAATATCTTGAGAGGAGCAAGATCTGGAATACTGGTGATTGGTTAATGGTGCATAGCTGAATCTGAATCAAGGAGGAACCTGAGCACAAGGAGATGGATAAGTCTTATTGATGGGTCAAAAACTCAAGGCTTGAATAGTAGTATCATTGTGTGATTTTGATCTATTATATTTGGCGCATGATTAGATCTATAAATCTGATAATCTGGGTATAATTGATGTCTGATTAAGTAAAAGGATAAATTATCTTTTATAGATCTGTACGCAGGTTCGACACAGCGGAGGCACGTATACACGCAGGTTAAGCAAGTGAAGACTGTGTATACGCTGGTTGGCTTTGGTATATTTGTGTATGTACGCAAGTTTTTATTGGTGAAGTAGCGTACGTCTCTTGAAATATGTTTTAGCTGCTTCTGTTTATTGCTGCAGTATTCTGGGTTCAGAATTGGTGTCTGGTTATTGGTACTGTTTTCTGGTTACAACATTCTGAGAAGTTATTGGTTGATTCAGTATTTGTACAAAGGAGATTGGTTGTTGCAAATCTACTTGATGTTTGATTGATATTCATGGATCCAGTCTGAAAATTTATGAAATGTGGTCCCTGGAAGAAAAGAGAAGGTTGAATCCTTCTGTAGGTCAGCACCTACGTACTAGTACCTCAGCTAGTACAAGAGCTAAGGGGTTGTATCTCCCTTCCAGGAGAAGCGAAGAACGAGAGAAGTTTGTAGCCTTATTTAGGTTGAAGCCTTCATGCTGGTATAAGTTTGCACCAGTACAGAAACATTGTAAAAAGAAGTTTCTAATTAAAAGAAGATAGAGACATATTACAGCAGGTGGTTTTCACCCACATTGGGTTTCCACCTTATATCTTGTGTTCTTTTGTGTGACTGTCTGCTCTACTTTTTTGTTCTTGCTTACTGTTATATGGATCTGACACACAGATTAATGATCAACATCTAAAGAATAAATCAAATTATAAGTCTGGAAGTTATACGCGAGTTTCATTAGTTAGAGTTGCGTATACACACTGTTTTAATTCACTGAAGTAACATATACAAATCTCTGTATAAATTGAAAAAGAATTTGACTTAATAATACTGATTCACCCCCCTCTCAGTATTATTTTCAACATTTAGGAGATAAAAATTGTGATGACCATTTCTACCCTAGTGTTTCCAATGGCACTTTTGCTACAAACCCTAGGTTGAGATATTATCAACATGGAATGCAAATGGGAAAGCAAAAATCAAGGGAAATAATGTACTTACTTGTTCCTCAGCCTTAGAAAGAAATTTGACCAAGTTTGAAAGAAAGAATTTTGAAATTTGGGAAAATTTGGGTGATTTTTGGGCACTCTGTCCTGTGCGCAGTGCAGTTCTTCTATGCGCAGCGCTAATGCGCAGTGTCTGCCTCAAAAGTGCAGCACAGTGTATCTACGTGCAATTCCTGCAAATTTTGGTCAAATTCTCTTAGGAAAATGGAATTTTTTCTTTTTTTAAGCGAGTGATCTCGATGATGAAGAGCGAATGAGAGATGAATGAAAAGGTATTGAGTCATTTTGAGTTTATATAGGGGTGATTTCTTCACTTTTTCAAAAAGAGAAGAGAAACTAATCCTATTTTGTAAACTGGTTTCACTTTTTTCAAGGTAGCATTTGCCTTGCCTTTGAAAATGTGCTTTTTGCATCTCCTGAGTGCTAGTGCTTTCTTCTCCTGAAACTTTTTGATGTCATGAAAATGTAAATAAACCATGTTTCATTTCTTGAATTCTTTGCTTTGTCAATTTGACTTATTTCTGACTTTTTATAGAAATGGTGGACCTTGGGGACCTTTATGACCTAATGGAATGACTTAAGACCTAATGGAATGATAATGATGAATTGACCAATTTTCATGGTATATGAAAAGCAACCAGAATGAGTGAAATTTCAAGCAATGACTCTATCTTGGATTGACCATACAATGACCAAATTTTTTGTGTAAACCTAGTAACAGAAAAATTTTACACTGAAAACCTGAAATGACCATGGTAAAAGAAATTTTTTGATCCAGGTGATAGGCTAACAAAACTGACACTAACATGTACAACATGTACATGATACCACCTGTACACCTCACCACCTCCACAACATGTGCACAACATCATATGTACACGCCACCACCTTCACAATGTGTACACAACGCCACATGTACATTGCACCACCTATACAATGTGCACTCAATACCACATGTACACAGAACCACTTGCATGACATGTACACGACACCACATGTACACAACATCACATGCACGACATGTACACAACACCACATGTACAACATGTACATGACACCACATGCTTACAAAACCACTTGTACAATCATGTACACGACACCATATGTACAACATGCACACAACACCATATGTACCTAGAAATGCATATCATTGCATATACAATACGTACATTGCACCCTATGTACACAACACTGCATATGCATCTTGGGCACCACACCATGTGCACACAACACCGCATATCCATCATGCACACAGTACAATATGTACACAACACCACATATCCAACATGTACATAGCACCATCTATACCCAACACTACATATGCAACATTCGCACAACACTATATGTACCAACCTGTACATAACATTGCATAAACATGTACAAACACTATATATGCACAACACCGCATGCACACAACATCACAGATGCAACATGTACAACATATATAACATATGCACAACATTAGTACCACACATCCAAAACTACACTGTCTCTACCAAGCAACCTTGCTTCTAGTGTCTCTCTGCCATCCATGTTTATCCCAACATCCCACAGACCACACTGCTTTCATTTCGCTAATGTATCCCTCAATATAGTCTGTCCATAACATAGATATAATATAATCACATAATATCAACTCATAACCACATGATGTTGACCTCATATATTTTTCATGACTACTCTTCCACTTGATTCCTCATAAACCAGGAATCTCTTCATGTCATTCACCTGTGTAAGAAATCATTTCTCCACAAGAATGATTCCTAATGACCCTGTCAGAAAAAAAACATACATACATACATATATATACATATAAATATTAGCATTAGTAATCGTGATCCATGATGACCCTGTCAGACATGATATACATACATACATACATGTATACCCATATAGACATTAGCATAATCATGGTCACAACATAATTACTAGATATCATAAGGTCAAGGTTAAGAGAAATCCCTTTATGCGTGCAACACATGCACAACATTGAGAACAACATTTACCAACATAGCTAAGACATATGACGCCTCAAATCCATTCACCTTACCTTTCTTGATTACCTTTCCCATGACTGTCCTGCCATCGTCCATTTACACCAATCGACCCAACATACTCTTACCTTCAACTGCCCTTATACATGCACATAGCTTCATTATATGTTGGGGTTTCATTCGTCTCTTCCCGAGCTCCATTAAATTTCCCTTTCCCAACCAATTCCCAAGAATCAAAATATAAAAGGAAAGAACAAAAATAAAACAAGAGTAAACCATGAAAACCAATAGGAATACGACATCACAAACAAAGTGGCATGATCATGCACTAGACATAACAAAACTGCAAATTAAGTGCAAACAAAACACAATAATCGAAGTCAGAAGACTCTCAACTGACACCGTGACTCAATTCCCATGATTCCTAGTACTTCCAAAGGAAATCTTAACCTGAGTCTTCTTCAGAATTTCATGGAAACCCCTTTTCCATGTGTTTCTGGGAAAACTAGTGTCTTTTTGATTTACTAGCCCTCTAGGATTTGTAGCTACCCTAGAAACAAACAGTTTAAAGCAACTTTAGATTTCCTCTATGTATGATCGATAAGAGAGAGGCAAAGGAACCAACCTGGATCTTCCGCTCAACTCCTTGCTTGATCTCTCTCCCCTTTGACAGAGCTTGCAACTCCTCTCCTACTTATGCCGCTTAGAGAATACCTGTATAAACACAATAACAAAACACCGTCAAAGCATCTTGATCTATTATATCATAAGCATTGCAGAATCAGAAATACAATGAACATACAATGCATTCACAAATAACAACATTCACAAATACACAATTGTATGGAGGAAAACTCAAAGAACTTTATTAAATAGAAGGGAGAATTACAACCTATCTGTCTGATCCAGCATCATCCTCCCAGCATCAAATCCCTCTTCACCTCATGAAAAGCAAGATCACCCAACAATACAATGCTCTTTCTTAGATACAAACTATCAGCACTTCCTTGCAAATTACAAAATTCCAGCCTCTAGAGCTCTCAGATGAGGGAGCTATTTATAGATGTGTGCAAGGGTGTGAGTCATCTCTGGGTTTTTGATTAGTGTCATTCCACTTGTTGTTTTTGGTTCCACTTGGAGATTTCTTGGATCTCTTACTCATCCATGCGAGAATTCAGAGAGGCAAGTGCCATAGGAGAATTTTCTAGAAGATTCCATGAGCATCCACTTAGCAAAATGTCTCAGACATTTGTCCATCCTCACTCATCGCACCCCACAGAAGGCCAAATTAGTATGCATCACACCTGGCTAGTGTAGAAGTCAGTATGCATCGCACCTTGACAGTGGAGCAGTCAGTATGGTCTAGTTTTCGCCAGTTCAGTTCTGGATGGTTTTTCAAGTGGAACTTTTGGGGAATGATGTAATTAGTTGACCATGATCATTTAGGGTATGAAACAACACTTTTAGGGGTTAAAGAGCCCTTGTTTATCGACATATAAGTTTGGGGTTGAAGTGCCCAAATATGTCTATAATAGTTGCCCCCTAAAGCATGAAGTCGTAAATCTTTGATGTCGGGTGAAATAATTTATCATGAGGATCTGAGGTATTCGAACTGGAAGGTGACCTGTATAAGATACAATATAATACATCATCATCATATAATTTTCATGATCTAGCTGAGGCGGGCATTCCCATGCTCAGCTTTATAAATTCATTTTCATGTACATAGAATAGATAATCGTCTGCAGTTGCAGACTGGTGATTCTGTAGGGTCATCATCCTTGGCTTGGATGACCATCTGTGTAGTTTTTGTGTACATTTGATGTCTTTATATCCCTGAATATATTGCAGCCCGGATGGATGAAACTAGATCCGGGGTCTTCAATCTCGTTCAATCTTTGCCTGATGTACAAGTCGATCCATGTGAAGAGATGTTCTGAAGTCGAACATGGAAAGACATCGCCTGATTACCAGCCAATAATGTGGGCTGTTAACAGATGCGAGAGGAATCATCGATAATGATAATGACCCTCAAGGTACTACAATACAATTCATGTGGTGTGAATATATGATCTGATGTCGAACACCACGCAAAATCTTTCGGTCGAAGGCCATTGATGTCAACTTGTCGCCGGAAGTGAGAAACTTGCCATTGAGGCAAGCAAGCTTCAAAGTTCTGAAAGGGGTTGTTTCTAAGTCAACTTCTTGGATAATGAGCTGATGTCGACAAGAAGTGATCTGTCGTAGGAGGGCCTTAATGTATCCCACATCTACAACATGAAACGAAGCAAATGATTTTCTGGAGGTTAAAATGATCTGACGACACAAGGTTCAGGAATGGTGGCCATGAAAAATGAAGGGTGGAGGTATTGCAGTGGATGAGGCATTTAACTAGATTGTAGTTTCTCAACTAAATGTCTTCTCTTGAACATATCAGCGACATTGAGATGGATTGGTAGCGTTAATCCAAAAACATAGATGGTGTGGAAGACCAATGGTGAAATGATCGGTGAATGGAATAACCCAACCTGACTCAATCATGGTGATGGAGTGAAAGTGTCATGTTCAAGAGCGACCTGCTACCATAAAATTCTTCAAGTTTTCTTCCCTTTTTTCCCAGTCATTGCTGACCAGTACCTCTTTATTTTTGTCAAGCTTGAGGAGGATAACATATGCTTGTTCTATAATTTTCCCTTCGGGCAAACCTGTCACTATGTTTTAGCGAGTCTAGCGACAGTGAAACTCATTCTTGTCTAGGTATACAAGTTTGTCACTATTGTTCTAACGAGTTTAACGACAAGGACAACTCGGTCCTTTTCATGTTTAGAGAGTTTGAAAAGGGATGAAAAGGAAACTCCAACAGTTTTTTTTCGTAGCATAATCCCTTAAGTCCGAAAAAGGATAAAATAATACCAAAGGGATGACTTTTCAATCACTTTAGCGAGCTGAAAAGACAAGCGCTCAACCCTTTTCATGACATAATCCCTTAGGTCAGAAAAAGATTAAAAGCGAGCTAGAAAGGCCAATCACTCGACAATCTTTTCATATTTAACGAGTACGAAAAGATTTTAAAGGAGACTTGTTTTTGAGGAATGAGTGGTTTTTTGGGTAGAAACTTGGTCCGGGTAAGCTTGGAACTTCTCAAAACATGGTGATGTGAAGAGGATGGCTAATAAGACCACTCGTCGTAGCTGTTCCTCAAAAGGGGTAAACAACCAAGTGGAAGCGTATGATCGGCCAAAAGAATGGAGGTGATTGTAGGAACACAACCAAGGCTCAAAAGGCTGATAGTTTGCAATCACAAAGGTTATTTACTGAAGGTGGGTTCATTTTTTAACGAGCTTGAACTGTGGGGAACTATGCTCAGTGGTAGGTTTATTTTTTAACGAGCTTGAACCATGTGACAACATATGCTTGGAGGTGGTCAAAGATGTTATATTCTTTCGTTGGTCGTTCATCCTGCTCAATCACTCCATCAAACTGATTAGAAATACATATATATGTACGAAAAATGAATTAAAACTAACATTTTACTCGAAGTACGTGAATAGTAACATAAAAAGTAGTTTTACCTATCATTTTCATCATTTCTTTTCAAATTTGGGATTTTGGAGCTCTGGAGTGGTTTCCCCCCTCAAATTTCATCAGTTGATTTCGGGAGATCCGGTGGACTATTCTCCGTGCCATTAGGACTAGGTAGGAGCTAACCCTGAGCTCTTCATTTTCATTCCATCTTCTCTTGATTCTGAGCCAATTTTTTCACTTTTCTGGGCCCTTGGGATTTGAATATCTCGTTCCCCAATCATCGCACCTAGCTAGTATCAAAAGGTGTGATTCATACTGAGTTGCTAACTGGCCAGTTAGTTTGCATCCCACCTTGCTCAAAGGCAGGGTGCGATGGGCGCAAAAGGCCAACTTTACAAAGTGATTTTTCATGAAATTTTTACCTGTTTTTGCTCAAATTTGGATCCTAACCCATCTTTTTTTTGCATTTCAGATTTTTGTTGGATCAAGATGGTCATCACATGGCGTGAACGCAAACATGAAGAAGAGGACATGATTGCCTTACACGACTAAGGCACAATTGCTGCATTACGAAATTGTGGCTTGCTAAAGTTCTTTCGCATATCCAGCATGAGGCAACAAATTAGTTTGTTGCAGTATTTTCTCGATGCTTGGGATTCGATTGAACAGGTCTTCCAGATCAAAGGCAAATCTATTCCATTGACAATCAAGGACATTTACTTTCTGACGGGGTTGTCGAGGCGTGGTGCCCCTCTTTCACTATCAGGATTCGCTTGTGGAGGTGAATCTGTGAAAGAATATATTCGTCAGTTTTGCAGAGATGGATCTCAGCCCAGCAGAGATGGCAAGATAAATATCCAGGATGTCACTGATTGGCCCTTGAGGACCATTTTATTTACCTTTTCTAGGTTGGCTGGCAGCGCGGCTTTACACTTAGCAAACAGATCTTACATGTAGTATGCCTTGGAATGCCTGGAACCAAAGGTGTTCAATTGATGCGAGGTGGTACTTCCTGTCACAAAAGAACAACTCTCCAAAGTAAAGAATGGAAGAAACAAGAATTTTAGCTATGGTTCCATATTGACTACTTTTGCTTTGGAGAGGATTCCACTGATGCAACCTCAACATTTCACTGGGATTGCTGGCATCGAGGGAACCACAGATGCAGAGATGGGTTGATCTTATGGCCAGACATGCCGGTCAGTCACAAATTTCCTTCTTTGATGCCTTTTTTTAGTGGTTCAACCGTCATGAGATGGTCTTTGTGGAGTATCCATACATCGGGATGGATTTCCGAGGCGACCTAGATTTGGCGTTACCAGCTGGTGAGCAGTGGAGTGTTATAGGTAAAATGATTCCACCACATCTTTGTTTATCAGTTTTATAATGTTTTTGTGTTTTTAAATGTTATCAAGACTAATCAAACTCATATGTGTGTGCAAATATTAGGCCAGTGCGACCAGTGGCATGCCCACATGTGGCAGTTGATGCTCCAACAAGAGAGGCTGTAGGGAGGGCCGTCCTTTGGGATATGGACATATCAAAGACCCTGGCAGTTCTACAGGATCAGATCGAGGGCCTCACTCTCAGTATTCAGGATGTCAGGATCGATGGGTTACCTCTGAGGTTACAGCGCCATACTACTGGTGTGCCGAGTCGATGGACCAGGCTTTTGCGCATGATCGCACAGGCGGTGACATGTTATCACATCATTAGTCTAGGATGCTTTTCTGCATTCATTTTTGAGTTTCTTGGTCATATGACCGATTTTGTCTTGGACACAAAACATTTCGTAAAAGCTATAAACAACCATATATTTTTTATTTTTGGAGTTTTATTTTGGTTAAGTTATGCAATCCTGATGCAGATGTTAATGTGAAAAGGTTTTCTTTACAAATGCTACAAATGTATATCTAACACATAGTTTGCTAATAAATCAGTTAATGTGTTTAAGTTTCTGGAAATGTGTTGATATTGGATGGAATCAAACTATCTTTTCAAAATCCTGACTCTTAGGAACATACGATAAATAGCTGGGTTTCGAATGGAATAAACGCCAGTAAGTTGTAGAATGACGAGTTGTGAATCTAGCCTAACAATGAGTCAACATATGCCATGTGAAATGGAATCAGAGAGAATTTCAATCAACGTGCTATACTTAGTGATATTTTTCATCGATCGGCCAATACATATCCCCCTGAAACTCACTAACTCGCCGCTTGGAGAAAAAATGTCCCAGGCCGCAGAAGATAGGTTCTGCGTACTATGACTAGCTCTGTTGGCATACCCAACAAATGGTTCCAAAAAGTTTGACATCTACAACAAATGCAAAGTGGATCACTTAAGCAAAATGACAACTCTAAAAGAAAACAAAAATGCAACAAAACATATATACAAAGAGTTTACTACACTTAATCAAGCATAGTAACGTCGGGGCTGTGACAGTGGAATCCCATCATAATCGACCAGCTCATAGGCTCCTTTTGTCAATACTCCTTTAACAATGTAGGGGCCCATCCATAATGGTTTGAACTTACCTGCTCCCAATTTGTCAGAGTCCTGATTGTACAGCAAGACCAGGACACATTTCGAGAAGACACACGGTTTGACATTTTTGTCATATTGCGCCTTGACAAGTTTCTTATGTGCTTTTTAGCTAGAGCAGCGTCACGACGGGTTTCATCTAGGTGGATTAGTTCAAAGAAACGAGCTTCTTCTTCAGAAGTTTCGGGGAGTAGATCAATTGCAAGCTTAAGAGATGAGATTTCACACTGAATTGGTAAGACAACTTCCAGACCATACACCAACTGAAAGGGCGTAAATCCGGTCACATTTCTCACCAAAGTCCTATATGCCCACAAAGATGAGTACAAGATTAAATGCCAATTCCGTTTGTGGACTCTAATCATTCTCTGTAGCATGCGCTTAAGGACTTTGTTGATTGCCTCAACCTGTCCGTTAGCTTGCGGATAATATGGAGTAGAACTATTATGGGACAGTCCTAATTTGGCAAGTCAATTCAACCATCATGTGATTGTGAAAATGCGATCCTTGATCTGTGCTTATAGCTTGTGGAACACCAAATCTAGTAACTACATGATTAAAAATGAAAACAACAGCAGTTTCGCCACTGTTGTTTAATGTAGGCATCACCTCGGCCCATTTTGTAAAATAGTCGATAGCGACTATAATATACCCATGCCCCTCGGCCAAGGTGGGGTTACATGTCATGAAATCAATGCCCCATTTAGCGAATGGCCCAATAGCAACTACTGGATGCAGTGGTGCAGGTGGTAATCTGGTTTTATAATAAAAAATCTGACAAGCATGGCAACTTCTAACTGTAGTTATGCAATCTCTGAATATGGTGGGCCAGAAGTAACCTGCTCATAAGATCTTTTGTGCAATAGCATAACCAGATAGATGCCCCCCACAAACACTTGAATGGCAGTCATTCAAAACTTTTTCGGCCTCCTCATGCGTGAGGCACCTTCGCAGAACTATATCAACACCACGACAATAAAGTGTATTGCCAATGATCAGGTAGTCTTTGGCTTGGTATCGAGTACGTTGCTGTTCAGAGCGAGAGGTGTTAGGCCTAAAAGTTTGGGTTTGGAGATAGACTAGTATATCCCCATACCATGGATCACTTAACGATATAAAAAATAGAGATTCATCCATGATTGATGCTTTGGATGTCAAATAGTTGGATGATGAGGGAAGGTCACAAAGTAACTCTGCGAAGACAAGATATTTATTTGATTTGGATTTGGGGAATTCCAGATCAAATTCCTGCAAAATGGCTATCCATTTGGAATATTTTCCCCCTAGTAATTTACGGGACAGTATGCAGGTCATAGGGTTGCAGTTTGACACAATGGAGGTCTTGCGAAAGAGAACATAGTGTCGAAATCTCTAGAGACCTATCTATCCAAACACTCGTTGAGTGTTGATTTGGGTTTGCTGCCCAGGCCCAGAAAATTGATTGCTACAAAGATCCTATGGGGCTTGGGGGCAACACCTTGCGGTGATCCACACTATCAAAATGGTCGGAGTTCTTCTTAATCTTAGACGATGTAGAAGAGATTATATGATAGGTTTCCACTATGGCCACTTCTTCAAGACCAGTTGGAGGCGGGAGGGAAAAATTACCCATTAAGGAAGGGTCTTTTAGTAGACCTACTTCGACATTTTGAAGCGATTGAGAACTTCCATGGATCATGGAATGCTTCCAGTAGCTTGTGAACTGTTAAGAAAAAGGCTAGTTGGTCTATGATTGTAATTCCACCTTGGAAGGGAAATGCAATCTTTCTAAAATATGTAAACACAACAGCAACCATAGCATAAATCCAGGGCCTTCCTAGCAAGATATTATAGTCAAGGTTTCCATCAATGACCTCGACTTTGATTTCTACTATCTTGCCCCCCAGTTCAACTTGAAAGTTACTTAAAATCCCATACATTGTGTATGTTCTTCCATCGAATGCTTTTAATGTCGTTGATGATCGTGACAAGGGTGGTGAACCGAAAGTTTTCTAGCAACTCATTGACATAATACAGGTAGATGCCCCCTCATCAATTATTGTTCGATGAACAATTTTATTGAGGGATTTTACCTATATAAGGAAAGTGATTTGGGCCGATAACTGAGGTGCGTATCCTTTATGATTAAAGGCCACAAGACTGGAATCCGCTGGATCAATCCCACCTATTGCTGATAACAAAGCCTGCTTATGGGAGGGGCAATTCTACATTACTTCAAGTGTCGACATAGTGGATGGCGATTGAGCCAGATCCTCCACTATATTATAATTCTATGCTGCTCGAGCATGAGGATTAAATGTCGATTTATGTACTACTCCCTTTGGTGGATTTATAGTTAATTCAGGAATAATGGGTGGAACAACTTCTGGCGAAATCATTGTTGAAATACTAGGTTGATCTGTAGCCTGGTTATTTGACAACTTTGGATTCTCGTAATCTTTATTCCTTGGGATGTGGAAGCATGATCAATAGAAACCAGATTAGTTTCTGGGTTTGGAAACGGATCAGTCAACATCGCTGAGGTACTTGAAGTCTTTAAAAATTTCATAACCTCAGCTTGATGTGGACAATCTCTCATTCAGTGGTCCTCGTTACATATGTAACATGGATCACGAGGTTTCTTTCGCCCAGTAGGGTTCTCAGAAGATTTTTCAGGAGTTGAATTCTCCTGTTTCTTCTTATTATTTTTCCCTTTCTTCTTGCCCCCTAGTTGCTTTGGATTCTTGCCCTTGTCAGATGACACGACATTAATCTCCGAGGCAAGAGGTTTGTCATTTGCTTTTTGACTAGAAACTGCAAGGGCTTTACTAGATGGAGCCTTTGCAGTTTGCGTGCTTGAGGCACTGATCACACCATCACCGGTGTGAGAGTCCCTGTTCGATTTAGGAGGGGGAGGAATGGAAAATTCTGGTCTGGAAGCATCAGGAATTTTGTCGTAGAGTGTGCTAGAATGAGTATAGATTAAGTCTAAATATTGGGCACAAGCAATGACTTGCTCTTCAGTGACAACTCCTCCTTTCGCCACGTCCTCAGTAATAGAAGGCAATAAGGACTTAATAAACCACTAAGCTAAAAGCTGATCAGGAACATACGTCTTTAGCATTCGATGACGACATCGCCACTCATAAATATGATCGGATATGTGAATGGCCGTGGTCTTTTAAAGTTGGTAAGGAGTTCTGTTCCCCTTTCGTACCTTATGGGTAATTGAAAGTGGGTTAGAAAAGTAGTGGCAAGGGTGCTGAAGTGATCAAACGAAGCTCTAGGCAATTCAATATACCATTTCGCTGCGGGACCAGTCAGCATTCTTTGAAAAAGGTGAAACCTAATCGAATCATCATTTAGGGTGTTAGATAAGCACCACAAATGAAAAGTAATTACGTGATTCAATGGATCTTCACCTGGATTTCCATTGAATTTAGGAATATCGGAGGGAAGTTTATGAGGAATCAATGGCCACCAAGGGGCGTATTGTTATAGACATTTTTGTGCCTTACAGCATGAAGCATGAAATGTCCATAATCTAAGGGATCCAAAGTCCCTAAACATGTTGTTCCTATCCCCAGCGGAGTCGCCAATTTGTTGTTGGGAAAAGTATCCAATACGGAATGACCCTATCCCACTCTAAGGGTGATAGTACCTCAGCAACAACCGAAGCAAAGCTATCTAAGATTTCTTCTTTATGAAAGAAAAATAGGGGAGAAAGAGATCCACTAACCGATGTCTTTCGCTAATGATTGATCCAATCTTCTCTCCTTGCTGCTTGCTCCCAGCTCCTTGCTCTTTCACTGGCCCAGCTACACAAAGATCCTGCAAAAAGGCAAGAGAGGGAAACTACAAGAAGCATACATTCATAATTGATTCAAGGATTAGAGTAAATCAAATACACAAGTATAACAATACACCATTGAGACACATGCATATAGAAGAACCTCAAATGCTTTATTAATGGAAGAAGTAAAGTTCAGAAAGTGTTACAACCATAAGAGGCCCAATCCAGCAACACCTCCTAGCAGAAAGAAATCTCCTCTTCACCTCCTTCAAAGCAATCACCCAATAGCTCTAAACTAAAACCAACAACACTTCCTTACATTCACAAGATTCCAGCCTCCTTAGACCTCATGAGAGAGCTCTATATATAGGAGTTTTGGAGAAAGTATGAGTCAGCTTGAGAGCTGACTAGTGTCCTCTCCCACTTCAGTTAACCTCGACGGTTAACTGAACGGTGGAGGTTGAACCAAGCCGAGGACGGTTCTTATCTCGTGTCAACCTCGTTAAAAAATGAAACAAGGAGTCATGAGGATAGTTCTTTTACTATGTCAACCTCATTAACAATTGCCCCCTAAAGTATGAGGTCGTTTATCGGGTGAAATGCTTTATCCGGAGGATCCGAAGTTCATTCAATCGCTGAGAGGTGACCTGTAATAAAATACAATACAATAAATTATTTTTCATTCTATTTTCATGATCTAGCTGAGGCGGGCATTCCCATGCTCAGCTTTATAAATTCATTTTGGTACATAGAACAGACGATCGTCTGATGGTAGACTGATAATTCTCTGCTGAAATTATCACCCTTTGAGTAGGATAATTCCTGAATATATATCGCAGCCCGGATGGATGAAACTAGATCCGGGGTCTTCAAACTCGTTCGATCTTCACTCTAAGTACAAGTCGATCCATGTGAGAATTGCGCTGAAGTCGAACATGGAAAGACATCGCTTGATTACCGGTGAATGATGTAAACCGTTACCAAGCGCGAGAGGAATCACCGATAATGATAATGACCCTCAAGGTACCGCAGTACAATTCACGTGGTGTGAATATAGGACTTGGTGTCGAACACCATGCAAAGTCTTCCGGTCGAAGGTCATTGATGTATACCTGTCGCCGGAAGTGAGAAACTTGCCTTTGAGGCATGCAAGCTTCAAAGTACTGAAGGGGTTGTTCCTAGATCAACTTCTTGGATAATGAGCTGATGTCGACAAGAAGCGATCCGTCAAAGGAGGGCCTTAATAAATCCCACATCAGTGACACGGAACGGAGCTAATGATTTTAGTGGAGGTGAAAACAATCTGTGACATATGATTCAGGGTGGCGGTCATGAATGGATGAAGGATAATGTATGGCAGTGGATGGGACACGGTTGACTCTTTCTGAACGACATCTCTTGAACATATAACGACACTGATGCGATGGATCGGTAGCATTACCCCAAATGTGGATGGTTTGGCGAGACCATGGTGATGAGATCGGTGAATGAAACGACCCAACCCGATGTGATACGGAGGAAAAGTGTCATGTTCAAGAGCGACTTGCTACCATTAAAGCTTTGAGATTCTCCCAATTTTTCCCCAGTCATTTCTAACCAGTACCTCTTTATTTTTGTCAAGCTTGAGGAGGATAACATATGCTTGTTCTATAACCTGCCCTTCGGGCAAGCCCATCGCTATGTTTTAACGAGCCTAGCGATAGGGAAACTCGTTCTCGTCTAAAGACAAGTTTGTCGCTACTTAATCATTTTAACGAGTCTAACGACAAGGAAAAATCGGTCCTTTTCATTTTTAGAGAGTCTGAAAAGGTACAGAAAGTTAACTCCAAAATTTCTTTTTCGTCATCTAATCCCTTAAGTCCGAAAAAGTATAAAACAATACAGAAGGGATGAGTTTTCGGTACTTTTAACGAGCCGAACAAAACAAGCGCTCGATCTTTTTGTGCAATAATCCCTTAGGTCCAAAAAGATTAAAATCTAGAGGAGGGATAGCTCTTCCGGTCATTTTAACGAGCTGGAAGGCCAAAAACTCGACAAACTTTTCATATTTTACGAGTCAGATGAAAAGAGCTTAAAGAAGACTCATCTTTTGAGGAACGAGTGATAAACAGGGATAGCAACTGATTCCATGTACAGGTTGGAATTTTCCAATCACGGCAGTGTCACAAGGATGGCTAGGTGAAATCACTCTTCGCAGTTGTTTCTCAAAAGAGGTAAACACTCAAATGGAGGTGAACAATCGGCCAAATGACGGTGGAGGTGACAGGTGCAAACACGACCAAGGCTTTTTATGGCTGATGAATTTACGATCACAATGGTTATTTACCGGTTCATTTTTTCTGGATGAGCTTGAACTCTAAGGGAAAGCCTGCTCACAATCTTATGTTTATTTTTTAACGAGCATGAACTATGTGCTAAAACTGCTCGGATCTTGCGTTTATTTTTTAACGAGCATGAACTATATGCTAAAACTGCTCGATAATACTAGTCACAAGATAAGAAATGTCCCCTGTGAGATCTCTATTTTTTAAGGAGTTTCATCTCACAGAGCTTTACTCCATCTCATCCTTTCTTTATGCAAGTTCGGAAACGGCTAATCCCAAAAACAGATAAATAACCGCTCTTAGCTTGCACTCCAAAAGGTTTGCATGCCCCCAGGTATAAAATACAATTTCAAGGCTGCCCCTCCTCTCCCCCACCTCTGCTTTTCTTTGGGTGTTCACAGCTACTTGTCGTCTTGCCAGTCTAATGTTAACGATACTTGTCTTCTCGTTATTTTTAAGGGGTCTTACGCGGTACTTGTCTTCCCGTCAGCCCAACTTTTAACAGATCTTTTGCAAGATCGCAAGAGAACAGCTACTTGTGACAAGAGAACATCTACTTACGACAAGAGAAGAACACTACTCAAAGACAAAACATTTGTGTTATTGAGGGAGGCTTGCCTCTTTCTGGTTACCCAAAGATTGTTTTGTTAACTTCTTCAAACGAAAACATTTCCTCGGCACTGTCTACTGAAATAGACAAGGGTGAATGACTCTTGTCAAACACGTAACTTTGACAAAAGAATCCTATTCTAGAACAACCCTCTCTCCTCTTCGGACGGGGTACGGACTAGTCATATTCTCCCGCGGAAATTCTACCTTATACCCCGGGTTTTTTCTGCCCGAAGCAGACCAGGATGCATGCCCCCTGGGTTCCAGTCCTATCTTTCTGAATCACTCGCATTCATCGGGAAGGAGGACTGGGGGTGGAGACATTTCTTGATTGAATAGACCATTCAGGGTTGGTATTTGACTATTTGCGATGCGTGATCCCGGAAATGAAAGTTGGTCTACGAGCTTGACCATTCTTCCTTCGTGTGGAAAACACATTACTCTAAAGAGTGAGGAGACTATTGCTCCCATGCAATATATATAGTCTCGTCCAAGGAGTAGGTTATAAGCCAAGGGTCCTTGAACGACCATCACGTTCATTTGAACAGTCTTCCCTTTCAATGTGACAGGCACATTGGGGAGGATCCCTAATGGTCGACTGGTTCCTTTATCAAAACCCGAGAGATTTCTTATCTCAGGCAAAAGCGCTGGGGAACCCAGTGCTTTCCAAGCAATAGAGGAAAGGATACTCACAGATGCCCCTTCATCATTGATAGTGCCAGCCATTACCATTCTGTATATTTGGACTATGATTCTGAATGGTATACTGGCTGGCAACTGGGGTCTGCCTAGTTGATTCCAATCAAAGGATACAACCAGGTTGCTCGGTGGTGGGACCGAATATACGGCCGGATATGACCTTGACGATGTTCCTTCCTGTGATAAAGGAATGGGCGCATTGCCCTGATGCTCATCAGAGTCTGTGTTGATGAAAAGAATCTGGATGGTGTCATCCTTGTTCTCTTCAGTGAGGGTGTCATTTGAAGATGAGTCTTTAGTGACGGTGTCATTTGAAGATGAAATTTCTGAAGGGAGAACCGGGTCAACTGCCATTTCGACCTTTGGACTTTCGTCCGGTCTGGATTCAGTAGGTTCATTTTCAGTGACTGACGCTTCAGCTGACCACTTGAGCGGGCCAGCTGTATTCTCAACCAACGAAGGACTTGGCACGAGTATTTTGTATCCAGGAGGAAGTCTTAATGGTGAAACCGGACGATCTTCCAAAACTCTCTTCGCTTCGTCTAAGAAGGGACATCGGTGGATGGTGTGATCGCCTTCACACAGTCTGTAGGGGGATCTTGCTCCCCTTCTTTGTCTTGAACCTTCACTTTCGCTGGTTGACGGTAAGCATTCAACATGGCTATCAGAGGTTGATGCTCCCGAATTGTGCAAACGAGGGGACCAGTCCCTTAGTATCCGGGGAATACAGGGACAATCTCTATGGAAGTGGTCTCCTCTACATATGACACATGGCGATTTAGGCCCGGTCTGTGCTGTGTGTGGATTTTTGTCAGATGTCTTTTGCTTGCCCCCAGTCGCCTTAGGCTCCTTCTTCTTCTTCTCTCTCTTCTTCTTCTCCTTCTTCTCCATGGGAGCTTGGCTTTTACCGGCTCTACCTTGCGAAGACGATGGATTGGAGGAAGAGTTATAGGAAGTAGAAGGCTGGTGGGCAGCTCTAGACTGATCTAATAGTTGACTCGACTGTTCAGGAACCATGGTGTTCTGAACTACATTGGTTGAGAATAGCCAAATTGGCAGGCCAATTGTCAGTCCTGGAAGCGACAATGTGGCCATGTGGGGCGCACCAACTTCTCCCCAAGAGGAGAAAGGACTAGGATTTCCATCATGGGGAATTCCTTGGTTGGGGCATTCCATGTTCTCAACCTACAGATCAACGCAGGAATAGCAGGTGATTATGTTCCGTTTAAAATAAATTTTATAACGACTCTTTAGACACAACTTGCTTTTTCACTTTTTAAGAGTCGAGAAAAAGCTAAAGATGACTCTAGTCTCCTTCGATGTTTTAACGAGCCCGAAGTGACAAATGCTCGGATGGACTTTTTCAGTTATAGAGTTTGAAAAAGGCCAAAAGAAATTGCTCTGGAGATCTAGGCAGAGGGTGTGCCAAACCTTTCGCGAAACCACAGAATACGTTTTACGATACGGGTGGTCGATCTTCGTGAATGCTGTGTTCACTGCATCGCGATCAGTAGGGCGGCCGACACGGCTTCCTAAGGATAAAGGCTTTGTTACTATAGGGGTCTCCCAATATATACGCGACGGTACGTGGGAGCACAAGTCCGTATTGATACTTATCGCTTCACCGTGGAGGAATCACCCAACCACTCAACGCTAAGATATCGCGTTTAACGACGCCAGAACACGTCTCTAGCTTAGACCTCTATGTGTTTGCGTTATGTTTCAAAGCTTTGTTATGTAAATTCAATTCCTTTTAAGTTGATCTTGTTTAGCAGTTTACCTTTATGGATCACCACGAGATGTATAATACAACTTCCTAAATGCAGTCTAAGATGATAAGCAAGCTTTTCAATCTTTCAACTTTGAAAATCTTAACTACTGAGGGAAAAGAAAGACATCATCTTTTCACACAGATCATAGAGCACACACTAATGCACTTTTCCCTAAATCAACATGCAAGATGTCAAAATGCACATGCACAATGCAGGTATTTCTTTTCTCTTTCTTAATGTTGGTGTATTACAAAAAGAAAGCTTGTTGTATAATTTTGAATTCAATTTCAAGTGAAAGCAAACAAGCTTGTCCAAAATCAAAAGACACCTTAAGATTTACTTGTTTTGACACTAGAAATATATAAATTCAAACCATATGACGAAAGCAAAAGCTCAATCAGCTATGAACAACAAACAAACTAACTCTTGAGATCAATACGAGACTTTATCACAGGTCTAGATCTAAGGGGCCACAACAAGACTAGTTCGCTTTTCGTTATGGGAAACTGCAAATGATGTAAGAAATACACAAAGAACAATCACAGTTTCTTTATACAACCGAGGCGGAATAGTGGCAAGGAAAGTTGGTTTCAGATAGGTACATTGACTGATAACAGGCTGCAAAAACAAGGATGAAAACAAGGCAAGAAACAGCAGGGAACCCCAGTAGCACAAGGCAAGACTGGTTCAGCGCAGGTAGTACACTGTCAGTTTGACATTCAGCGCAGGTAGCCCCTTCGGGAACTGCGCTGAAATGCAGACTGCCTTCACAGTGCCTGCAATGAAGAGAGAAACTTGCGTTTCTCTTGGTTTTCGGGTCACAGATTGCTCAAAAATTCACAGTTTTTGGCCAAATCAGAAGCTATCAATCAAGTACACACTAAAGGGTAATTAGGAGGATGAAAAGCTATCACTAAGAGCTGTTCAGAGTCCTTGTGGATCAGCCCTTCAAATTATAAACATGCCCAGAAACTGAGCTAGAGTAGCTGCCCTCTACTTTGCATTTGAAAGATCCAAATGCAGTTCGATTCGGTACTCCCTGTGTTTATGAAATGAATAGCAAAAACACAAACAACCAACAAGATACGTTCCCTAGCGGAGTCGCCAATTTGTTGTTGGGAAAAGTATCCAATACGGAATGACCCTATCCCACTCTAAGGGTGATAGTACCTCAGCAACAACCGAAGCAAAGCTATCTAAGATTTCTTCTTTATGAAAGCAAAATAGGGGAGAAAGAGATCCACTAACCGATGTCTTTCGCTAATGATTGATCCAATCTTCTCTCCTTGCTGCTTGCTCCCAGCTCCTTGCTCTTTCACTGGCCCAGCTACACAAAGATCCTGCAAAAAGGCAAGAGAGGGAAACTACAAGAAGCATACATTCATAATTGATTCAAGGATTAGAATAAATCAAATACACAAGTATAACAATACACCATTGAGACACATGCATATAGAAGAACCTCAAATGCTTTATTAATGGAAGAAGTAAAGTTCAGAAAGTGTTACAACCATAAGAGGCCCAATCCAGCAACACCTCCCAGCAGAAATAAATCTCCTCTTCACCTCCTTCAAAGCAATCACCCAATAGCTCTAAACTAAAACCAACAACACTTCCTTACATTCACAAGATTCCAGCCTCCTTAGACCTCATGAGAGAGCTCTATATATAGGAGTTTTGGAGAAAGTATGAGTCAGCTTGAGAGCTGACTAGTGTCCTCTCCCACTTCAGTTATTCTTCAGTTCTTGAGTCCACTTGGAGATCCTTGCTTCCACTTGGAGTTTAAGAACCTCTTACTCATCACTAGGCGAATTCCCTGATCCAAGTGTCATTTTGGAAGCTTCCTGGGCATTGACACCTTCAGGAATGACTGTGCCACTTGTCCAAGTACGCTCAGCGCAGGTGGCCTTCTTTGCAGTTGACATTCAGCGCAGGTACAGAGAGGAGCAGTTGACATTCAGCGCAGATGCTCAGTGGAGCAGTTGACATGATCCAAAATTTGCTTGTTTTTGAGTGTTTTCAGGTGGAGAGATGATATTTAGTGCTGTGGTTTGCTGACCTTGTTCCTCTAGGGGTAGGAACAACATGTTTAGGGACTTTGGATCCCTTAGATTATGGACATTTCATGCTTCATGCTGTAAGGCACAAAAATGTCTATAACATTTAACGAGGTTGACACGAGATAAGAAAAGGCCAATTTTTTGTCTCGTGTTATCCGAGGACAGTTCTTATCTCGTGTCAACCTCGTTAAAAAATGAAACAAGGAGTCATGAGGATAGTTCTTTTACTATGTCAACCTCATTAAAAAATGAAACAAATCCCCTTTCTCAAAGGTAAACCTTCATTCCAACAACCGAGTTGAATGCAATGAAGCTTGGGGGGCATGCACCTCGATTTGCGTTATTATGCTGGGGGCATACAAACTTATCATCGAGCAGTTTTAGCACATAGTTCATGCTCATTAAAAAATAAACATAAGATTGTGAGCAGGCTTTCCCTTAGATTTCAAGCTCATCCAGAAAAAATAAACCGGTAAATAACCATTGTGATCGTAAATTCATCAGCCATAAAAAGCCTTGGTTGTGTCTGCACCTGTCACCTCCACTGTCATTTGGCCGATCGTTCACCTCCATATGATTGTTTACCCATTTTGAGGAACAACTGCGAAGAGTGATTTCACCTAGCCATCCTTGTCACATTGCCGTGATTGGAAAATTCCAACCTATACCTGGAATCTGCTGCTATCCCTGTTCATCACTCGTTCCTCAAAAGACGAGTCTTCTTTAAGCTCTTTTCATCTGACTCGTAAAATATGAAAAGTTTGCCGAGTTTTGGCCTTCCAGCTCGTTAAAGTGACCGGAAGAGCTATCCCTCCTCTAAATTTTAATCTTTTTGGACCTGAGGGATTATTGCACAAAAAGATCGAGCGCTTGTTTTGTTCGGCTCATTAAAAGTACCGAAAACTCATCCCTTCTGTATTGTTTTATACTTTTTCGGACTTAAGGTATTAGATGACGAAAAAGGAATTTTGGAGTTAACTTTTTGTACCTTTTCAGACTCTCTAAAAGTGAAAAGGACCGAGTTTTCCTTGTCGTTAGACTCGTTAAAATGATTAAATAGCGACAAACTTGTCTTTAGACGAGAACGAGTTTCCCTATCGCTAGGCTCGTTAAAACATAGCGATGGGCTTGCCCGAAGGGCAGGTTATAGAACAAGCATATGTTATCCTCCTCAAGCTTGACAAAAATAAAGAGGTACTGGTCAGAAATGACTGGGGAAAAATTGGGAGAACCTCAAAGCTTTAATGGTAGCAAGTCGCTCTTGAACATGACACTTTTCCTCCGTACCACATCGGGTTGGGTTGTTTCATTCACCGGTCTCATCACCATGGTCTCGCCAAACCATCCACATTTGGGGTAATGCTACCGATCCATCGCATCAGTGTCGTTATATGTTCAAGAGATGTCGTTCAACAAGAGTCAACCGTGTCCCATCCACTGCCATACATTATCCTTCATCCATTCATGACCGCCACCCTGAATCATATCTCACAGATTGTTTTCACCTCCACTAAAATCATTAGCTCCGTTCCGTGTCACTGATGTGGGATTCATTAAGGCCCTCCTTTGACGGACCGCTTCTTGTCGACTTCAGCTCATTATCCAAGAAGTTGATCTAGGAACAACCCCCTGAGTACTTTGAAGCTTGCATGCCTCAATGGCAAGTTTCTCACTTTCGGCGACAGGTATACCTCAATGACCTTCGACCAGAAGACTTTGCGTGGTGTTCGACGCCAAGTCCTATATTCACACCACGTGAATTGTACTGCAGTACCTTGAGGGTCATTATCATTATCGGTGATTCCTCTCGCACTTGTTAACGGTTACATCATTGACCGGTAATCAAGCGATGTCTTTCCATGTTCGACTTCAGCGCAATTCTCACATGGATCGACTTGTACTTAGAGTGAAGATCGAACGAGTTTGAAGACCCTGGATCTAGTTTCATCCATCCGGGCTGCGATATATATTCAGGAAATATAAAGACATTTGACATGTACATCATTGCAACAGATGATCATCCTACTCAAAGGATGATAATTTCAGCAGAGAATTATCAGTCTACCATCAGACGATCATCTGTTCTATGTACCAAAATGAATTTATAAAGCTGAGCATGGGAATGCCCGCCTCAGCTAGATCATGAAAGAAGAATGAAAAAATAATGTATTGTATTGTATCTTATTACAGGTCACCTCTCAGCGATTGAATGAACTTCGGATCCTCCTGATAAAGCATTACACCCGATAAACGACCTCATACTTTAGGGGGCAACTGTTATAGACATTTTTGTGCCTTACAGCATGAAGCATGAAATGTCCATAATCTAAGGGATCCAAAGTCCCTAAACATGTTGTTCCTACCCCTAGAGGAACAAGGTCAGCAAACCACAGCACTGAATATCAGTTCTCCACCTGAAAACACTCAAAAACAAGCAAATTCTGGATCATGTCAACTGCTCCACTGAGCATCTGCGCTAAATGTCAAGTGCTCCACTCTGTACCTGCGTTGAATGTCAACTCCAACAAAGGCTACCTGCGCTGAGCGAGATTTGACATGTGGAAGTCTCATTCCTCAATGTGTCAGTGCCCAGGAAGCTTCCAAAGTGACACTTGGATCAAGGAATTCGCCTAGTGATGAGTAAGAGGTTCTTAAACTCCAAGTGGAAGCAAGGATCTCCAAGTGGACTCAAGAACTGAAGAATAACTGAAGTGGGAGAGGACACTAGTCAGCTCTCAAGCTGACTCATACTTTCTCCAAAACTCCTATATATAGAGCTCTCTCATGAGGTCTAAGGAGGCTGGAATCTTGTGAATGTAAGGAAGTGCTGTTGGTTTTAGTTTAGAGCTATTGGGTGATTGCTTTGAAGGAGGTGAAGAGGAGATTTCTTTCTGCTGGGAGGTGTTGCTGGATTGGGCCTCTTATGGTTGTAACACTTTCTGAACTTTACTTCTTCCATTAATAAAGCATTTGAGGTTCTTCTATATGCATGTGTCTCAATGGTGTATTGTTATACTTGTGTATTTGATTTACTCTAATCCTTGAATCAATTATGAATGTATGCTTCTTGTAGTTTCCCTCTCTTGCCTTTTTGTAGGATCTTTGTGTAGCTGGGCCAGTGAAAGAGCAAGGAGCTGGGAGCAAGCAGCAAGGAGAGAAGATTGGATCAATCATTAGCGAAAGACATCGGTTAGTGGATCTCTTTCTCCCCTATTTTGCTTTCATAAAGAAGAAATCTTAGATAGCTTTGCTTCGGTTGTTGCTGAGGTACTATCACCCTTAGAGTGGGATAGGGTCATTCCGTATTGGATACTTTTCCCAACAACACGTATGCAATTGGATCATTTGTCAGCCACTTCAAATCTAGTAATTCCAGAGTTGCTACGAAAGGCAACTGCTGATTCAGGTTAGGTGAAGCATACCCAAGAAAAGATGGAATTGCCTGAGCAGTAGGTCTTTGCATACCAACATAATGTATCTGATGCTGGTAATTTTGATAATGTTGTTGGACATAACCAGTATAGTGTGGTTGTTGATAACCGTTTTGAAAATGCAGTTGTCCATTACCTACAAAGCCTTGTTGCTTAGGTCCACGGTAGCTTTGCTGGAATTGCAGTTGTTGGTATTGTACCAGCCATGGTTGTTGGACCATTCGCTATTGCCCAATACTGGAAGATTGACCAAGATGTGGTGTGATAATACCTGTTTGAGCCTAAGTCGTTCCAAGTAAAGAAGTACTAACCTGAGGTTATGATTGAGCCATAGAGACAAGAGGCTGTTGTATTGCAACCTGGGAGACTTGAGGTTGATACATAACAGGCAGTGCTTGTACTTGCGACACAATCACAATAGCAGGTGTAGTGGGAATATTCGACACAGGTTGGGTTGATTGCATTGAATATACAACCCTTGGCTGTTGAGGCAATATTGGTGCCAACCGTTGGATGTAATTCCAATTTGACCTGAATTTTGTTGTAAACTCTCATATGGTTGTTCTCCAAGAGGGAACAATGAAAAATCATACTGCCCTCCATATGGCAGCAGTCCAGTGTTCAAAGGATATATTGGTCTTTGAAGACTGGTCTGCCCAAATTGATACTGGCATGCAGGATCAATTTGTTGAGTTTCAACATAAGAAATACCAGATGGGACTCCAGATGAATAAATAGGAGTAGACCATGTCATCAAAATAACCCCTGAGTGGACTCCAGTTAGTGATTGATAACTAGCCAGGATAGATGGTATACCAACAAACATTGTAGGAATGACATCAAGAAGTTCTGCCGTAGCTGTATCAGATGACATAGTCCTAGATGTTGATGGTTGCTTAGACATGTTTAGTCTATCCAAAAGATTTCCTAGCAATTCGACAGGAACTTGCGATGAAGGATGATTAAAAGGCCTGTTGGAAATAATACTGAGAGGGGGGGGTGAATCAGTATTATCACATTAATAAAACTTTTTCATTTCCATAATCAGATTCATATATGCTACTTCCACAACTTCTTATGATTAAGTTAATTGATCTTCAATGAGTGCATTAGAACATTATCAACCATATTATCAGATAACAGATGCCGTAATAGAGAATAGATCATCACACATAAGGCACACACATGAACACCATGATATAAGGTGGAAACCCAATGCGGGAGAAAAACCACCTGCTGCAAGTCATCAATCTTCTTCTTAATAAGAAAATCCTTTTACAATATTTGTACTGGTGCAGTCTTATACCAGTACGGGAGCTACAACCCCCTTTGCTCTTGTACTAGCCGATCCATTTACTAGTACGCAGGCTGCTCCCTGCTACAATGCTCCAAAGATCTCCCTTAGCTTTTGTACTAGCTTAGATACTAGTACATAGGCGCTGGCCTACAATCTTCTCTCCTCCAGGTACCACGTTTCATCAATTTTCAGACTGGATACACTGAAGCACAACACATAATCTGAAAGGCCACTTTTCATCCAATTTTCATACTGGACCCAACAACAACATTGAAGCTCATAATCAAACAACCTTCTGAATCACCCAATCACCAGATCCATACATATACAATGATATTATGAGAGTTATCAACCGGATCTAGTACATAAAGATAAGTCATTAATCATGCTGTTATCTGAACTCAATACCAGTAACCAAACATCAGTTATGCACCCAAAACCCTACAGAATAGTCAAAGGAAGTTAAAACAAATTTTAAACAGGGATCGCAACTTCACTGGTATAGATCTATGGATATCTGTACTACCTCCGCACCTGCGCCTTCTGTGGCGCCGCGATCACCGCACCTGCGCCTTCTGTGGCGTCTCCGCATTGCGCCTTCTATGGCGCCTCTATGGCGTCTCCGCACTGCGCCTTCTGTGGCACCTCCGCACTGCGCCTTCTGTGGCGCCTCTGCACTGCACCTTCTGTGGCGCCTCTGTGGCGTCTCCACACTGCGCCTTCTGTGGCGCCTCTGCACTGCGCCTCCGCACTGCGCCTTCTGTGGCGCCTCTGCACTGCGCCTTCTGTGGCGCCTCCGCACTGCGCCTTCTGTGGCGCCTCCGTACTGCGCCTTCTGTGGCGCCTCTGTGGCGTCTCCGCACTGCGCCTTCTGTGGCGCCTCCGCACTGCGCCTTCTGTGGCACCTCTGTGGCATCTCCGCACTTCCGCAGCTGCAACGCTCGAGAGATCACCCTTCACAGATTCGATTTCAACTTCCCTTTCATAGATCAAACTTTTAAAACAATAACCCAATATTTCAGATCTTAAGATATTCGATTTTTGCAAGAATGAATTAGCCAAGTGATCTCCTTTGCTTTATATAGGCTTAGGCCTTTCACAATACCACGGGCCAAAACCATAGGATCAAAAAACTGTTGGACTAATACCATGAACCAACCATGAAAGTACGTGAGATCAACACTTTTGACGAAGTACCATGGTCCAAAACCATAGGTTCAAATACCAAGGACTAACTACCATGGACCAAAGGTAAGTTCTCCAACATATACGCGCTTTTCCTCATAGGTTCAAATACCAAGGACTAACTATCATGGACCAAAGGTAAGTTCTCCAACATATACGCGCTTTTCCTCATAGGTTCAAATACCAAGGACTAACTACCATGGACCAAAGGTAAGTTCTCCAACATATACGCGCTTTTCCTCATAGGTTCAAATACCAAGGACTAACTACCATGGACCAAAGGTAAGTTCTCCAACATATACGTGCTTTTCCTTGCATGAAAGTGCGTGAACTTTTTCTCTACATGAAATAAACTTTTCTCTGCATAAAAGTGCGTGAACTTTTCTCTACATGAAATAAACTTTTCTCTGCATATAATTTATTATCTGAGATGAGTGGGTTGCCATCAAGTACAACATATGTATCATAATGCCAACAATCTCCCCCTTTGGACTTGATGGCAACAACAACCAATCACTCTCCGCCTTTGACATCAAGGGCAAAGGGTTATGCTCCCCCTAAGAACATGCTCCCCCGACTATAAACTAGATCTGCAAAGAAGAACCATAATCCATGACCATGAAAGAGATAGAGAGCAGCAATAATCAGACCAACATCCAAGATCTCCTTCTGTACGTCCTCCATAATGCCAACAATGCATTATAAGCTCCCCCTGAGTACCTGTTGAAATCTCTGAATGAGCTCCCCCTTTGTATATGTCATGGTGCACCAATCTGATCATGCTCTTTCTGAGAACAAGCTGAAATGTCTGCTTTTCTATATAGTGTTGTTCATGCTCAGGCTCCCCCTGACTGTAAGCAAGGTCTGCAAAAGGATGTTCTACATCACAAATGACCTTCCTAAAAGATTCAATACATACATCCATCACCCAACCAAGTGGGGATATATCAGAAAAATGAAAACCAAATACATTACATCTTCATCCCAGGCATAGTGGGGAAACCAACATAGGTCGTTACATGACCTGAAGAGATGACACTATTACATCATGAGTCTTGATATGACATCACCTAAATAAGATGAACATCACCAACAACACTTTATGATCTCCTCCATAGTATCTGTCAACAGCAACTAGACCAGCAACTTGTATTAGTGCATGAATCATCAAGGTATGTCTGCATCAACAGAATTTCACATTCTATGTGAGAAACATCATAGCCATCCAGATCTACATGAATCAAGTATCATCAATTGGGAATATCTGCATTAATAAACATATGTATGAAACAATCCTATCATCATATAGATAAGAGCTCATTATCATCATGTCTCCAATAATGCAACTTTGAATAATCATCCCTGTATCCAGCCAACAATCCTCATCCATTTGTGCCAAGAATGAAAGGAATCATAACTGTAATATATGATCTTTATGCATATGACGACAGCAGCATATGAGTGACTCAACATCAAGAAGATGTGAATTCAAGCTAAGTGCTTCCCATGCAAGCATCATTAGAGAATCAACCATAAATCTGATCCAAGAACCATGTGAACAACTCATAACCATAGCAAGATGAATCATTTATCCATATAAGTATCATCACCAAGGACTATTAACCATAATGCCAATAATGCATTAAGTCCATATGCTCCCTCTAAACCTGTGCCATCTGTCTGATCATGCATATCAATAAGAAGTATCAAGACATCATCAATATCAAGTTAGAACCAAAACACTTCTAACCATCATATCCACACATCACTAGAGCAAAACTGATCCTTCTCTTGAATCTGTCCCTACTGCCTTTCTTCAAACAATCATATACGCGACTGTGTAGTAACTAACTCACGTATATATGCAACTTTCCTTTATGGAGTTTGCATATGAGATTCAGGACACTGAAGTTTTGTACTTTCAGCTCCCTCTAATTCTGGTATGTCTGTACGTTGTGTAGTGCCGCCTTTTTCTGACTGTACTTCCTTTTTCCTCCATATCTTCAAGCGTGATGATGACATTTTCTCCTTTTGATATGGTGCCCACACTTTGTTCCTGCATTCCTTAGCTATATGTCCAAGCTTGTTACATGCATAACATCTTACATGTTTCATATTCCTCCTGTAACAATCAGTAGCTTTGTGACCAAACATATTGCAAGCAAAGCAATATCCATAAAAGTACCTTGAATGTGATGATCTTTCTGCATAATGGTCTTGAACCCTTCTTCTTCTACATCTAGCTGCAACATGTCCAAGATTATGACATACATAACATTCAACATTATTCATAGGAGGAGTAAAGGATTTTCTTTGAGGAATCTCTTTTCTTGGTTGATGATGAGATTGATCTTTCATTTCTTCGTTGATCACTTTATATTTCTCTTTAGAGTTCCTTGCCTCACCTTGTGAACTAGATTCACCTTCAACAGATTCATGGAAACCAAGACCAGTCTTTATAGCAGGAGACCTTTGACTACTAAGAATATCATCCAAGACTTTAGAACTATCTTGAAATCGTAAAAGCTTATCCTTTTCTTCTAGTTTACCTTTCAAGATATTTACCTCAACCTGAAGCTGTTCTTCCTTTTCAAGAGATTTCTTTTTCAAATCTTCTTCAGCTTTCCTTCCTTCTTCCATTTGTTCCCTTAGTTTGAGAATCTCCTTTTCTTGTTCTTCATTCAGATCCTGCTGCATTTGACGAACTTGGAAGGCACATTCTAGTTGAGATTTTAAGCTGGTGACTTCGTTTTCTTGTTTTGCAATAGCTTGGAGTAGATATGTATTCTGCTTCTTTGATTCTTCAAGATCTCCTTTTAGTGAGAGGATTGTAGCTTCAAGATTTTCATAGTAGCTGGATCTATCTTTGAGTTTCTTGATGGTTGTGCTTCTTTCGTTGACTTCTTTTCTTAATGATGTCACTTCATGCTGCAATTTTTGACATTGGTCTTCCTTGTCCTTGAGTAGCTTTCTTACCTTGTTTCCTTCTTCTAGTTGGGCCTTTAGTTTGGTAGCTTCTTCTTTGAAATCACATTCCCTTTTGTTCAATAGATCTTGTTGATCTCTAATTTTGTCTGTCAGCCTTTTAAATTCTGCCTCTATTCGATATCTTTCTTGTTCACCCATAAGAGCAAATTCAGTAGTTTCGCTATCACTTTCATCTCTTCCAAAAGGAAAGATAGCTGGAACATCAGAGGATAATATATTCATACCTGATAATGATTCTGAATCTGATTCTGAATCTGAAGAGCTTCTTATACCTAATCCCCAATCGATTCTCCCACTGTCATAGTTCTTCTAAGATGACTTCTTTTTCTTAGGTGCTTTCTTCTTAAGCTTCTTTCCCATTGTTCCACGGATCTCCTTCAAGTGATCAAGCTTCTATCAAAGGACCTACTCTGATACCAATTGTTGGAAATAATACTGAGAGGGGGGGGGGGGTGAATCAGTATTATCACATTAATAAAACTTTTTCATTTCCATAATCAGATTCATATATGCTACTTCCACAACTTCTTATGATTAAGTTAATTGATCTTCAATGAGTGCATTAGAACATTATCAACCATCTTATCAGATAACAGATGCCGTAATAGAGAATAGATCATCACACATAAGGCACACACATGAACACCATGATATAAGGTGGAAACCCAATGCGGGAGAAAAACCACCTGCTGCAAGTCATCTCAATCTTCTTCTTAATAAGAAAATCCTTTTACAATATTTGTACTGGTGCAGTCTTATACTAGTACGGGAGCTACAACCCCCTTTGCTCTTGTACTAGCCAATCCATTTACTAGTACGCAGGTTGCTACCTGCTACAATGCTCCAAAGATCTCCCTTAGCTTTTGTACTAGCTTAGATACTAGTACATAGGCGCTGGCCTACAATCTTCTCTCCTCCAGGTACCACGTTTCATCAATTTTCAGACTGGATACACTGAAGCACAACACATAATCTGAAAGGCCACTTTTCATCCAATTTTCATACTGGACCCAACAACAACATTGAAGCTCATAATCAAACAACCTTCTGAATCACCCAATCACCAGATCCATACATATACAATGATATTATGAGAGTTATCAACCAGATCTAGTACATAAAGATAAGTCATTAATCATGTTGTTATCTGAACTCAATACCAGTAACCAAACATCAGTTATGCACCCAAAACCCTGCAGAATAGTCAAAGGCAGTTAAAACAAATTTTAAGCAGGGATCACAACTTCACTGGTATAGATCTGCGGATATTTGTACTACCTCCGCACCTGCGCCTTCTGTGGCGCCGCGACCACCGCACCTGCGCCTTCTGTGGCGCCTCCGCACTGCGCCTTCTATGGCGCCTCTATGGCATCTCCACACTGCGCCTTCTGTGGCACCTCCGCACTGCGCCTTCTGTGGCGCCTCCGCACTGCGCCTTCTGTGGCGCCTCCGCACTGCGCCTTCTGTGGCGTCTCCATACTGCGCCTTCTATGGCGTCTCCACACTCCGCCTTCTATGGCGCCTCTGCACTGCGCCTTTTGTGGCACCTCCGCACTACGCCTTCTGTGGCGCCTTTGCACTGCGCCTTCTGTGGTGCCTCCGCACTGCGCCTTCTGTGGCGCCTCCGCACTGCGCCTTCTGTGGCGCCTCTGTGGCGTCTCCGCACTTCCGCAGCTGCAGCGCTCGAGAGATCACCCTTCACAGATTCGCTTTCAACTTCCCTTTCATAGATCAAACTTTTAAAACAATAACCCAATATTTCAGATCTTAAGATATTCGATTTGCAAGAATGAATTAGCCAAGTGATCTCCTTTGCTTTATATAGGCTTAGGCCTTTCACAATACCACGGGCCAAAACCATAGGATCAAAAAACTGTTGGACTAATACCATGAACCAACCATGAAAGTACGTGAGATCAACACTTTTGACGAAGTACCATGGTCCAAAACCATAGGTTCAAATACCAAGGACTAACTACCATGGACCAAAGGTAAGTTCTCCAACATATACGCGCTTTTCCTCATAGGTTCAAATACCAAGAACTAACTACCATGGACCAAAGGTAAGTTCTCCAACATATACGCGCTTTTCCTCATAGGTTAAAGTACCAAGGACTAACTACCATGGACCAAAGGTAAGTTCTCCAACATATACACGCTTTTCCTCATAGGTTCAAATACCAAGGACTAACTACCATGGACCAAAGGTAAGTTCTCCAACATATACGCGCTTTTCCTTGCATGAAAGTGCGTGAACTTTTTCTCTACATGAAATAAACTTTTCTCTGCATAAAAGTGCGTGAACTTTTCTCTACATGAAATAAACTTTTCTCTGCATAAAAGTGCGTGAACTTTTCTCTACATGAAATAAACTTTTCTCTGTATATAATTTATTATCTGAGATGAGTGGGTTGCCATCAAGTACAACATATGTATCATAATGCCAACAAGGACCAACTTCAGGAGTAGAAGGATACAGATGAATCCCAGTTACAAAACGTAATGGGGTACTAGACAGAGGATCCTCTACTATCTCCTCTATAGCAATCAGTCCAGGTGGAAGTGGTAGACCGTTAGGTTTGTAAAAGATTTTTGGGGCTGAAGAAGGTATAGCTTCTGTAGTGACAGATAATGGAGGGGTGACACCTTCTGAATTCTAGAACTCAACTTCCAGATGTTCAGGTAAGTGAACTTTAGTCTCTGGATCAACTCTAGATGGAGCTGTCTCAGGTATAGAAGTGTCTACCATTACATTAAGATCAGTTCTGACGTCCTCTTGTAACTGCAGAACTTCTTCTCTGAAGGCAGATGTACTAGAAATGATCGGAGTAACTGTAGTCTCTGATGATGTTGAAACAAAAGTTTCAAATAAACTAGGTGAGTTGGACTCAGTTAAACGAGACCATTTTGCCCAGAATGGTTTCGTTTCTGGAGTCAAAGACGGTTGACTCGCTAGTCTCTACAAACGAAGGGGTTTTGATTGACTTTCTTCCATGATTGTGGATTACATGATCAACTCAAAATTAAGGGGAAAATAATGTTATTCCGAATTAAATAAATTTTAATGACACTTTGACACAACTTTGCTTTTTCAATTTTTAAGAGTTGAGAAAAAGCTAAAGATGACTCTAGTCCCCTTCGATTTTTAATGAGCCCGAAGTGACAAGTGCTCAGATGGACCTTTTCTTTTAAGGAGTTGAAAAGGAATGAAAGTGACTACTCTAGAAATCTAGACAGAGGGATTACCAAACCAATCGCAAAATTGCAATATACACCTTGGTGATAAATTAAGGAGAAATTACCAAGGGCTTATGTACGACAATCAATCTTCTCGAATGCTGTGTTCAGTGCATTGCAAACGATAGGGCGGCAAACACGGCTTCCTATGGATAAAGGATATAAGCCTATTGTGGTCTCCCAAGTATGGTCTAGTTTTGGCCAGTTCTGGAGGGTTTTTTCAGGTGGAATGGGGAATGATGTAATCAGTTGACCATGATCCTTTAGGGTATGAAACAACACTTTTAGGGGTTAAAGAGCCCTAGTTTATTGACATATAAGTTTGGGGTTGAAGTGCCCAAATATGTCTATAACACCATGGAATCCCTTGCATCATACTTCCATCAACACATAATTGTCAGTGCATAAATAAACATAACAATACATTGGTTACCTTACCTTTTTGTGCCAAGCATGCTTTCTTGCACTGAACAAATCCATGCCATCTCTCAATGGACTCCAATTCCTTTCACAAATCTAGCTATAACTAGACACCAGCTGTTATACCTGTCAAATACATGTCCATGAATATAGCACATACCCACATAATTTCAGACAGATTAGGGTTAAGAAGGCTTCTAGTATGAAAAACACTCATTTGTTTGGAATTAGGGTTTCCAAACATGGCCAAAGGAACTCTTACTCAATTAATTTCTTTTACCTTTTTACCTTGTTGCAATCGAGGTTTACTATGTACTGTCACATCACCCAACTGCCAGTTATGTAAGAAAATCAAATATTAATTTGTCATGCTAATACCGGGCATGTTACCCTACAACTTCTCACACATGTCAACCACCTGCTCTAATGATCAAGACAACATATCTACTAATTTTAAATCAACATTTACCAAGACTTATAATCATGTCATAATCCATAGTCAACTCATAGTCCTTAGACATAATGCTACAATTATCACCTACTTACACTCAATTACATATCAACTATCTCAACACATATATGTTAGTACAATCATCTTAAAACAAAATCATTCCTTGATGCAATCTTACATACACAGACATATTATGCAATTCATCAAACATTCAACCAACTTGCAAACATACCATGTTAAATAAATCAACTAGATGACATAATCAAATAGACAAGCACCAAGTATATGACATAAGCAAACTCATACCTTAATGTATCTTAGGGGAGGCTATGTTGTGTGCATAGTTAATCTAGTTAGTTAGCAAGATATAACTTCACAACACATCAACTCAAACACAAATAAGATCATGATGTCCATAATAATCATTGCTAACATATTCACATCATAAAATCATAAACAATTATCATTAATACATAATAATCACATTTTCACTGTCTATCTAGATTAATATGACATAATATCACAATATATTAACTCATACCTAAATGTCATAACCCTAACCATTTTCATAAACCAATCCAACTTTGTACGATACATATAACATCAAGATCTTAATGCAATAACCCTAATCATCAAGTTACTAGCATATAACAAGTGACAAGTTATATATCATGCTCATCAACAACATATAACCTAATCATCAAGCTAACTATCATATAACAACAACAAGTTAATCTATAACATACTCATTTACAACATATAACATAATAATCAAGTTATCTAACCTAAAACAACAATAGCAATGCATACCACCACAAATTGCTATCATTCATGACTATCCGACACATGAGCATATGACTACACTAATCAACTAGCATCTATCATGTATGTAACCATAACATCAATAGAATGAAAGACATACACATAACCATAATGCATATAACAATCCTTAACCTACATACCTACATTCCCAACATACAAACCTGTATGATGACATGCTCTTGCCTCGAGGTCCAATGTTGCAACTTCACTTTAATGATCTGCATCTCCTTCTCTATCTCAGCCAACACATTAGCATCATAACATACCAATATCATCATAATGGCCTAATTGTGTACAATGACCTCACAATGCATGTCTGACCTACCATACATGCATAACCATAACCATGACAATGCATGCATAACAACATATAGACACCAACATGCATAAAAAATGCATATACAACCATACACTCATGATGACACATCCCACAACAACAACGTCACCCTTCACATGGGGACATCACTACAACCATGATGAACACCATGCAAATGCAACAAGCACATGGACTACAAGCATAAGGAACACATATGCAACCAACATGAATGCATAACCAACACACAAACCATCTAGTCTAAGGGGCGAACCATGCTCTAATAGCACTCTATGGCATTAGATATGACCCAAAGAGAGCACAACTCACTCTGATACCACTTTGTGGTATCAAATATGACCCAAATAGAGCGCAACCCACTCTAATACCACTCTATAACACCCTCCTCCCACATCTACCCAAGTAACCAACCAACTGGGGTAAACGTGTGATGAGAGGCTACTATGATATGATTCAACCTCTTAGGTGACCTTAAGGAAGTGGAATCGGCGGAAACACATCAAACATACCTTCCACACCAGCAAAAACACTCCCAGGAGCCATCCCGACCACTTAAGTATCATGCCCATGGGTCCCAGTGAGTTTTTAGGCTATTAAACCTCTGGATGCTCCCATGCTATGGGCATGCCAACATCTAGAGAGATCTGGACACTCCCACAAGCCTACGTCCAAGGAATATTTCCAGTAGACCCGTGCCAGAGTCCGTGAGATTTAAGGCACTTTTCAAAGCCCATAAGTTTGGCCACTGCCCTTAACTTGTTGTAACTTCCAAAATCCATTAAACACATGATGAAAAGACTAATAAAGAAAAAACTAACTCCAGGGCTAGGCCTGACCATCCTCAATTAGGACTGACATTATGTCAAACACTTGGCATCAATGCAATCTACATGTCTAGGATATAAGACAAAGCATGAATGACTGAAAACTCTTATGAGACATGACAAGAAGGATCACCATCTTCTCCATTGAAATGTTATGACATCAATTAGATATTGCATCCATCATTTTAACCATTACAAGTAAATACATGAAATAACCATGACATGAACCTATCAATTAACCATGCTCATAACCAACATAAAACCATGAAAATAATAGTGATATAACAACCATTAAATCCACATAAATAAGTGCAAAAGAAAGAGAACTTAGCTTTTATTAGACATAGGCAAATCTGACCAGGTTTGGGACTTCCACGTACCACCCGACCGTAGGCATGGCTAAACCAAATATTTCTTGCAGCTAGTCACCTCCGTACCATATTCCAAGCATGAATGTGGGATCTCATAAAACACATCAATCAAAACCATCCATGGCTTCCAGAGGCCAAAAGAGCTCAACCCATCAAACAATGATTCCACCTCACGGTCGAACATCACAAACCATCATCAGATTGGTTTCTACCCAAGCCTTCCAGGGCTCCAGAGCGTTTGTTCCAACCAAGGCTTCCAAGACTAGTAACTCTACCCACAACTTATATGGGCTTTCAGAGCATTTGTCCAACCAGGGCTTCCAGGACTAGTAAATCAACCCACCAAGGGCTTCTAGAGCATTTTTTCAACCAAGGCTTTCCAGGACTAGTATCTCAATCCAAGTTGTTACAAGGCTTCCGGAGCGTTTGTCCAACCAGGGCTTTCAGGAATATTAACTCAATCCAAGCTAAAGGAAACACGAGAACCAACCAGAACACAAATAAGTGAACCCACAACACCATGGTTATCTAGGAAATGGCAAGGCTAGGCAAATCCTCTGTCAATCCAGGCAAGCCTCCATGCCAATGACAAATCATGACCAATAAACCACATGCATATGCCATGCATGCCAAAACTAGTGAGGAAAACACACATGCAAATTGGTACTTACAAGAAAAACCCATTATGGCTACTGATCCTGATGTCCTCTTGCGCTTTCCTGCTCTTCCTTTTCCTTATTGCTCCAAAACTCCAAGTATGCCACACTCCTCCAAGAGTGCTCCAAGAAAAGTCTAAGTGTCCAAGAGTATGAGAGAGAGAGAGAATGGAAGAGAGCTCCACCAAAATTGAACTGACCAAGCTTACACTAACCAAGCCTACACACTGATCCTCAGAAGCCTTTTTATCAATGAGGCATCTATTTTCTTCATTTTCCATTATTTTCTTTCATTTTCCTCCTTACATACAACCTGTGACCTTTCACCTTCCTTTTCTCCTAATTTCCATTATTTTCATAAATAGAATGTCAATAAATGCCTCATGCATTTCCAAAGCCTTTGTCATTGCTTTTGTCAATTTCTTTAGCCATAATAAATTGAATGAACATCCACTAGGATGTTTTCCCCACCATTCAGCTTGGAATATGTGTCCCATCAACCGTGGTCTTATATATTTTTACATGATTTTTTAACTAGGGTTGTTACAGCTAATGCCATCAATGCTCTCCTTAGTGATAGAATTTAAATGCTAATGAGAGCTCATATCATAAAGGAAAGAAAATATTATAGACCAAACACCCCAAAAAATAATATAAGCTAGACTGGGAGCAAGACTCTACACATGAAGAGAAAATGAATCCCTCTCTTCACCATTCCAGGTAGCTATTCACATGCAATCCAGGGTGAGAGAAATTATCATCCAGAAAATGGTAGATGGAGCATCATTGAAGGAGACACAAGCAAGCCCAAAGTCACATATTTTCAATTTAAAGTCAACATTTTCCAAAATATTTTTTGGCTTCAAGTCATGATGAAATACATTTGTTGTAAGAAAACCATACAAACATTTCATCAAGTAAAACAATGAGACTTCCAATAGACAAAATCCCAAAGTTTTTTTTTTTACTAGGACTGGAAGCAAATATTTCAGGAGAGATTTTCAGACCTGTATGAATGTACTTTAGAGCTCTAAGAAGCTGATATAGAAAGAATTGATAGTGTTCAGGTGTGAGATCATCATTTGCTTTAATAACTTGGTGAAGATCAGACTCCATCAACTCAAATACAACATATATATCTTTGAATTCCCGTCGAGATGGAGGAAGCATAATATGCTTAATCTCAACAATGTATGGATGTAAAAGTAGTCTAAGGAGCTTGATTTCTCTTAGAATACATGTGGCATCAGATACATGTTCAAATACATCATTAATATTCTTACTTGTCACTCTCTCATCGATATGAGTATCAATTGCAAAATTTACTGCACCATAGCTTCTCTTGTCAAAAACCTCCTATATGTGGTATCAGTTTGCCTCACCATATTCGGTGAAGAAATCCATCTCCAACGAGATTTTGAATATCACAAGAAAACCATTACCATAAGAACATTTGCACAATGTTGCAAACCAAAATGTTTTCTCAACAAAAAACCTGACTGAATTCCAACATGATAAGGTCATTATTAGCAAATGACATTTGATCCAGTCTTACAAGTGAAGTTATATCTATACTTAAGGGGCCATTCAAGCTCTTTCCTACCAAGAGTTTACATGTTTAATCTCCAAGGCCCAACATTGTGTATCATACAAGAGCATATATCCTGAATGTTTGAAAAACTAGATGGTTTACAAAATTTTAGGTCAAAAAAGTTATAAAGGAAATGAAAATAGGCATGCCTAATTGAATGTGAAATTTGAATCTTAAGTCATGTTGCAGAAGTAAACAAGCATATGGTGATAAAACACCCCTCCAATTGAGATAAGTCACAAGTGTATTAATTTCCAACAAATGACCAAATGTAGGTCAATGTGATTGTTCAATACATATGTGGCAAAACAAAGTGGGAGTGCCAAAAAAATGTCACTCCTATAAAAGCAAGAAACAAAGTTGATCTCTAAAATTTGGATGCAACTAACATAATGCAATGCTCCATAACTGAATACATGAAAGCCTCAAATCTCCAAGACCAAGTTCCTATTATCAAATTAGGGAGAGAGGGGGTCCTCCTCTGAAGTTGAATGTGAAGGCCTCCTGACATCTAAGGCAAGAAACTCGGTATATAAATCCAGTTAGAGAAGTTTGATATGGCCTAGAGAATGTCTCTGGCTCTAGAAGAGGTGACCTACTATTGATATTCTGGCTCTAGAAGGATTCTTGTTTGTTAGATGTGCATGCCTTGTAGCATGACATATGTCACCTAGAGTTGGAGAGCTTTACATGTTGGGCTATGTTCTTTTATCTAGGTTGCTTATAGAGGATTGGGTCCACTTTGTATTGTTGGTCTCCCTTAACTTTCATAGAAATAGAGGAAGGAGAGAGTCTTTTTGTCAAATTGATCATCACACACTTGTATTAGGGATGTGAGGAGTGTATAACACTTCTTTCTCTCTCTCTCCCTCTCTCTTGTACTTTTCTTCATGTATAGTTGTTCTCGTCTTCGGTGCTAGGTTATTGGAGGAAGTTCAAAAGAAAATCTAGGGTTAGGGTTGTATTGAAAGGAGACAAAGAAGATAGTTTTTTTGATAAACCTTATAGAGGCGAGAGAAGTATCTTATGTAGTAGCTCTTATGAGAGATAATACTAGGGTTTTGTGTCATTCAAAAACACTAGTGCTACTTCATGTGCTTATTGTGGAGGGGAGAGAAGGAGACTCCTTGTACACTTATGTGATGCAAGTGTGCTAGAGAGGATCTTTGGTGGAGTAACTAGCTTTGTTTAGGAATGATTCCTAACTAGGAGGAGTTGTTGACTTAGGGTTTTCTATGTTTTCCCTAGTTGGGGATTGAAGAGCATGAGTTGTTCCAACTTGTGATAAGTTGTTGGTATGTACTTGTGCTATATACCTATCTATCTATATATATAATGAATTGTTTCAACTGTTGAAATATTGTGTAGTTGTAGATTTGATTTTTAGTTGATGTTAACTTCTTGATTAAGTATATTCCAACAATTTTTGTTCATGCGTATTTGACATAACATATATCGAAATTGTTTTGGTGATTTAACACATATATGTTCTATCATTGTATCCCAAAGAGCAAGAGTTCCATCATACATGGCCGCACCTTCTCTGTTAAAATTGGAAACCAGGGAAAAACTTCATGTGGGTCATCTTATTCATGGCTAATAATATTTTTATTAGATTCCTCTCGTCGAGAGGTGTAGGATTGATATAAATATCATCCAATTCCGATAAGTATTCATGGAGATATGAATTTATTTTGATTATGGAATTATTTTCAAGCCGACCTACAACTCATGTAGGCTCAGAAGCCCAACAGTCGCATCTATTCACCCACCAACGTTGTGTATAAATATAAGAGGACTTTTCCTCATTTGGACTCACTCATCTCATCACATCTCTCTCTCTCTCTACTGCGCAGATATGAGTCTCTTCTCTACTGCGCTGAAATGGGTCTCTCTCTCTCACACATGTGAAGCCGGAAGCTGTTGAATTTGAAGCTGCAACTGCAGAAGTAAAGATTGAGTTGCGTGGCCTAGAAGATCTCCTCATCTGAACTACGCTGTAGGTTCATCTGAACCTCCTCTGGAAGCCAAAACTTTTGGTGGTGGAATGAAGTCAATCCGACTGTCGGTTTGTGAGATATGGTCTGTCCTAGTTTGATAATGAAGCCGCTAATGCTGGTGCTACTGATCTAGGGTTTGCTACTGCTGATATGAATCAGATTTATTGTACTATTTCTCTCTGCTGAATTATTGAATATAAAAGAAGATTTGATCAAAGGGTTTCCCCACACATTGTGGGGTTTGTCCCTGGCTAGCCGCCACATCTTGTGTCTCTTGTCTTGGCTTGTTTCTGTCGATCGTTAATGTTCTATCTGCACTTTACTTTATGTACATGTGATTACTAATCGGTGGAATATAATAAGAAAAAGAAGTAAACTGTTATAAGCATAGAACATACCATAACTTAACATGGTATCAGAGTTGAGGTGAAGACAAAGCCCGAGCAAGAGCAAGAGCAATCATTGAAGAGAAGATTGGCAAGGCTATCCTAAAAGAACTATGGGGTCCTCAACACTCTTTCCTGCCGAAGACAAGCTCCGTGAGAAAGCTGACTATCACGGATGGAAGATGTCTATCGATCTAACCCTTGAAGATCAAGGAGTGCTGGACCATGTAAGAGGCAATATTTTTGAGCCTTCATCAAATGCATCTGCTGCTGCCTGGAACAAATGGAAAAATGGAGAAGTCAAAACAAAGAAGATCATCTGGGACTCTATCGACAAGCGCTTGGTGGCCTACATCTCTGATCTAGACACCTCCATGGAAATCTACGACAGACTGGTGAGTTTATTTAAAGTTAATGATGCAAATCAAGTTTTGTTTCTTAGAAATAAGTTGAGGGAAATCAAGAAGGGTAAAGATGAAAGTACGCAAGCATACTTCTTAAGAATCATCGAGATCAAGAACGATCTCCTATCTATTGGGGAAACCATTACTGACAGAGAAATGGCACTCACAACTCTCGGAGGATTACCATCTGAATGGTATGTGTTCAGGACTACTCTTCTGAACAATAATGTAATTCCTAGTTTCGAGGAATCAATAGCTAGATGCATTCAAGAAGAAACAAGGGAAGAAGTGCAAGAAATGCCCATGCATAAAGGTCCTCCTGCTGCCTTTTCTTCTCATGCAAAGAGAAGAAAGGACTCACACCGGGACAATGATCAAAATCCCTCTGATGGCAAATCAAAGGAATGACAAATTCAACAGCAAAGGTAAGAGGAGAGCTAGAGATCGAGGAAGAGGAAAACCATTCAAGAAGGCTAGAAAGTCCAGGATGTATTAAATGCACCTGACCTCAAAAGGAACCTAGTGTCCATCTTGGCAATGGAAGACAGAGGCTACAAGGTGACCTTCAGCAATGGCAGGGTATGTATATGGAAAAATAATGTTAAAGATGCCTTTACTCTTGGGTTTAGTGTTGATTCATTATATTAGGTCGATGGAAGTCCGCTAGGTGTCATGTCTTGTGACACAACTCTTTATTCCGAACTTTGGCATCGAAGGTTTTCCCACCTTCATTACAAAGCTCTACCCAATGTAAGATAGATGGTAACAGGGATGCCCGAATTCCAAGTAGAGAAAGAAGGTGTGTGTCCGAGATGTGCCAAAGGAAATCTCAAAAGGGGACCATTCCCCTCAAGCCAAAGCAAGACCTCCGATATATTACAGTTGGTTCACTCAGGCATACCTGAGGTTGGCATTAAGAGGGAGACTACTACACCACATACTCCTGAGCAGAATGGCGTGGTGGGAAGGAAGAACCGCACGATTTTGGAAGCTGTCTGGGCCATGCTACATGATTAAAGACTTCCAAAGTTTCTATGGGCTAAAACTACAAACACTGCCGTATATGTACAAAATTCGATGCCCTCATCAAGCATTGGGTTCCAAGACCCCTGAAGAAAAGTTCACTGGTAAGAAACATGATGTTTCTCATTTCAGAATTTTTGGAAGCCCTGTATATTTTCATGTGCCGAAAGAGAAAAAAAATAAATTGGGTGCATCTGGAAAGAAGGGAATTTTCGTGGGTTATGGTGAAAATACTAAAGGCTATAGAATCTATGTAGCCGGTCAAAGGGGAGTCATAATTACTCATGATGTCACCTTTGACGAAGATATGGCTCTCAGCAAGGTGAACAATCTTCCGACTTTAAGGAGCTCTCAAGAAGCTGACAGCAGGGAATCGAAAGAAAAGGCTGATGAATCAATGCCTGATGTAGAAGATCCCATGGATCCGATTGATCCTCCTCCACATGAGCCTTCCTCTTCTAGGAAGAGGCCTTCATGGCTTAGGGGCCTAGTTGATGATGCTGAAGGACATGCTGCACCCCGAGGAACCTTTTGTGAAAGTAAGAAACTTAACAGGTATCAGGGATACCTGACCATCATGAGCACGATCATACAAAATGAACCTTCATCATTCTCAGATGTCATCTAGCATTAACTATGGAAGGATGCTATGACCATAGAATATGAGTCTATTATGGAGAATGATGTCTGGGAAGTAGTTCCAAGACCCTGGACAAGACAATTGTTACTTTAAAATGGCTTTATAAGATAAAGCATGTAGCAAATGGAAGTATGGAAAAATATAAGGTTCATTTTGTTGCTCGTGGTTTATCCCAAAAGGGAGGTATAGACTATGATATTTGCACCTGTTGCCAGATATACGACCATCCGCTTGATCATAGCCCTTGTGGCTTCACAAGGATGGAACCTACATCAGATGGACATTAAGACCACATTCTTGCATGGTTCTATCAAAGAAGAGGTCTATGTGGAGCAACCTGAAGGATTTGAGATTTATGATTGAAAATCTCATGTAAGCAGGTTGAAGAAGGCTCTCTATGGGCTAAAACAAGCACCCCGAGCATGGTATGAGAGGATCGATAGCTACTTGATGAAGCTGGGATTCACTAGGAGTGAAGCTGATCCTAACCTTTACTTTAAGGTTGAAGATGACAAGCCTCTCATACTGGTGTTGTATGTGGATGACCTCTTTCTAACAGGTGCAAACCCTCTCATTCACAAATGTAAGAGGGAGATGGCTTCTGAATTTGAAATGAAGGACCAAGGACTTGAAGTGTGGCAGAAGCCAAGGGAAATTTTCCTATCTCAAGGAAAATATGTGGTAAATATATTGGAAAGATTCAGTATGATGGACTGCAAGCCTGTGACTACCTCGAGGATCTTAACTTTTAGAAGTTATATGGTAGTGATGTCAGACCAGACTTGGGAAATGCCTCTGAGTTTCAAAAACTCATTCGGATTGATGTTCTTGGTGAACCTCTGTCCAAACATATATTTTGCAGTTAGCATTGTGAGTTCATATTTGGTTGAGCCTCATTGGATTGATGCGAGGAATCTTCTGAGATGTCTTCAGGACACAATCTCTCATGGATTAAGATACACTGCCGGAGATGTGAGACTACTTGGATATACTGATGTTGATTGGGCAGGCAGTGTGGTGGACCATAAGAGCACTTCTGGGTACTGTTTCACCTTGGGATCTGCTTCAATATCCTAGATGAGTAGGAAGCAGAAGTTGGTGGCTTTGAGCATCGCCGAAGCAGGATATATTGTTGCTAGCATAACCTCGTGTGAGGCAGTCTGGTTGCAAAAGCTCTTCAATGAGCTGTTTGGATTTACATTGGATACCACTGTGATTCTCTGTAACAACCATAGGTGGGATTCGATTATTGAGGAATCCTGTATTCGTCAATTGCTCCAGTAGATAAACATCATCTGGGATATGGTAAGTCGATGAGCAAGGAAGCTCCATCACATTAAGATGATGTACAGGTTGATACACCTTGTCAAAGCCCCGAGGAAAGATCTAATCTATGATTTTCCCAAATGACTTGGAGTCGGCAAGAAACCCTTGTACAAGGGTCCTGCATGTTGCATACATTGAGCTCTAGGAGTTCTGAGGGCTTGCAGTTCCTACTGGAGCAACATATGACCTTAGGGTGACTCACCCTCCCCTGGTGGTGCACTCTGGAATAAGATGATTCGCTCTCTTATGGGTCAAGATGATTCGCTCTCTTGTGGAACAGGATGATTCGCTCTCCTGTGTAGCAGGATGATTAGTTCTCCTGTGAGGCCTGGATTGATGTGTTCTCCATGGTAGCCTGGAGTGATGTGTTCTCCATGGCAATTGTAGCAGGATTGATGTGTTCTCCTGTGAGGCCTAGATTGATGTGTTCTCCATGGAAATTGTAGCAGGATTGATGTGTTCTCCTGTGAGGACGGGATTGATTAGTTCTCCTGTCGAGGAATCCTACCCATGCAGTTTGGGACTCATGGGAAGTACCTCTCATCTGATCAATGAGCAGGGAAATGAAGTTAGGGACCATAGTAGTACCGATGGACGCATCGTTGTAACTACCGTACTCCCTACGCTAGGATGAACTCCATTGATCTGGGATCAATGATATTGGTCTGGGACCAGTGGTAGGAGTTGTACCATACTATGACGCTGACTTCGGGTCGGTTGAGACTGGTCTGGGATCAGTGGTACATACTCTGAGACTGACTTTGAGTCAGTGGAGGGTGATATTGGTCTGGGACCATTGGATTTGTACTCACTATCACGCTAACTTTGGGTTGGTTGAGACTGGTCTGGGACCAGTGGTACATACTCTGAGACTGACTTTGAGTCAGTATGATACATCCTCGATCATTTCTTCTTCTTCATAATTCGGACAAAAGCAGAGTAGAACATAACAATGCAAGAGCAGAGCAGAACAGAACAAAACAGTACAGATCAGTGCAGGGCAGAATAAGACAAAGCAGAACAGGCAAAATAGAGTAGAGCAGGGCAAGGGTCAGGCTGTACAAGGCAGTGCATTTGATGGTTGAATAGTAACGACTGATAGACAGATTGCAGATGAAGTTCTCCATGGTTGAGAGGGAGTGTTAAAATTGGAAACCAGGGCAAAACTTCATGTGGGTCATCTTATTCATGGCTAATAATATTTTTATTAGATTCCTCTCGTCGAGAGGTGTAGGATTGATATAAAGATCATCCAATTCCGATAAGTATTCATGGAGATATGAATTTATTTTGATTATGGAATTATTATCAAGCCGACCTACAACTCATGTAGGCTCAGAAGCCCAACAGTCGCATCTATTCACCCACCAACGTTGTGTATAAATATAAGAGGACTTTTCCTCATTTGGACTCACTCATCTCATCACATCTCTCTCTCTCTACTGTGCATATATGAGTCTCTTCTCTACTGCGCTGAAATGGGTCTCTCTCTCTCACACATGTGAAGCCGGAAGCTGTTGAAATTGAAGCTGCAACTGCAGAAGTAAAGATTGAGTTGCGTGGCCTAGAAGATCTCCTCATTTGAACTGCGTTGTAGGTTCATCTGAACCTCCTCTATAAGCCGAAACTTTTGGTGGTGGAATGAAGTCAATCCGACTGTCGGTTTGTGAGATATGGTCTGCCCTAGTTTGATAATGAAGCCGCTAATGCTGATGCTACTGATCTAGGGTTTGCTACTGCTGATATGAATCGGATTTATTGTACTATTTCTCTCTGCTGAATTATTGAAGATAAAAGAAGATTTGATCAAAGGGTTTCCCCACACATTGTGGGGTTTGTCCCCGGCTAGCCGCCACATCTTGTGTCTCTTGTCTTGGCTTGTTTTCTGTCGATCGTTTAATGTTCTATCTGCACTTTACTTTATGTACATGTGATTGCTAATCGGTGGAATATAATAAGAAAAAGAAGTAAACTGTTATAAGCATAGAACATACCATAACTTAACATTCTCCATCTAACTTTGCAGCATACATCCAATTTCCACTAGCTTTGACATCCTTCAACGAAGTAACGTGTGAATCATGTAAGATGTGCTTATTTATAAGACCAAATATCAATATCAACACAAACATATTATTAATACTTCCATTATGTTTAACAACAAATCTTTTCACCTAAGATTGCAAGAATAACCCACAAAAGATTGGAAAGGTTGTCTTAAGAAAGAAAAATTCTGACATGATATACTTACCTTAGCCCAAACAAGATTTGTCAGAGCTTTGTAGCATACATCCAATTTCCACTAGCTTTGACATCCTTCAATGAAGTAACACGTGAATCATGTACGATATGCTTCTTTATAAGACCAAATATCAATATCAACACAAACATATGCTTAATACTTCAATTATGTTTAACAATAAACCTTTTCACCTAAGATTACAAGAATAACCCACAAAAAATTAGAAAGGTTGTCTTAAGAAAGAAAAATTATGACATGATATACTTACCTTAGCCCAAACAAGATTTGTCAGAGCTTCACCCATTGCTAGCCTAGCCATTTCCTTTGGATTCAGTAAACCCTGGAAATTTAAAATTTGTGAGATTGTTTTTTAATTGTTGAATATAGGAATTGTTTAAGTACATTCAAAAGACATCTCAAAGAGATTTTTCTCATTCCAAAGTTGTGAACATCAACAACCTTTATTGGCTGCTCCCCAATTTCACAGGCACCACCACTTAACCCAGTATATGTCTGCATGAATGAGACACCTTTTGTCATATATTAACACTAAAAGAAAGTATGCTCTAGTTTAAAGACAATTAGAAACTCTTCTCAAACCATAAGAGGATTAAGGCAGGAAAGAAAACTAGAAGAAAAATATAAATACAAAAAGTTACTACAGATATTTCATATACACATCACTACAATAACACTATGAAAGTAATTGTTAACCAATCAAGAAAATAGAATCTTCAAATCAATCACATACATTGACATTAAGTCCTCTTGAATAAACTGCATTATAATACAAACCAACTTGAGCAATAACAACAACATTTGCAAGCGAAAGTTGCAGAGGGCCAACTGTTTGATGATGTGCAAAAAGACCTGTCACACAACGATCAACCTACCAAATGGCCATGCATTCTTAAAATTATGCTTTAAGTTTGAGCATAAATTCCAATTGAACAAGAAACTACCAGAGCAAGCCAAAATAACTAGTCAAAACATGTTATTTTATAGTATTGGGATTCTTTTTGGAAATTGGAATAATTTTTATGAAACATGAACTCTCAAGCAACTTGACCTCATACCTTAGTTGTTAAGAAGCACTTTGAACACACAGATTGAAGATGAAGAACTTGTCTGAGGGCATCCAAAACTGTTATTCCTGGAGTAATGTCAAGTGACTCCAATGGTTGGACTTTCCATGTTAATTCAAAATGTTTTATTGGCATACAAATGAGTACTTGCACTTGAAATTATTAAGAAAATAAATATGTTGAAAACAAACTTGGTTTTTTAGAGGCAACAAAATCATCTTTCTCAATAAAATGCATCTCATTCTATACGTATACAATAAAAGTTCCAAGAATTTTATGCCTAATAACAATAAAGAAAAATTGAATGCTAAATATAGTGTTACCATTTTGAGTTATTTGCTTTTGATAGTTGTTCCACTTCAACATCTGAATTGATACTAGTTTTCCTACACATATTCATGAGATCAACAAGGAAAAATTAGATTAAATTTGACCAAATATTACATTTAATTACATGAATAAATAATAATTAAAAAGACTTGAGTGTATGAATATCTGAATGAGCTCCTCTTGGTTTTAATAATAAATTATCAGAGTAGTTTAATCTTGGAGCAAACCTCCATCCACTTGACGAAGCAACAATGAAGTCAACATTGAATTTGTTATTTCTTTGTTGCATCGAGGGTGTTTTGATCCAAGATTATCCAAATCCTAATTTATTGTCTACTAAACAGGGCCAACCACGTGAAGTTGGAAGCTCTCATGGCCCCTCCCCCCTCACATCACTCTCAATTCCCTAGTACCTAATCTATCTACTAGGAAATAGTTGAAATCAAGACATTAAGATACATAAAGAGACAGATAACAAACATTCATTAATTCATAGATCCACAAAATATTTCATCTCAATAAATTTTATCACAAAAAATATGTTTTTTTATAATATGAACAAGGTTGTTCTAATTATATAACAAGTACAATCATTTATTACCCAAAATTTTTCTCCTTTTTAGGAATTTAGCAAATATGTCTTCATCCCCTTCAGTTGTTATGGAATCTGTATGTCTTACTCCCGATCTAGTCATACGTCTATGGTGACGCAAGGGGGGTAGAGCATCAACTGCAATAAGAAATAAATGTTAAATTCATATTTATAGTTATTATTTTTACAAATGTTTTATTAATAAAAATAATAATAGAGTTTCCTTGACCTTCTTCGGTAGTGGAGGAAAGAGGAGTACTTTGGGACGTGGCTATATGTTCCTCCTCTTGTATGGCTTCATCTTGTACATGCTCTAGAGTAGAAACAAGAAATGTTATAATTAGTACACCATTTTCATTTAAATATTTTTAATTGCAATCCATACTACAATTTTTTATAACACATGAAATACCTCAAGTACCGAGTTAAACATCAATTTCAAGAGGCACTCCACCATCACTAGGCTCATGTTTTCCATTATTACTTGGGACATTTGTATCTACATTGTTTGCATTCTTTTTACAATCAAGCATATTACTTTATGTCCAAAAATATTAACCAATAGAATGTATAATTAATAATTTATAAATGCTCTTTGTTGCTTTTATTTACTTTGGTCTCAAATTGGGTGTCGGAAGGCTGTGTAGACCCCAAGCTTGTCCTATGTTCAACCACGACTTGATAGCCATGCTTGTAAGCAAGCCTGAGGTCTTCCTCTATGGGAGCCTCTTTGAATTTTGACCCTTGCAATTTTGCATGAGAACATGAATTTTTCTTCTTATGTGATATTAAATTAAAATTCTTAACAATTTATAATTTGGATGCAAATTATTTTTTTATACTTACAATTTTTGCAGCTAGTTATGAGTAACCACCCGAGCCAAGATGATGTTGCCCATGTTTAGCTATTCTAGCCTTTGTGGTTTTGGATAAATCTAGCAGCCTATATTGAAAATATTGAAAAACTTAATTAGATGTCGCAATGATGATAAAACATCATAATTACATTATTAAGAGTGCCTCATACCTTCCTGGTCCGAGTGGGGTCTTTGATTCTTTTTGAAGAACCTTTTTGGTTTCATCTGCTATAAGGTATTTCCACTCCCTCTCTGGAATCGTTGGAGGGCACTCATACTTACTGTTGCTTTGCAAATGAACCCTATATTGGTCCCACAAATGTTTTAAATGTAAGCCTACCTTGGAGCTAATTCCAGTTTTGTTGAAGGTACCCTCACCAAACATGCCAACCATATTGTTCATAATTTCATCCGTCAACTTGGAACTTTGGTATTTCCATTTTGTGTGAATGGTGGGCCCAAAGAGTTCCAAGGTTAGGTCATAGAAGAATCTACAAAATACATTGTTTCCTGCAAAATGATATTATCTTTAGTTTAAAATAATCACAGACCATACATAAATTTCAATTAGATTGTACTTAATATTTAAAGCACTTATTAAATACCTAGAAGCTTCTTTAATTTCATGGGGACGTGGTCATCATCTACCAAAAACATAATTGGTAGTGTTCCAGTGCTAGTAACATGGGAATATCTAGGAAAGCTCACTTCAAAATGTGCAATGTGATCACACTCAGCATCCACAACATCATGTGTAGATACTGATGTATGTTGTTCAGGTGCTAAAGATCCTACCATTTGTTGTTTAGGGGGTGCACTGGTATTAGTGATTGGTGTGTCACTCATAGGTGGAGCAACGATTGTGCTACCAACATCGACCCTTGTAGTCACACCATGAGGATCATACTCCCTCAAAAACTCTTGTAAAATAAAGAGTTTTTTTTTTTTTTTTTTTTATAAAGGATGAGATAATTAAAATCATAAATAAATAAATGGGATAATTAAATGAGTTTCTTACCCCATAGTGATAAATTTGGCCCATCACGGTTTTGATTTGGCCTCTTATCTCTTCTATCCATGGCTGAATCAGAATTAAAGAACTGAGTTTCTTGTTTAATTTTATTTGAAGCTTCCTTATTGTTTGGATCAGATTGATCGACAAAAAAATTTCTTCTTCATTAAGCACTTCCTCAGGAGCATCTGTGGATTGCTTTGAGGTTGGTGCCTTCCCCTTGTCACCCTGTTGATCAAATAAGTGTAATTTGTAATTTTTTCCACCATCTTTAACTATAAACATTTAAAGATTTGAATTTGATGAAACATTTTAGATCAATAAAAAAATGATTTTTTATAGAAGAGGGGAAGTTTAGCTAGTTAAATACTTGCTCGTAAATATTATGATATCTTGAAAGTTCATTATGACACATTAAAAAAAATCAAGCAATTCATCCACAATTAATCATCATTATATTAATAAGAAAACCACTACTGGCATAGGTCTAAATTTATATAGAAACTTCACGTTATATCATGGACAATATAAAAGGTTCTAAATTGATAAAAACTTCATTTCATATCATTATATTAATACACGGACCACTCATATTATAGAAAGAAGTGTTGAAAGTTATAGCAACTTCATTTACTCCCACAAAAGAGCATAATTTAATTAATTATATTCACAAAAAAAAGTGATGATGACAAAGTCAAATGAAGAGCATTCCAATAACTTTGGTCTTTAAATAAAAACTAGAATATTCGTAAAGCAAGGGAATCAGAATGTTGAAGTGAATCTTATGGGTATATTATTTTACGTTCAATTACATTGATATTTACTTGCAGGGAGGTCGGTGCACTTTGACCTTGATCAACCTGCCACAGTACTATAACCATGACGTATCAAAATGTTTCCTTAACTTACAAGATGTGTGACAATATATTATAGTAAATGACAATCATAACATATAATAGACATTGCTTACAAGTTGGGTAAAATAGAATACATATCACCCCCATAATAACAACGTTTGTATCTATTCGATTCAAATTGTAATCAATGAGCAACTCTTCCCATGCAACTATTGATTTTATGGCACATACGAATACACGGTTTCCTTCATGCCCCTTGAATATGCAATTGGGTTGCTTATTTTTTGTCGTGGGTCGTGTACTATTTATAAACCGTGCAATATTCCCTGTTTCTTTTAGCCTTCCATCAATATAAATAGTTGCGCCTTTATTTTGATCATTGTCTTTTAGTTGTATATAATTTGTGGCCACACCATATCTTCACATACTTTTGGTATATTGGACTAGCCGTACCCAATCATTGTATATGTAATAGGGTCTGACATACTCCATCAATTCAGTTAATTCGTTGTAACATACCTTTACGCCATTGATGGAAAATAACCCCAAACCGTGTAATGACAAAGGGGAAATGCGGTATATCCTTTCATTGACAAAAAAATCATTGTTCATTTCAGGAAGATCCTTGGGTACGCATCGTTTCACTAGATGTTTGTACCTCGAGGGCACCTTGATGTCATCTATTCTCTCATTATCATAAGAACATGACCCCCCTTTAGTAAGAAAAAATTCCATGTGTTTTTGGAATTTTATTCTAATCTTTTTACCTCTAGTTGGTCTTTGCCTATTATGATGTACCAAATGTTTAGTCAATTTATTCTATCCTACTTGAACTTTTGTCACTCAACAAAGATAGATCTGACAAATACCTATTTGGTTGAACATCCTATAACACTCCATCAAATTAGAGAAATTGTTAGTGAGTGTCATAGTGGATGTTGAGAAACATCTTGACGAAACAATAAGAACATTATAATAGTACATGTGACTTACAAGGAAATTCTCTGCGTTTAAATATTCAACTAATATTTAAAAACTTGAGAACTAATGTACCTATTCATCCTAACCAATTAATTCGCTCGACAACTTTAGAACTCAACATAATATGATAACATTTAATCTTCGATTACAAAAAAATACCCACATACTTCAATATGTTGAAGAATGTAACTAGTTTCAGTCTTCATAATTTTCATTTGACTCATGTCATGATGTAATTCTTATGTATCTATCAAAAGAAGAAAGAAAATGATTTTTGTAAGGCATGGGTTTCGTGCTCAAGTCACTTTGTCATTAGGTCAAGCATCCATTGAATGCCCCTAGTGTTTGTCATGATTCAAGAGTCCTTGTCATATTGTAAAAGACCATTTTAGGCAATTGTATCAAGGAAAGAAAAATTACTTTGAAATTAGAAATGTTCAAAAGGCTCCCAAGTCCAAGTCATCTAGCCAAGGAAAAGTCAGCCTAGAGAGGGTTAATGGAGCCTCTTGGAAAAGTTATATAAAGATGGATATTTGACCTATTGAGAGACACATCAAGCACATATCCTTGATTTCGATTTGCAATTGGAGAGGAGTGTGAAAGTCCTAAAAAAGTAAAGAGAAGGCTAGTGAAGGAAGAAAGAAGCCCTAGAAGAGTTAGAAAGTATGTAATTTGTCTTCTACTATTCAAACGTGCGAATACCCTAGGGTTTCTTGGGTTTCCTCAGGTATGAAATTGCAGGATGTGTTGCAAGTTGCCTTAGTGAGCACAAAAGGCTAGAAGAGCCCTCATCTTGAAGATATATTGTTTCACTGCCCTTGGAGACTTAGTCTTGCATTGAAGATGAAATATTGGCTGGTTGACTTGGTTCTTCGTGATGGGCATGGTCTAGGTTTTGGTATTGGAAGTCTCCTTTGAAGTGATTCGATAAGAAGAGAAGTTCTTTCTAGGTTTTCCCCTTGGAGGGGTTTTTCCCTGGCTTGGAGCCTATATCTTGTGTTCTCTTCTTCTTCTTCTTTTTTTTTTTTTTTTTTCTATGGTTGTTATCTTGATTGTTTTGGCATTTATTTGATGATAATATCATAAGAAAAAGAACATAATATCACAAATAACTATCAAGAAAGGAAAATTAAAAATAAAATGTTGCTCTAATCGATTTTCCAACATGGTATCAGAGCTAAGGACAAGAATATAGGTAGCTAGAAGATCTTTGGAAGGGTTTTGTATTTCTCCAAAAAGGAAAAAATAAGGGACTGTATGCATATATCTTACAGGCTAAAATGACTAGAAGTGAATTTGATCAAGAGAAGCTCATCGTTCTAGTAGGACAAAATTTTGAAATTGGGTCAAAGTTCTGTTCAATACTGTAGCAAGGGTTTTGAAGAGGTTAAAAACGTTCACCTCGGGTAGTGACTTCATCATTTCAGCATATCCGAGAAGCAAGTTAATAGGCCTATAATAGGCTGAGGACACTACAAGGAAAGACGATACTTGAAGGAAAGCCGAAACTTCTCCTAAAAGCATCCTTTAAGCCAATGAATAAGTCTCCTTGAAGAAAAGAAATGACCATAGTTTTTTGGATGCTATTTTAGGTCTGTTTTCAAGGTCTTCTTAGTGGTTATCGAAGCCCAAACCATAGGGACGAAGTTACCTTACAAAATTCAAAAATACCGAGATCTATAAAAATTAATAAAAGGACACGATGATTTGATAAGATAGGTTGAGACCTATAACCTCATTTCTTGTGGAATCCAAGGCTAGTAGTAGCCCTATAGTCCAACAAAGAAAACTTGTAGAAGATATAAAACCACAGATTGAAGAGGCATTTATAGTGACTATGGTAAGCCCTAACTAGAAGGGCCGAAGTTTTAGAATGATAGCATAAATCTATCATCAAGGGCATCGAAGTAAGAAAGGATTGTTGTATCCCATACAAAGCTTGTTTGAAGTAAGGGGTCGTAACATAAGTTTAGCTTGAAGATATATAGCAACATATACAATAGAACTCAAAAAATAGAAGTACTACTACATCTATAAGATCAAGGTTTTATCCCTGGGAAGAAAATGAAGTCATCTAGAGACAAATTCTTTGCAAGAAAGGATAAGATGAGGCTACAGTGAGGTATGTATAATTGTTTTTATACTTATCTAGCTTAAGTTAAATAAAGGGTTTGCATAATGTAATGACATGGAATGCATTAGGGTTCTAGGGTTTGTAGACTTCACTTTGTTGAAGGTTTGTGGGTATCTAGGGATTCTAAAACCTAGATAGGACTTGGATTAGAAAACCCTAACCCTAATCTGTTTGTTCCCTCATAGAAACCCTAACTCTTCACTTCTAGGGTTTGTAGATAATCTAGGGTATATGGTAAACCTTAGCAAGGGTGGAATTGGATGAAATCTAGGATATGACATCAAAACCATAGGGCTAATGTTTCTAAGGGAAATATAAAGGAATTTAGGGTTTGTGTCTAAGAACCCTAGAGTATACCCTCTAAGAAAACCATGGAAATCCTAGATCATCATCATGCTCTTGTATTTGTATATTTTGCTTAGTTGCACTTATTGGTGAATATTGCAGGTACATAATGAACGAAGCAAAATGATAAGGATGGCTAAGAAAATAAATTCTTGTGCTTGTTAATGATGACCATGATAAAAGGAGGGAATAGTAAGGACCCTGAAGGAATTGATTCTAACAAATTCATTAAAGGAGTAAGCATGAATCATTGTGTTTTCTAAATGAATCTTGACTGAATATGACATCATATATAGAAGCATGTGATAGTATCATATTTATAGTATACATGATTGAATTGCTTTGTAACAATCATCTAGACTTTCAAAAATGAGAATTTTGGGACCATTGTACATAAGGATCATCCATACACTATCTAACATTACGTTAGAGGTAGTCATTTTGCTAAGATGGATCCTCAAGATCATATGGGAGGTTCTTAGAAAATTCATTATGATAAGGATTAGTATACATTCCATATTGTATGGAAAGAATACTCTTAAAATGATGAAGGAATGCAGTTGGTCAAATTGTAGTCTCATTATGTAATACATATAGGTAGATGATTGTGTGAAAGATTAAGAATGCATAAAGTAAATTTTGGGTAGGATTCATACAATCCTATAAGAAAATGTTGGGTATGAATTATGCATACCAAATGTTTCATTTACTTATATGATGCCTAAGAAGATGAATTTGACTTACTCTAGAATGCGTGAAGATTTAGGAATAATGTTGTAGTTATTATGTGTAGTAAGGAATTAACCCCTATATGTTTAAACATATAAGGAGAAAACAATATGCTACATCACACAATGAAACCCTATATCTAAGCATTAGCTTTATTAAATACAAATATTCTTGCGCTAAGTCCAAAAAGGTCTTATGATTAAATCACATTGATAACCTTTGGGGTTGCCAACCATCTATGCAATTGGTTATAAATATGCCTCCCATCTAGAAATTCTAGGAAAAATGGCGAAACTTCATGAATGTTAGAATGGTACTAGTACCCCTATTCTTTGCTTAAGTCTATGAGGATGAGGTGGGATTATTTCCTTCAAAAAGAATAATAGAACTTTTACTGATTATGGCACAAACATATCCAACATACAATTATTCCAACTAGGACAACAAGACAACAATAATAACTAGATTTGTGCACTAAAGAAAAACAACATCCATTATTAACTCAATATTTTCATTACTCTACCCTTACTAATGCACTAAAAATAAAATACAAAACGAACATATTGTATGTAAGACGAAGATATTCTTGGTTTTCAAATAGGTAATGAAGATATTTTACATTAGTCTAATTTAGAGAAGTTGATTTAGGAGCATTAGAGCTCAACCTCCATGGTGGCATCAAAATGTGTGTGTTTATGGTGGCATCAAAGTGTGGAAGATATAGAGTAGGTGTGTTTGGGGATTCAATCAAAGAATAAAATCCTCAAATCCCCCTACTTTAGGAGACCAAATTGGAAGGCAATGAAGTTCTCCATAAATACAATAACATTTGTCATCTCAATTATGGTTGGGAACCAAGTTCTAGGGGTTTATCTATGGGAATTTATACCCTTTGGAATTCTTCTCTTTTAAATTTAAATAAAGTTACGTGTTCTCATCATTGTTTAGTGACACATCTCTCTCATCTCTCATCTCTCATCTAACACTCTTGAAATATTGTTAACCTTTACGTGCCTCTAATTTATCATGAGAAAGTAGAATGTTAGAAATTGGAATGGAGTTAAAGGATTAAGATTTCATTGCTTGATTTAGTAAATATCTTGGTTGAAAAAAGGAAATTTACATGGACCAATAGATGTTTCAGTGCTATACACATTAAACTAGATCAGTGATTGGTACATAGTTTCTTCGCAGAAAGTAACATCTCTCTGTCTTCTCAAATTATATCTTATGTTGGATTAGATCACTGAAACATTACCTTTTCTATGATTCAACAAGAGGATTATGGTCCTTTTTTTTCATTTCAATCATTTTCGGCTCTAAGACCCCTCCTTCTTCACCTTGTTTCATGAGTTTGGAGCAAGTGGCTTGTTGGTACATTGGTGCACATCTAGGAACAAAATCTTAAAATTACAAAGCTCGCTCTAAAGGTTGGGATGAGGGATTTATGTCAATTAGTGAGTAAAGAGATCAACTAACTCAAATATAAACTAGGGGGAACTCAAAGGCTCATGGGGTAGGAATAAGTCACTCCTTCTTTAATTTTGAAAAAAAACAAACCTTCTAGCACTACAAATCTATGATGAGGCAAGAAAAATAAAAATGGAGGTAAAAGTCCAAGAGTTTGTGGCTCTAAGTAAAGGATATAACCAATAATTTTTTTCTCAAATAAGCTAAAGTACAAATAAGCTAAAGTACAACACTAGTGTAAGAATGTAAATGAAATCACCACCAACGAAGGAGAGATACTAAGTCCAAATGAAAAAATAAAAGGTAGCATATAAACCCTATGCCACCCCATATACTGAAACTAGGAGCCAAGATAGATTGAATAAAAATATTATGTAATAAAATAATCCAAGTACTATAAGTAACAAGATAATGGTTGTCTAATGTAGGTTATATCAGAAGAGGAAATATTGGACACAATCAATCATTTTGAACTTGATAAGATATCAAGTCTAGATGAATTCAAAAATCATGTTTGCAACTATTTTTGGAATATAATTAAGTTTGAGTTGGTGTGGATGGTGTGAATTATTCAATATGATCATCATTCCTTGCAACCAAGAGGAGGGACAAATTAATCTTTCTTAGCTATAGTCCCAAAAGAGGTAATTCCGCCATCCTTTGTACATTCAAGATGCTATAATATTGTAATGTATCTTACAATATTATGTATAAAATCATTGCTAATGTATCAAAAAGTATACCCCCTAACATTATCTTAGAAAACCCAGGTGGTTTTGCGAGGAAGAGACAAATTATGGAAGATATTGTCCTTATACATGAATTTATCCCATTTAGTAAGAATAATGAGGAAAAGTGGATGATCCTTAATTTGGATATGGAAAATTTCTATAATTGTGTCAAGCATAGGTTCATGTTTGGATTCCTTTATAAAATTGGGTTTAATCGAGGATTCATTGCTTGGATCTCCACATGTATCAACAATTTGTGAGTTTATCCTTTATGCAATGGGTTCTATATTCATTTTTTTGTGGTAGGACCTTGTTAGGGTTGGATTTGATCAACTTTCATGTATATCACCATGGTAGATCCTATTGAATTCTATCATCTAATATATTTGCTATAGGTGGATCCAAGCCATATTTAAAGAAAACCGAATTTCTTTTTAGCCATTTCCTCCACACAGATGGATAGGTTTTTGGTATCAAACTTTGTTCTAGAATGAGATTACTTTGAGACCCATCTAATATTTTGTTTGGATTTTGGGCCTGATCTTAAATCATTTTTCTAGGGAGGCGAGAGCTTTTAAAGTTTATTTTTGGCTTCAAAATCGTTTATTTTATTTTTTTTAATTTTAATTTTTAATTTTTGGAGGCGCTAAATTTATTTACTTGTAGGCCAAGGAGTTTTATACATCGAATTCATTTGAAAATTTTGTCAAATTTTACGTTGACAATAATACCTTGTGTATATAATAAATAAATAGTTACAAATGTTGATTGTTCGAGTCATTACATTGAATCTGTGAATTAATCTGTCCATAGCTGTGAGATGATATTGAACCATGGAGGGTTTTTTTAAAAACCAATAAGTAAATTTACAAAAAACCTAATGAAAACCCAATGTGGATATTGAAACCCTCAATGACCCTTGCTTTGACATGTAGAATGGAAGGAATCAGAAGGGAAGACAACCTGGGGTAACATGGAGAAAAAAATTAATTGAGGGAAACCAAATTGAGATTTTGAAAGCAGGGTGAACTCAAGCAATAAACCCACCTGCAAGCACAAGAAAATATGGGATTAACATAAGGGCCAAGGAAGAAAGAAAGGATTTGAAGATATAGTCATAAAATTTATTCGCATGAAAAGAAAAGCCCTTTACCTGAATAGGAGTTAAGGAAGATGATGGCTGACCTATTGATTGATGGTGGTGAGTGTGATATCTTAGAAGGCTTTCCGACATGACCCTCCCAACTTGCTACAAAATTTGGAGTCATCATGAGCATAGATTGAATCACTTTGCCAATCGTTTCCTATCAAGTCAAGTAATAGATTTCCATACGACCAGGAGCTCATAATGGTACATCCATATCAAGTTTCATTGTCTTAGAGAATAAATATGGGAAGTAGTGAAATGTTGTAAACAAATAAAAATTCAAATGAGAATGAACAACTTGAAGAGGGTAAGTGAACTTATAAGCAAGTCAAACTAACATCAAATATTTGATGGTAAAGGAAATTATGTTGGATATTCGATTTCATCAAACTAATGTTGGATATTTGAAAATAAAGGAAATTATGTCAGATATCTGATGACCATCAAGATTTAAAAAAAAAAAAGACGAAGATTTAAGTCAAACTAAAAATGATGGAGATTTAAGTCAAACAAAAAAGATAGGATTTAAGTCAAACTTACTTCAGATATTCGACGGTAAAAAAAATTACGTCAGATATTTGACGACCCTTGGGATTTAAAAAAAATAAATAAATAAAACATTTAACTTCCGATAGTTTTTCTGAATTTGTCCATACCGTCTGATTCCACCATCGTATTTTCCACCCATGTGTATTAGTGGTACCTATTATTTAGCATACACCTGTTGAGATCTTGGTAATCAATGCACATGCAAAGGTTCCCATTCTTCTTCTTCACCAACACCATGAAAGAAGAAAAAGGACTAGAACTTGGCCTCATATGGCCCAAGGCTAGCAACTCTTGAAGAACTTTCTCTATCTCATCCTAGTATGCCTTGGGATGTATGTATGAAGTGGTGATGACCACCTGAACCCCTGTTGTTAAGGTAAATCCTCTTTGTAGAAAAAGACGATCCCTCTAATGAGTGGGTCTAGCAACTGAAGTGACAATCAACTAGACATCTTCCTAGGTTACAATTGAAAAGAAGAACGAAGGAGATGGCCTACCTTGTTCTGATGCTATCCCGATCTCATTTGTTAAGGACCCTGTACCGCTTGTATCACAGGCTTATTCCTACTTCTCTTAGTGTTTATGCACTTGCACAAGTGATCACGACACAACAAGGCACGCAAAAACAAGTGGAAAATCCAATAGAAACCTACTTAACTGATCAAGGAATGTCAAGCTAAATGATACATGAACAATACATTTTGGAAAGATGAACTAGTAGTTGTGTATTATTAGAAAATAAAGGGAAGCTTACAACCAAAGCCTTGATATTGATAGGCTCTCCTTGGGTGGTAATCCAAGTCCAAGCCAAGAACTCTCCAAGCACTCCTTCTCCAAGCCAAATGAATAGCCTCTAGGCACAATCTCAACGTAAGGGTGCAAATAGACATAGACCAACCAACCTCTAACCATTTGGGAATAAGAGAGGATGAATATATACGTCGGGAAAGGGATTTAGGATCTCTCCAAAGATAGGAGTAGGCCCTTATCTCAGGGAGTAGCTCATAGGGATAAGACCAAGAGGCCAAGTTGGGAGAATTCAACCTCATCTATGCCAAACAACCTCCAGCTCACCGCTCTGGAAACTTCTAGATCACAGAGCTTCTCATCCTCTTTGGGAAAATTTCCTTTTTGGGATGATCGTCGGTATATGAGAAAATAGAGTGATGCCATCATGGGTATATGAGTAAAAAGAGCAATTCCATCACAGGTCTGGTATAGTGCAATAGGAAACCATCGCGATTTTTAGCCTCATAAGAGCGATGATTCTAAAATTAGGCTTTAAGAGCTATTTCATTCAGGGGAAGCTCAAGGAATTTTCCAATCAATGTCTTAGGAAGGATCTGAACTACATATATGAATGAGTACACTGCATTATGGTCATGTTTCGTGCACTTCAGGGTATGTCATAGGGAAGTGCAGGAGGTGTGATAAAATACTGTGTAACATATGCCTCCTAAAGTACGAAGGCAGAACAGGGAGTGATGACTGAGATGCTTTACGAGCTTTTGCAAAGGATGAGGAAAAACATTGTCGGGAGACTTGCAAATCAAGGATGCATATACATATACATATCTGATGTCAAAACATGAATCCATGGTATGGACGCAACCATTTGGATAGTAAGGACTACATGAAAGGATCCATGGCACGGGTATAGCCATCCAATACAGAAAGATCATCTGTAATATAAGATCTAAGGCATGGATGCAGCCATCCAATATAGAAAGATCATCATAAATGTAAAGTCCCACGCTATGGTAACTATTATCGCTTTGTGATTTTGAAGATTGGAAAAAAAAAGTCACAAAAGATACATCAAACAACTTATGAGTCAAGGACCTAGCCTTCCTAGACTCAGAGAGGGCTCTCTCTGTATATTTATGATTTAACTGTGATTTTAGTGTTTAATGTATTAGGCTAGATATTAAAAATAAAGAGATTGTTTGATTGATTGTTTGTTTGTTCATTTGGTTGGGGAAGATCATCCTTGAATATTTTCCATTGGGTTATGGAGTCACAGGCTGGGTGGTCACATCAATTTTCCAGAGCACTTACAAGGCAAGCTAACTGTCATTACTAGATCTCAGAAGTAGTGTGAGAAATTGGATGACAGAAAAATGATATCGGTCAGGATTAAAAAGCATTAAAGTATTTTTTAATCATACTTTAGAGGATAACATTAAGATTGTAAACAAGTATAGTAGTAAGGTGCTCCAACAACATATCTTAAACTATAATTTCTGCTTTACAATAAGAATCAAAGATGCATGAATGAATAAACAAAAATACATTCAACATAGAAAGAAAAACATCATTGGGTCAAGTATCTTGCAAATGGTCCTTTTTATTGATGCTCCATCTTGAAAATTACAATGCTCCAAACAGAAAAGATAATTTCTATGACTTGGGTCCAACCCCCTAATACTCCCAATACATGGAGTATTTAAACAAAAAACTACAACAATTTTCCTTGTACACTTGGAAATCTATTATTTATTACAATGAAAGGAAAAATGACTAATGTAACCACGAAGTGGCCACGCTGAGAAAACTGGGACAGGTGGTCCTCTTTTTTAGGGATGTTGTTGCTTGAAACATTAATTTGACTATAGTGGTTCTGCTGATGTGGTTGGTGCTGACTCAAGTCTGTGCTGGCACTCTAATCGTCCTTGTCTTGTTCCTCCTGATAATCACATAGCTCACTCCATGCTTCCTCATCTGGAACTTTGATTTTAGTTAATATTTTGTATATTTCGTTAGCCTCAGTGTACTTAGAAAATGTTGGTTTGACTAGAAATACGTGCTTCAGTTCATGCTCAATGTAAATTAAATTGCTGATAGCTTCCAGCAATGCCTTTCCTGTTATGCTGCCTTTGATGTTGGAAAGATTTGCAACATCTGTGGCTATGCCCTAGATTTTCTTGACATAATCCCCTCTGTCCATGAGTTTGTCATTTATGACAAACAGAGATGGGAGGCCTTTCTGATGTAAAGGATGCATTTTTTTAAAGAACCTGTTGACTGTCAATTCCAAAACTTGACATTTTTCCTCTAGCTGCACATTTAAGCTCTTCTTTGTCAACACCTTCTTGACTTGTAGTATAGTCTCTGTTCTATCTGCCACTCCCAACTCTTCCAGCTCATACTTGTTCCTTGCATTCCAAAATTTGATTATCCTGTTAGCTGTTGCTGACATGTCTCCCAATTCTACATTGGTAGTGGAAATGGCTTCTTTAGCCTTCTCCACTAATTCTTTATGCTCTTTGGATGCTAGGCCAAATTTCATTCATACCATTGATTATATTGTGCCAAAAAATCTCCTTAACTCTCCATAGAGTGTTTCCAATTGATGATTCCTTCTCTGATTTTTGTAGTGCTTCAATTAATGCCTTTTCCCTTTGCATTTCCACCAAGTGATTGTTTTTTGCTCTTTCGATTTGATCTTGCAACATACTGACTTGGGTTTCTAGTCTTTTTATCTCATTAGATTGTAGATTCATGCCTTCCAATGATTGGGCTAGCTGTTCTGTACTACTTCCTGTTCATGTGGCTATACTTGCTGGAGTGGTTATGGGAGGGGTTGTTAGAGGAAGGGCCTCCATTGTTGTGTTGGCCATCTGTGTTGCCTTTTCTTTCTCTTGCACAATTTTTTCCATCTCTACTTCCATTTGTTTGATTTGGAAAGACTGCTCCATTATTAATTTCATCATATCAGCCTTTTGGCTTTCTGTCTCCTCTATCTCCTTGGTCAGTGGATCATGTATAGCAGACATATTGAGCTGCTTCTTCAAAGATGCAATATCTATCTCTTTTTTCTTTATTACTTCTTTAGCTGCTTTTATATCAAAGGGATCATACCCAATCTTCACTATCAAGACTTCCAAAGACTTAATTTTATTGTCCTTTGACTGTGATCCTTTCCATCTTCAACTAGGATTGAGCATTTGATAGAGCCACCTACATTTTGAACAAGTTCATAGAAGTGTTGGTTAGAGTGGATGAAATCATTTCACCTGATTGCTTGTGCATTTCCAGCTGATCAATTGGATGGACATTTCTGGCATCAAACTCAAAAGAAGTTTGCTTGTAATCTGCTGGGGTTTTAAGCTCTGTTGTTTGTGCTTCCAAAAATGCCATATGAATTTTTCCCTTTTCTGAATCAAAGGCAGAGAGAAGTACGCCTTGTGCAGTTTCACTTTGCTTCGAAAACTAAGTATAGGTGCTCTTTTTCAGTATTTCATTTCTTATTTTGATCTCTCTGAATGTATCAAAGACTGTCTCTTCTTTTTCTCCAGTCACATTTGTAGTAGATGAGGACACTTGAAGCGACTGCTGCCTTTCTGAAATCGGAGTGGCAGGAAATTATTTCTCTCCAATTGGGGATGAATCTGGAATATCAATTATGTTGATCACTATTTTTTGTGGTGATCCTTTATCTATGTCCATTTGTTTTCTAGTCTTCTTCCTGTATTTCAACCTGAATTCCTTCATAGAAGTATCAGTCCCTGGTGACTGATATTCTCTAGATATTTTCCTTGTTATTCCCTGTTCTTGTTCTTTTCCTTTTTCAGTCTTATCTTCAGTAGTTTGTTTTCTTTTTTGTCTTAAAGTCCATGTACTGGAAGAAGAGATCACTTGTTCTTCGACCTCTTGCAATGTATCAGGCATCCACTCAATCTGATTCATGTATTTTTCAATCTCAAGCCTTTGAGTGTGGATATATGATGTTGACTTGCTTTCTATCCTCTTCTTGGAAATGATACCCCATGGATCATAAGACCATGTGAAACTATGGGTAAAATTCATTTCCTTCAATCTTCTATCTGCCTCCTCCCTTCCTGCTCTGCTATTACAAATGAAGGGACCAATTTGAGATTTGATCCTGAACTGGGATTTTTTCTTAGCTGATACAAAATGCACTTCATCTGCATTAATCATTTGTCTAATGTATTCCAGTGCAAATATCCTCATGGGGAGGAACTTTGGTAGCTTGTATGGGGCCAACTCATAGCCATACACTCTTAATTCAGTGTAATTTTGGTACAAGTACTAATCACCTGTTTTGGCTTGGTCTGAAAGTTGCATGATTCCTCTTATCTCCTCACTAATCCTAGGTTCTGCAGTCCCAATAAGGAGGCTCATTGCTGGGTGAACAAACATCTCCACAAATGTATTATAGCTGAAATATTTTTGGTCTTTCATCACCAATGTTGTCCAGAAAATCACTGATCGGGGTTCACCTTCTTCATTAGTTTTTCTCACCGAAAACTGTTTGCCTAAAAATACACAAACATATATACCAATACTGAGGAATAATGAAACACTTCATCTGTGAAGAAATTGACAAGTTTCTCATGGATGGAATCTGCTAAAAATTGGCTGAAATTGAAGAGGATAGAGGGCTTGGATTCTGTTGAAAAAATAGACAAGAAAGTTATGATAGCTTCATCAAGCCATTGATTTGAATAATAACCAAGTAAATAGGAAAGAACAGTGACAATGTGTCTAGTTATGTCAGGGAAAATAGAGGAGGAATAAGGAGGATTCTTGCTTGGCAGAGGTGTGTTCTCAGTCATGAAAAGTTCTAATGTTCTTGCTCTCTTAGAAAAATCAAGCTTTTGATACATTTCAGTGAGGACCTCATGGGAAAAGGGAGTAGTTCCTTCAATAACCGGGGCCTGCATCATCTTTATAATTGACTTGGCATCAATTGTAAACAAAATATGTCCTGTTGGGGCCATCACTGCCCTTTGTTGTGGATTATAACATGAATGACATTTCCTGATCAGTTCTGGACAACTATGTGTTTTAGGAAAAATATAAAAAGGCAGATTAGTGTCCCAGAGGCCTATGTCATCCATCTCCTCTACAAATTTGTCCTCCCACCAGCAATATATGTCAAACAAATACAACTCTGAGAGTGTTTCATGGCTCTTGAAATCCCTGTCTACAAGTGGTAGGTGATCCAAATCCAATGGTGGGTGCACCATTGGATTAAACACTTTTGGTTCCTTTTTATTTGGTGCCATGGCTTTCTTCTCTGAAACTGTTCACTGAAGCTGTCCTGTGATGAATTTGTAATAGAAGGGGATAAGAAGAAATGGGAATTTAGTGAGGGGGAAAGAAAAGGGATTAATTAGAATTAGGATTCAAGAAAGGGAAATTGTTATCACTACAGAAAATAAGTCCTCCTGCAACTGTACTGTTGTTCGTTGTTTGCACTGCACACTCTCTGTGTATGACTGAATGTAATTTGCATATGATAGCACAAAACAACAGTTAAAATTCAAAAAATGGTGTGAACTGGTGCTTTTATGGATTTGGAATGATGCTGTTGGATTGACTTGACTTGGCACGGGTCCATTGGCTAACAATCCAACCCATTGATTCCTCAACAGCGGGAACAGAGGTGATAGGGCAGATGGGAAGAGTTTGCATCGTGAGGTGGCGGGAGTGACAACAGTCATACGACTGGGTGGTTTGAGTATCACGGCAAACCACTTTTTGGGGGGGGTGCGAACTCGTGAGGGTGCAACACGTAAGTGATTGGAAACCACTGACTTCAGACGCCCCCCCGTGATTAACTTTTAGAGGGTGAGGGGGGGACAGAAAAGAAGGAGGGCCATTGGATTAGACGGAATGAATGGGGATGTAGTGATAGATATTGGGTATATTATATGGGATGTGACATGTGAGCGCGTGGCGGGGTAGGGAATAAATGAGGGGTGCAGACTATAGGCAAATATGGGTATAGAGTAAAGTTAAGGGATAATGATATTAAAACAATATAAGACTGTTGTTGGGAAAAGTATCCAATACGGAATGACCCTATCCCACTCTAAGGGTGATAGTACCTCAGCAACAACCGAAGCAAAGCTATCTAAGATTTCTTCTTTATGAAAGTAAAATAGGGGAGAAAGAGGTCCACTAACCGATGTCTTCCGCTAATGGTTGATCCAATCTTCTCTCCTTGCTGCTTGCTCCCAGCTCCTTGCTCTTTCACTGGCCCAGCTACACCAAGATCCTGCAAAATGGCAAGAAGGGGAAACTACAAGAAGCATACATTCATAATTGATTCAAGGATTAGAATAAATCAAATACACAAGTATAACAATACACCATTGAGACACATGCATATATAAGAACCTCAAATGCTTTATTAATGGAAGAAGTAAAGTTCAGGAAGTGTTACAACCATAAGAGGCCCAATCCAGCAACACCTCCCAGCAGAAATAAATCTCCTCTTCACCTCCTTCAAAGAAAATCACCCAATAGCTCTAAACTCAAACCAACAGCACTTCCTTACATTCACAAGATTCCAGCCTCCTTAGACCTCATGAGAGAGCTCTATATATAGGAGTTTTGGAGAAAGGATGAGTCAGCTTGAGGAAGCTGACTAGTGTCCTCTCCCACTTCAGTTATTCTTCAGTTCTTGAGTCCACTTGGAGATCCTTGCTTCCACTTGGAGTTTAAGAACCTCTTACTCATCACTAGGCGAATTCCCTGATCCAAGTGTCATTTTGGAAGCTTCCTGGGCATTGACACCTTGAGGAATGACTGTGCCACTTGTCCAAGTACGCTCAGCGCAGGTGGCCTTCATTGCAGCTGACATTCAGCGTAGGTACAGAGTGGAGCAGTTGACATTCAGCGCAGATGCTCAGTGGAGCAGTTGACATGATCCAGAATTTGCTTGTTTTTTAGTGTTTTCAGGTGGAGAACTGATATTCAGTGCTGTGGTTTGCTAACCTTGTTCCTCTAGGGGTAGGAACAACATGTTTAGGGACTTTGGATCCCTTAGATTATGGACATTTCATGCTTCATGCTGTAAGGCATAAAAATGTCTATAACAGTTGCCCCCTAAAGTATGAGGTCGTTTATCGAGTGAAATGCTTTATCAGGAGGATCCGAAGTTCATTCAATCGCTGAGAGGTGACCTGTAATAAAATACAATACAATACATTATTTTTCATTCTGCTTTCATGGTCTAGCTGAGGCGGGCATTCCCATGCTCAGCTTTATAAATTCATTTTGGTACATTGAACAGACGATCGTCTGATGGTAGACTGATAATTCTTTGCTGAAATTATCATCCTTTGAGTAGGATGATCATCTGCTGCAATGATGTACATGTCAAATGTCTTTATATTTCCTGAATATATATCGCAACCCGGATGGATGAAACTAGATTCGGGGTCTTCAAACTCGTTCGATCTTCACTCTAAGTACAAGTCGATCCATGTGAGAATTGCGCTGAAGTCGAACATGGAAAGACATCGCTTGATTACCGGTCAATGATGTAAACCGTTAACAAGAGCGAGAGGAATCACCGATAATGATAATGACCCTCAAGGTACTGCAGTACAATTCACGTGGTGTGAATAAATGACTTGGCGTCGAACACCACGCAAAATCTTCTGGTCGAAGGTCATTGATGTATACCTGTCTCCGGAAGTGAGAAACTTGCCATTGAGGCATGCAAGCTTCAAAGTGCTGAAGGGGTTGTTCCTAGATCAACTTCTTGGATAATGAGCTGAAGTCGACAAGAAGCGATCCGTCAAAGGAGGGCCTTAATGAATCCCACATCAGTGACACGGAATGGAGCTAATGATTTTAGTGGAGGTGAAAACAATCTGTGACATATGATTCAGGGTGGCGGTCATGAATGGATGAAGGATAATGTATGGCAGTGGACGGGACACGGTTGACTCTTTCTGAACGACATCTCTTGAACATATAACAACATTGATGCGATGGATCGGTAGCATTACCCCAAATGTGGATGGTTTGGCGAGACCATGGTGATGAGACCGGTGAATGAAACAACCCAACCCGATGTGGTACGGAGGAAAAGTGTCATGTTCAAGAGCGACTTGCTACCATTAAAGCTTTGAGGTTCTCCTAATTTTTCCCCAGTCATTTCTGACCAGTACCTCTTTATTTTTGTCAAGCTTGAGGAGGATAACATATGCTTGTTCTATAACCTGCCCTTCGGGCAAGCCCATCGCTATGTTTTAACGAGCCTAACGATAGGGAAACTCGTTCTCGTCTAAAGACAAGTTTGTCGCTATTTAATCATTTTAACGAGTCTAACGACAAGGAAAACTCGGTCCTTTTCATTTTTAGAGAGTCTGAAAAGGTACAGAAAGTTAACTCCAAAATTCCTTTTTCATCATCTAATCCCTTAAGTCCGAAAAAGTATAAAACAATACAGAAGGGATGCGTTTTCGGTACTTTTAACGAGCCGAACAAAACAAGCGCTCGATCTTTTTGTGCAATAATCCCTCAGGTCCAAAAAGATTAAAATCTAGAGGAGGGATAGCTCTTCCGGTCACTTTAACGAGCTGGAAGGCCAAAACTCGGCAAACTTTTCATATTTTACGAGTTAGATGAAAAGAGCTTAAAGAAGACTCGTCTTTTGAGGAACGAGTGATAAACAGGGATAGCAACTGATTCCAGGTACAGGTTGGAATTTTCCAATCACGGCAGTGTCACAAGGATGGCTAGGTGAAATCACTCTTCGCAGCTGTTCCTCAAAATGGGTAAACAATCATATGGAGGTGAACGATCGGCCAAATGACGGTGGAGGTGACAGGTGCAAACACGACCAAGGCTTTTATGGCTGATAAATTTACGATCACAGAGGTTATTTACCGGTTCATTTTTTCTGAATGAGCTTGAACTCTAAGGGAAAGCCTGCTCACAATCTTATGTTTATTTTTTAACGAGCATGAACTATGTGCTAAAACTGCTCGGATCTTGCGTTTATTTTTTAACGAGCATTAACTTTATGCTAAAACTGCTCGATATACCAGTCATAAGGTAAGAAATGTCCCCTGTGAGATCTCTTATTTTTTAAGGAGTTTCATCTCACTGAGATCTACTCCATATCCTTTCTTTATGCAAGTTCGGAAACGGCTAATCCTACGAGTTTAAAGGGTTAGACCTACAGGTTTAAAGGGAGGACCTAAAAATTTAAAAAATAAATAGTCGTCCCTTGCTTGCACTCCAAAAGGTTGCATGCCCCCAGGTGTAAAGTACAATTTCAAGGCTGCCCCTACTTATCCGTCAAAACATTTGTTTTAAAGGGTGAGGCTTACCTCTTTCAGGTTACCCAAAGATTGTTTCGTTAACTTCTTCAAACTAAAACATTTCCTCGGCACTGTCTACCTAGATAGACAACGGTGAGTGAAAAACAGATTATTCCACTCACATAACTTTGACAAAAGAGTCCTATTCTAGAACAACCCTCTTTCCTTTTCGGACGGGGTACGGACTAGTCATATTCTCCCACGGAAATTCTACCTTATACCCAGGGTTTTTCTGCCCGAAGCAGACCAGGATGCATGCCCCCTGGGTTCCAGTCCTATCTTTCCAAATCACTCGCACTCATCGGGAAGGAGGACTGGGGGTGGAGACATTTCTTGATTGAATAGACCATTCAGGGTTGGTATTTGACTATTTGCGATGCGTGATCCTGGAAATGAAAGTTGGTCTACGAGTTTGACCACCCTTCCTTCATGTGGAAAACACATTACTCTAAAGAGTGAGGAGACTATTGCTCCCATGCAATATATATAGTCTCGTCCAAGGAGTAGGTTATAATCCAAGGGTCCTTGAATGACCATCATGTTCATTTGAACGGTCTTCCCTTTCAATGTAACAGGCACATTGGGGAGGATCCCTAATGGTTGACTGGTTCCTTTATCAAAACCTGAGAGATTTCTTATCTCAGGCAAAAGCGCCGGGGAACCCAGTGCTTTCCAAGCAATAGAGGAAAGGATACTCACAGATGCCCCTTCATCAATGATAGTGCCAACCATTACCATTCTGTATATTTGGACTATGATTCTGAATGGTATACTGGCTGGCAACCGGGGTCTGCCTAGTTGATTCCAATCAAAGGATACAACCAGGTTGCTTGGTGGTGGGACCGAATATACGGCCGGATATGACCCTGACGATGTTCCTTCCTGCGATAAAGGAATGGGCGCATTGCCCTGATGCTCATTAGAGTCTGTTTTGATGAAAAGAATCTGGATGGTGTCATCCTTATTCTCTTCAGTGAGGGTGTCATTTGAAGATGACTCTTCAGTGACGGTGTCATTTGAAGATGAAACTTCTGAAGGGAGAACCGGGTCAACTGCCGTTTCGACCTTTGGACTTTCGTCCGGTCTGGATTCAGTAGGTTCATTTTCAATGACTGACGCTTCAGCCGACCACTTGAGTGGGCCAGCTGTATTCTCAACCAACGAAGGATTTTGTATCCAGGAGGAAGTCTCAACGGTGAAACCGGACGATCTTCCAAAACTCTCTTCGCTTCGTCTAAGAAGGGACAACGGTGGATGGCGTGATCGCCTTCACACAGTCTGCAGGGGGATCTTGCTCCCCTTCTTTGTCTTGAACCTTCACTTTCGCTGGTTGACGATAAGCATTCAACATGGCTATCAGAGGTTGATGCTCCCGAATTGTGCAAACGAGGGGACCAGTCCCTTAGTATCCGGGGAATACAGGGACAATCTCTATGGAAGTGGTCTCCTCTACATATGACACATGGCGATTTAGGCCCGGTCTGTGCTGTGTGTGGATTTTTGTCAGATGTCTTTTGCTTGCCCCCAGTTGCCTTAGGCTCCTTCTTCTTCTTCTCTCTCTTCTTCTTCTCCTTCTTCTCCATGGGAGCTTGGCTTTTGCCGGCTCTACCTTGTGAAGACGAGGGATTGGAGGAAGAGTTATAGGAAGTAGGAGGCTGGTGGGCAGCGCTAGACTGATCTAACTGTTGACTCGACTGTTCAGGAACCATGGTGTTCTGAACTACATTGGTTGAGAATAGCCAAATTGGCAGGCCAATTGTCAGTCCTGGAAGCGAAAATGTGGCCATGTGGGGCGCACCAACTTCTCCCCAAGAGGAGAAAGGACTAGGATTTCCATCATGGGGAATTCCTTGGTTGGGGCGTTCCATGTTCTCAACCTACAGATCAACGCGGGAATAAGAGGTGATTATGTTCCGTTTAAAATAAATTTTATAACGACGCTTTAGACACAACTTGCTTTTTCACTTTTTAAGAGTCGAGAAAAAGTTAAAGATGACTCTAGTCTCCTTCGATGTTTTAACGAGCCCGAAGTGACAAATGCTCGGATGGACTTTTTCAGTTATATAGTTTGAAAAAGGCCAAAAGAAACTGCTCTGGAGATCTAGGCAGAGGGTGTGCCAAACCTTTCGCGAAACCACAGAATACGTTTTACGGTACGGGTGGTCGATCTTCGTGAATGCTGTGTTCACTGCATCGCGATCAGTAGGGCGGCCGACACGGCTTCCTAAGGATAAAGGCTTTGTTCCTATAGGGGTCTCCCAATATATATGCGACGGTACATGGGAGCACAAGTCCGTATTGATACTTATCGCTTCACCGTGGAGGAATCACCCAACCACTCAACGCTAAGATATCACGTTTAACGACGCCGGAACACGTCTCTAGCTTAGACCTCTATGTGTTTGCGTTATGTTTCAAAGCATTGTTATGTAAATTCAATTCATTTTAAGTTGATCTTGTTTAGCAGTTTTCCTTTATGGATCACCACGAGATGTATAATACAACTTCCTAAATGCAGTCTAAGATGATAAGCAAGCTTTTCAATCTTTCAACTTTGAAAATCTTAACTACTGAGGGAAAAGAAAGACATCATCTTTTCACACAGATCATAGAGCACACACTAATGCACTTTTCCCTAAATCAACATGCAAGCTGTCAAAATGCACATGCACAATGTAGGTATTTCTTTTCTCTTTCTTAATGTTGGTGTATTACAAAAAGAAAGCTGTTGTATAATTTTGAATTCAATTTCAAGTGAAAGCAAACAAGCTTAGTCCAAAATCAAAAGACACCTTAAGATTTACTTGTTTCAACACTAGAAATACATAAATTCAAACCATATGACGAAAGCAAAAGCTCAATCAGCTATGAACAGCAAACAAACTAACTCTTAAGATCAATACGACACTTATCACAGGTCTAGATCTAAGAGGCCACAACAAGACTAGTTCACTTTTCGTTATGGGAAACTGCAAATGATGTAAGAAATACACAAAGAACAATCAAAGTTTCTTTATACAACCGAGGCGGAATAGTGGCAACGGAAGTTGGTTTCAGATAGGTACATTGACTGATAACAGGCTGCAAAAACAAAGATGAAAACAGGGCAAGAAACAACAGGGAACCCCAGTAGCACAAGGCAAGACTGGTTCAGCGCAGGTAGTACACTGTCAGTTTGACATTCAGCGCAGGTAGCCCCTTCGGGAACTGCGCTGAAATGCAGACTGCCTTCACAGTGCCTGCAATGAAGAGAGAAACTTGCGTTTCTCTTGGTTTCCGGGTCACAGATTGCTAAAAAATTCACAGTTTTTGGCCAAATCAGAGGCTATCAATCAAGTACACACTAAAGGGTAATTAGGAGGATGAAAAGCTATCACTAAGAGCTATTCAGAGTCCTTGTGGATCAGCTCTTCAAATCATAAACATGCCCAGAAACTGAGCTAGAGTAGCTGCCCTCTACTTTGCATTTGAAAGATCCAAATGCAGTTCGATTCGGTACTCCCTGTGTTTATGAAATGAATAGCAAAAGCACAAACAACCAACAAGATACGATCCCCAGCGGAGTCGCCAATTTGTTGTTGGGAAAAGTATCCAATACGGAATGACCCTATCCCACTCTAAGGGTGATAGTACCTCAGCAACAACCGAAGCAAAGCTATCCAAGATTTCTTCTTTATGAAAGTAAAATAGGGGAGAAAGAGGTCCACTAACCGATGTCTTCCGCTAATGGTTGATCCAATCTTCTCTCCTTGCTGCTTGCTCCCAGCTTCTTGCTCTTTCATTGGCCCAACTACACCAAGATCCTGCAAAATGGCAAGAAGGGGAAACTACAAGAAGCATACATTCATAATTTATTCAAGGATTAGAATAAATCAAATACAAAAGTATAACAATACACCATTGAGACACATGCATATAGAAGAACCTCAAATGCTTTATTAATGGAAGAAGTAAAGTTCAGGAAGTGTTACAACCATAAGAGGCCCAATCCAGCAACACCTCCCAGCAGAAAGAAATCTCCTCTTCACCTCCTTCAAAGAAAATCACCCAATAGCTCTAAACTCAAACCAACAGCACTTCCTTACATTCACAAGATTCCAGCCTCCTTAGACCTCATAAGAGAGCTCTATATATAGGAGTTTTGGAGAAAGGATGAGTCAGCTTGAGGAAGCTAACTAGTGTCCTCTCCCACTTCAGTTATTCTTCAGTTCTTGAGTCCACTTGGAGATCCTTGCTTCCACTTGGAGTTTAAGAACCTCTTACTCATCACTAGGCGAATTCCCTGATCCAAGTGTCATTTTGGAAGCTTCTTGGGCATTGACACCTTGAGGAATGACTGTACCACTTGTCCAAGTACGCTCAGCGCAGGTACATAGTGGAGCAGTTGACATTCAGCGCAGATGCTCAGTGGAGCAGTTGACATGATCCAGAATTTGCTTGTTTTTGAGTGTTTTCAGGTGGAGAACTGATATTCAGTGCTGTGGTTTGCTGACCTTGTTCCTCTAGGGGTAGGAACAACATGTTTAAGGACTTTGGATCCCTTAGATTATGGACATTTCATGCTTCATGCTGTAAGGCACAAAAATGTCTATAACAAAGACCCCTCTTTTTTGATTTATTCCTCCGAATTTAGAAAAAGAATGGGGCATTTCTTCCAACCTTAGGAAAACATTGGGGTATGTCTTCCACTCTTTAAAATAAATTTTCGTGTCTTTCCCTTTCCTTGAATTTTCTTTAGTCTACCTACCCTTATTCCCCTAATCTAGCATTTTTTATTTTTTTTATTTGCAAGGTGCACTTGGACTTGTAAACCCTTTCTCTTTTTATCTCTTTCTTCTTTTCAAATTCTAACCTACTCTATCACTTATTTCTCCCCTTGGTCCATATTAAACAGTTGGACCAATTTTATTTCTTTCTACCTACTGATTTGCCAAGATTAAACTGTTTGGTAGATCTTTATTTTCTAACCTATCAACATAAATTGAAGTTTTTTCAATCATGCTTAGACTGTATGATTGGAACAACATTTGGGGTTTTCTTTTTCTTCTTTTTATATACCCTCTTTTCATTTCTTTTCTTTTCTCTTTTTTTTTGTGAAATCAATTGAATATTGGAATCTATGAACAATTTGAAATTTGCAAACTGTGAAATACTCAATCAACTTGAGATCCTATAAATATAGGATCCTAACAGTAACAACCATCCATATAGAAGAAACATGTGTACAACCATGAATAATACATAACTCCATGCAACTTGAGTTATATCAAACAAAACTCAGGGTCTTGCGCTCCATCCAACCTGATCAAAGTATAAATTCTAACATTTGAATGAATGTGCCTGATTGAGGTTGATGTTGGTGGCCACCCACCTATCCCACTTGGACCCCCACAACTATCTCTATCAAGTTTTCAGTTTCCTTATTTGTAGCACAATTTACTATTTTTAGCAGTTTTTCGGGTCCTGAACTTCTAGCGCTGTTTTGAGGCCCTAAACGACATTTTTTGGTGAAAAATGGGAGCAACTTGGGTCCATGGACCAATGTTGCTCTCCCCAAAGTTGTATTCCTTTGATAGATCTTCCTAACGAGGTATTTTGCGCATCAAAAAAAAGATCGTATGCCAAAGTTACGACCCTGGGAAGTTGATGTACCAATTTACCCAAATGGGGTCCACAGTTTGATGTTTCATCTCCTAAGGATAGGTTTTTTGATGTTTAGGGTTTTCCATTTTTCTCAACAATAAATAGGCCTTAGAACCTCATTGTAACAAATTTCAAAGGCATGTAACGCCACATCTCTCCTCAAAGATAAGCTACCATCGCCCGAGCTAGTTTATTTCCATTCTGTTTGTAAGCATATTGCAACATTTTACATTAATGAAATGAATTATTATTTCTGCTATATCTCTGTATTTATGGTTATCTATGTAATTTGTTATTTTCCTGTTTAAATTTGGATCAGTGTTGCAATCAAACATGCTAGAAAACCACCTCATTACTAGCCAATGATGTGGACCGTTAATAGGAATGAGAGAAACCACCAATATGACAATGCTTGTTAAGGTACAACAATACAATCTGTGAATGTGATAATGAAACTGAAGTCGAACACTCATGGAATCATCCAACAAAGGCCAATGATGAAGACCTGTCATTGGATGTGAAGAACTTGCCATTAAGGGCTGCAAGCTCTAAGGTACTGAAAGGGAGTTTCTAAGTCATCTTCCTAGATAATGAGCTGAAGTTGATAGGAAGTGACCCATCGAAGGAGGGTCATAATGATTCCCTCATCATCGATATTAAACAAGGAATAAAGTGGAATGAAATGAGTAGGATCCAAGACTGTAGAAAAGACTCAGATAATGTATAGGTAATAGACTACAGATAGGACTTCTCTTGAACATATCAGTGACACGACTCTGGAGTGCGACAACATTTGACTGAACATACGACCAAGGGTCATAATGATGAAGTGGAATAGTCAGATGAGAGGCAAAATGGATCACCCAAACCTGGAAAGACAAGTGACTGAGAGAGGATATCCAAACCTGGCACAAGATGCAGATGAGAATCATGTTCAAGAGCGTCATGATGCCTATACAAAATATGTTTCACTTTCACCTTTTCCCCCACTATTTCTAGTGAGCACCTCTTTATTTTACACAATCTTGAAGAGGATACCATATGCTTGTCGTTAAATTCACCCTTCGGATGAATACATCCTAGTAATTTTTACGAGTCCTAGGAAGGAGAAACTCGGCCTCATCATGGTGATGAGTCTTTCATCGTAAAATTTTAACAAGTTCGATGTAAGAATAACTCGGTATCTTTTTCATATTTAGAGAGTTTGAAAAATAGATGAAAAAGAAAACTCCATCATGTCCCTTTTCATAATTTTTCTCTCGAATCCGAAAAGGTAGAAAACAATATTCGAGAGAACCTCTTGACCATTTTGACCAAGGTGTACCCTTTTCGTAAGTAGTCAATCCCGACCCAAAAAAGGGGTAAACGTATACTGAGATGACGTCAATTCATTTAATTTAATGATTTCGAAATGAAAATTACTCGACACTCTTTTCATATTTAAAGAGTCAGAAAAGAGCTGAAAGATGACTCTTCCTGGAGAACGAGTGGTATAAAAGGATAACAACTGGTTCCGGTAATGATGGAATTGCTCAAAACATGTAATGGTAAAGAGGCGGGCTAATGAGACCACTCATTGTAGATTTTTCTTAGGTAAGGGTAAAACAACCAAGTGAAAGCATATGATCGGCTAAAGATATGGTGACGATGGAATGAAAAAACCAAGGCTCATCTGGCAAAAATCAATTGATAAAAATAGCAATCACGAGATGTAAAGTGGGAATGGTTTCATTTTTACACAAGCTTGAAACATGAGGAAGTATGCTTGAATATACTTGAATATGGTTTCATTTTTCACAAACTTGAAACATGAGAAAAACTATGCTTGGATTTGGTTTCATTTTTACACAAGCTTGAAATAAAGATAAACTATTCTTGGAATAAGTTTGCATGCCCCCAACATAATGACTCAATTCGAGGTACATGCCCCCCAAGCTTCATTTCATTCACCTAAGTGGATGGAAGGAAGGTTCACTTATGAGATCAAGTGAAAGACTTGACTGGGATTTTACGAGATCTAATCCAAGACTCGAATTGGAAAGGGATTTGTTTCATTTTTTAATGAGCTTGACATAGGAAAAGAACCATACTCATGACACCTTGTTTCATTTTTTACCGAGCTTGACTCAAGTAAAAGAACTATACTCATGGATACCTATTTCATTTTTTTATGAGGTTGACATACTAAAGTAACTATCCTCATGGTCCTTGTTTCATTTTTTAAGGAGCTTGACACAAGACAAGGAACTCTTCTCCATATCCCTCGTTTCATTTTTTAAGGAGCTTGGAAAAATTAAAGGAACTCCGCTCCAATCTCTTGTTTCATTTTTTAACGAGCTTGACACAAGACAAGGAACTCTACTCCAATCCCTTGTTTTATTTTTTAATGAGCTTGACATAAGACAAGGAACTCTACTCCAATCCCTTGTTTCATTTTTTAAGGAGCTTGACCCAAGACAAGGAACTCTGCTCCAATCCCTTGTTTCATTTTTTAAGGAGCTTGACACAAGACAAGGAACTCTGCTCCAATCCCTTGATCACAGACTGAAAGATGCCATGGCTTCTAAGAGGTTCTCATCATATGGGAGAACAACACTCTAGAAGGGACACATGTCTAGGGATCTAATGGAAAAATTGGGCTCTAATGCCCCCAGTACATGGTGTACTACATCACCCACTAGATCATCAGTAGATGTGGACATGGAATAGGTGGCCACATAATTAACCTGTGGCGGGGGTGATACCGGTTTCACATAAGAACCATTTAGGGATGATGGTTCATGGGGCGTTGATTCAGGACCAATGAATGTAGGTTGATCAATGATCACAATGTTTCCTTCATGCAGGAAACACATCACTCAAAAGAGGGAGGAAACAAGATCTCCCATGATGTAAACATAGTCACAACCAAGGAGTAGATTAAAATCCAAAGGGCCTTGGACAACCATCACATGTATATAGATATTATTTCCTCCCAAAGTAATAGGTAACTTAAGAAGGATCCCTAATGGTTGACTAGTTCCTTTGTTAAAAGCTAAAAAATTCTAGGTGACAGGGACAAGCTAAGGAGAACCTAAATCTTGCCAATAAGTTGAGGGCATAATACTAACATATGTGCCCTCACCTATGATTGTGCTAGGTACAACCATATGGTAAGCTTGTATTGTAATATGGAAAGGCACATAAGACGAAAGACGATATCTTGCCAGTCGACTCTAATCAAAATAAGTGACTAAACTACTTGGAAGTAGTGTCGTAGGAATGTGATAACTGCTCTCTTTCGCGATGGGAACATGAGAACTTCTCTAATGCACCTTGGAAATGGGAGGATTTCCCTCTAGCTCATTCGAAATTGAAAAACCAGAAGAACCTGAGTGGTATGGGGTTCACTCTCTACCTGAAAGGTACGTTTAACTGAAGGTGGAGTCAAGTCTAGTGTTTTTCGACCAATGGTTGGTCGATAACAGACTCACAAGACTCACTTTTAGAGAGAGAGAGGTTGACCAAAGATGGCTTTTGATCAATGACTTGATCAACTAGCAAAGGATCAGGGGAAAGCTTTCGGTACCCACTCAGAAGACAAGGTTGAGAAGATGTAAGGTTTTCCAACTATTTGGAAGCTTTATCCATTAAAGGACAAAGGTGAATGGGATGATTAACTTCACAAAACCTACAGGGAAATTTGACTTTTCCCTTTTTCCCATGGGATTTATTGTTACTAGTTGAGAGTTTGTCACCAGCATGATCGCCGGAGGTTGATGACAAAGGTCTATGTGAACCTATGGACCGCACTTCTAATACCTTGGGAACACCAGGACAACTCCGAAGAAGGTGGTCACCCTTAAATAACATGCAAGGTAATTTTACTTCCCGGGGCTGGTTGGAAGATTTTTCTTCATTAGTTGCATTCATAGCAATGACTGCTTGGTTTCCCTCTTGCTTCTTTTTCTTCTTCTTCGTCCTCTTCTTCTTCTTCTTAGTTTCCTCGTTACTAGAATCCAAAATTTCATGAGGCGAAGAGGAAGAACGAGGTGAAGAAATAGGTGAAGAAGGAGAGGGGTCAACTTTAGGATCAACATGAGTTTGATGTTGTTCAAGTGGAGGAGAACTCGATTGAAAATCATTTTGGACACTCGGAACCACCGAGGTTGAAACAACCAAACTGGCAGACCAATGGTCAATCTAGGAAGGGACAACGTTGCCATATAGGGAACACCGATATTTCCAAAAGAAGCAAAAGGACTAGGATTCCCATCAGAGGAGTTTCCTTGATTGGTAGAATCAGGAAATTTTTCCATTGGTATCAACGTAAGATCTACTAAGGAGTATTTCCACAGGAAGGATGTTGTTTCTCAGTCAATTGATTTTAGAATTTGAAACAAAAACTTTTCCTTTTCATGTTTTAAGAGTCGAGAAAAGGACGAAAATGTGACTCTAGTCACTTTCGTTGGTTTAGCGAGCTTGAAAGGACAAGTGTTTGATGATATTTTCAAATTTAAGGAGTCAGAAAATATCGAAATGACTACTTAGGATACTCTAGGAAAAAAGGATTACCAAGTAATTGTGAACTGCAATATACACCTTAGCAAATAACTTTACTAAGGACTTGATGTACGTGTAGGAAATCTCCCCGAATGTTGTTTTTGGTGTATCACGTTTACAGGGAGGTAGACTCGGCTTCCTATGGATAAAAGTTTGCAACCTATGAGGGTCTCCCTTTATATACTCGATAGTATGGGGAGCACAAGTCCATGCTAGAGCTATCTAATGCATGTGTATTGCGAACAACAGCTGTTGAGTTTTATAGACGTCGAAACACGTCTCTAGCCTAGACCACTAAGTATGAGCGTTGATGTTTAAAATGATCCTTAGATTAATTGATAGATTTTAAAATTGATCTTTAATTATGTTTTAGTTTTGGGCTCAAAACAATGTCACCTGAACAACTTTGATGCAACTATATGTGAAAAGGAAAACTTTTCGTTTCTATGAAATCTAGACTAATCAAGGGAAGAAATTTCAATCAACAATGCATAAAAAAAATGCATCATGCAAAATGCCTTCCACTAACTTTCACAATGCAAAATGTGAAAACAAAATCTAATCTTTCATTTCACTAAATGCAATGCCAAGATGTGATCCTATAAGAAACGAAAATCACTTTCCTTTCACTTTTGTCTTCCAAATGCAATGCCAAAAGTAAAAATGATTTTCATTTTTCACTATCCTAAATGTAACTTTTCGAAAGAAAAATAATTTTGACTTACTAAGATGCGTTCATATGAATCATGTTTTTTTTTTTTTTTTTCCATTTTGATTGATTTTATGCACCTAATACAATTATTAGCTTTCAATCATTGAAAATTGTGATCGATTTTCAATGATGAATCTCAAAAGATAACTTTTCAATGCAACTAATCTAATGCATTTTCATGAAAAGTAAATTTCAAAATACAAGATAAAAAAAAATGCAAAACGATGTTTTCAATGATTCCCATAGAAAACAACATTCAATCAATCAACAAAACAAACATCTTAATGACACCAATAACCAACAAGTGATGACAAATTGATTAGAAACCCCAGAACTCAATCGGATTTCACTTCAAAGACAATGAGACAAATTTTGCAAATTAATCAAGACAATCAATCAAAAACACCATAGACACTCTGGAAAATCACTGATAGAGGACACAAAGACTGAAAACAAGAAGAAAAAAAACCCTATTTTCTCTTATACTCTGGGATCATTGCACCTGTCATAGGCAAAAGAGTGATAATTGCGACTGTACTTGAAAAATCCACGATATCATCATGATTGTCAGGGACAAACCTGCGATGGGTGAGAAAAATGAAGAAAAAATAAGAAGTCTTCAAGACCAGACAAAAATCAATGTCCTCAAGCAATCACCAGCAAGTGAAAATAGTTATAGAAAATCAAACAAGCTAGAAAACTGATGGTTGGTCAAACTCATCACAAATTCAAGGTGAAGGATTGAATGGAAGGATTGTAGGCTCCCCAACGGAGTCACCGTTTTGTTTTTAAGATAAATTATCTCTATAGACAGAGATGATCCCTCTATCCCAATGAGTGGGTCTAGCAACTGAAGTGACAATCAACTAGACATCTTCCTAGGTTGCAATTGAAAAGAAGAACGAAGGATTTGACCTACCTTGTTCTGATGCTATTCAGATCTCATTTGTTGAGGACATTGGACCACTTGTATCACAGGCTTATTCCTTCTTCCCTTAGTGTTTATGCACCTACACAAGTGATCAAAACACAACAAGATATGAAAAAACAAGTAGAAAATCCAATAGAAACCTACTTAACTGATCAAGGAATGTCAAGCTAAATGATACATGAACATATACATTTTGGGAAGATGAACCAACAATTGTGTATCATTAGAAAATAAAGGGAAGCTTACAACCAAATCCTTGATATTGATAAGCTCTCCTTGAGTGGTAATCCAAGTCCAAGCCAAGAACTCTCCACACACTCCTTCTCCAAGTCAAATGAATAGCCTCTAGGCACAATCTTAGCATAAGGATGAAAATAGGCCTAGATCAACCAACCTATAACCATTTGGGAAGGGGAGAGGATGAATATATAGGTTGGGAAAGGGAATTAGGATCTCTCCAAAGATAGGAGTAGGCCCTTATCTCAAGGAGGTAGCTCATAGGGATAAGACTAAGAGACCAAGTTGGGAGAATTCAACCTCATCTATTCCAAACAACTACCAGCTCACCGCATTGGAATCTTCTAGATCACAGAGCTTCTCATCCTCTTTTGAAAAATTTCCCTTTTGGGATCATCGCAGGTATATGAGCAAATAGAGCGATGCCATCACGGGTCTGGTATAGTGCAACAGGCGACTGCGGTGAAGTAAAATTCTAAGTGCAGACACAAACAATTCCTCTAGCCCAAGAGCGGGTCTAGCCACAAACAATACATTCTATGGAAGATTTCCTTAGGTTAGAACCAATTAAGAGGGCCTACCTCTTAGTACACTTATCCCGTTTGGTGTTGGCCTTGCTTCCTCGCTCCAACTGTCTCCTGTTTCCTTCTTCAAGCACTTGAAACAAGTAAACAACAACAAAAACAACCATGATAATAGACAAATTGTATTCAACCTACTTAACAAGTCAAGAAACATTAAGCCATAATCATGTGAGATGACATATTATGTAGGAAATAAATTGATAGTTGCATATATATTAAATCAAGAATAGATTACAACGGTTGTCTTGACGTTGTTGTTCTCCTCCGATAAATCTGGTTTCCCACACACTTCCACTAGAATTCCATGATGGCCTCAACAATGGTAGTTTTAAGGCTCTTCCCTTTAGTCTTCACACTAAACCAAATTCACACTTCTCCCTCACACACAACTAGAGAGCTACAACTATGAATAACTTGCTGATTACTCCACAATCAAAACTTCAACCAGAGCCTAATTAGAACTAAAAGCTAACACTAGCTTGTGCTTAGGAAAACTGGAGGTTTATATAGCATGGATGGAAGGGATATGGCTCCTCTTCTCATGGGAGAAGGTCTTATCTCTTGAGGTAGTTTCATCCTAATAGGGGAAAGGAGCCCAAACTGACCTCCTCGACTCCATCCAGCCTAACGATTTACCAAACTTCCGTTACGAAGCTTCTAGAACTGGAAGCTGTTGAAATATGGAAACAAGAATATTCCAATTTAATTTGTCCTTAAATTAAATTGTGAATTAAAATTGAATTTAGTCTCAACAGCTACTTGGAAATAATTAATTAATTTATTTTAAATTAATTAGTTGGAGAAATTCAAGTTAGAAGTCTTTCCGAAGTCATGCAAGAGTTATCCCTTAAATTAAGGAGATAAGATTGATTTATATTTGAGTTGTAATTAGTTAACTCAGTTTACTAATTTAAGTCCAGTTAAATTAGTTCCAAACTGTTTGAGGAACTAATAGTGAGTTAACAGTCAGTTGATGCATTAATGCACTCAACTAGTGCTACTCTAGTTAACTTAAGATTCCCTCATTAGAAAGTCATGCATGTCTATTATGAGAAAGACCCAGTTGAGATAAATGTTCAAGGATAGTGTACTATCAGTTGCATGTGTTTTCTCATGGAGAAAACTCATGCATGCAGTCAAGGATTCATCCTTGAAGATTGCACAGTTTTGAAGGTTGGTTTTCCACTTGGTAAAAGGAAAATCATCCACAAGGAACAATGCAAGGAAATAGGAGCTTGGAGGGCAAAGAGGAAGGCTGGAGAGAAGCCAATATTGCCTGTGAGCACCTGTGAGGATTGTACTAAGAGTTGGCTAGCTGTGAGAGCTAAGGCTTTGTATAATTCCTATGTATTTCCACCATGTATGATAATACAATAGTGTGTTTTTATCTAAGGATTTCCCCAAAGTATTTTCATGCGTATTGTGCCATTGATTCTTCTTCTTCTTCTGGTTATATTGTTCAGCTTGATCTTTAAGCTTCCACAAATTGATAGTAGAGGTAGGTCATAATATTCTGCTTTGATTTATATTGCATTATCAGGTTAACCTATCACATATTTTCTACATGGTATCATAGATGTGAACAATATACTAAGAAGAGAATTCAAAGTTGGGTTGCGGGTGCAAATCAAATTCATATCATACTTCAAGGTTGGCCAATGGAATTCTATGGCTTGAGACTCAAGTATGCCTTGGAAGGTAGCTCAGATTACATATCATGGAAAGATAGAATGGAGGATGTATTAGAAGACAATGTCTTGAAGGAATTCATTGATCAAGAAATCCGAAAGCCAACTTCAACTAATGCACAAGAGTTCGTTGAGTGGAAGAAGTGTGTGGAGAAGGTTAGACGGATCATCCTTGAGGGAGTTTGAGACCATATTGTCTTGAGTCTCCATGGGAAGGATACTCCATTTTCAATGTGGAAGACATTGAAGGACCTCTACCGGAACAGTAACGACCAGAGGAAATTGGCACTCAAGGATAAGCTTCGAAGAATCAAGATGGAGAAGGGTGATACTATTTCCACATATTTGAACAAGCTCACCACCTACAGAGATGAGATTGGCAGTGTGGGAATAACTATTGCCAATGATGATATGGTGAGCCTCGCTCTCCTTAGCCTTCTAAAGAGTTGGAATAGCTACCAGGACTCTATGAATGGAAGGGAGAAACCACCGGATTGGGAATGATTGTGGTCAGATCTTATGCAGGAGGAGATGAGGAGGAGCACACGAGATGGTTCTTCATCCAAGAATGATGATGAAGAAAATATGGCCTTAGCAAGTAAAGCAAGGAAAGGGAAGGGGAAGGATTCCCATTTCAAATCGAATTCTTCTCATGGAGGGAAGAAGGGTGACATGTCTAAAGTAAGATGCTTTAATTACAATATGGGACATTATGTGACTAATTGCCCATTGAATAAGTCCAATAAGCGATCCTCGGAAGGATCAGAAGGTGAGGCATTAGCCTCTCAGTTCGAAATGAACTTTACCTTCATCGCATACATGTTGTCATTGATGATGGGTTGTGTCTGGTATCTTGACAGTGGAGCCTCATTCCACATGACCAGTGATAAAAATTTATTTAGTTCCTTGGAGGAGAAAGACCTCAAGATGCACATAGAGATGGGTGACGACGGAAGGTATAGTGTTTTAGGAGTGGGCACAGTTTCTTTTCAGAGGGAGAATGGAGCTCCGCCTACCTTGACAGATGTGATGTATGTGCATGTAGTGAAGAAGAACTTGGTATCGGTCACAATGTTGGAGGAAAAAGGCTACGATGTTGTCTTCAGTAAAGGAAAGGTGTTCCTAAGACACATAGCCATGGTTCAGATGAAAAGGATAAAGATTCGGGTGAAGAATCTCTATAAACTAGAGGTAGATAATTGTGCAACATTGAGTACGAAAGTAGAATTGGTGCGAAGCCAAGACATTGGCGAGTTGTGGCATAGGTGATTGGGCCATTTGGATCATGGGGCTTTGAAGATAATGCAGCAGATATCTATAGGACTTCCCAAAGGTAAACTTGAGAAAGTTGACACATGCAAAGGTTGTACCTTGGGAAAGTACACCTAATCTTCCTTTCATGATCGAGACAGTCGAGCGAGGCTATCTTAGAGCAAGTTCATACTGATTTGTGTGGACCATTCTCGATGGAATCCACAGTGAAGCAAAGGTATTATGTGATTTTCATTGATGACTATTCTCGTAAATGTTGGATTTATTTCATGTAGAATAAGGACCAAACTTTGACAAAGTTTTGTGAGTTTAAAGCTTTGGTCGAGAATGAGTCGGGAAGAAGATCAAGGCCTTGAGAAGTGGCAATGGTGGAGAATATGTCTCTCAAGAGTTTAAGGACTTCTGTGCAGTGGAAGGAATTAAACGAGAGTTGATGACACCTCATAACCCACAAAAGAATGGGGTGGCTGAGAGAAGAACATAACTATTGTTGGGGCAGCACAGGCAATGCTGCATGACCAAGGCCTACCAATTCACTTGTGCGCTGAGGCATGCAACACATTTGTCTATTCGCAGAATAGAAGCCCTCATCACATACTTGAGATGAAGACACCAGAGGAAGCTTTCTCCGGTAAGAGACCAGATGTGGGTCACTTCAGGATCTTTGGCTCATTGGTCTATTGCCATGTGACAAAGGATGCATGAAAGAAGCTTGAGCCGAAAACAGAGTTGGGGATATTTGTGGGGTACATTGATACACCTCACAACTATCGGGTGTACTTTCCTACCAGTCAGAGGACAGTGGTTCGCAGAGATCTTAAGTTTGATGAGCAGAAGGCCATGCGAGTTTCCCTTGAGAGGGAGCTCCAACTATAGGCTGTGGAGGAACTGTTGGTTCCTAAGGAGGAGGAGCTTCAGATTGATGTGGAGAAGCTGCATGCAAAGGTTCAAGGAGTGGAGACATCCACTCAAGCAAAGTCTTCCAGAGATGGACGAAAGTGCACAAGAGAAGCTGACAAATTTTTGGAGGATGTGAGAGAGAATGTGGGAGCACCATCTTCTCAGTGCAGATAGAGGAGGTCACCTGAGAGGTACACTGGATACATGGCCCTTGCTAGGGAATGTGTGGAGAGACCAAGCCATCTTCCTTTGAGTAAGCAGTGCAGAAGCTGATTTGGGTTGATGCTATGGTGGAGGAGTATGACTCCATAGTTCGTAACAATGTTTGGGATGTGGTTCCGAGACCAGATAAAAATTTAGTTGTGAGTTCCCGTTGGCTTTACAAGGTAAAGAAAGCTGCTGATAGTAATGTGGAGAAGCATAAGGAAAGATTTGTTGCCTGTGGCTTTTCACTAGTGAGGAGGATCATGTTGCTGCAGTATATTTTGACAACATCTAATGCTGGTCAACCAAAGGCCTTCTATCAATTAGCAAAAATGTTCCAGAAAGGGATTGGTCTGAAAAAAGATTTTAAGATGGCCACTACATTCTATAAGCTTGTTGCAGAGAGAGGACCTTGAGGATCCTTGTTGCGATGGGCATTAGAGTGTTACTTGAAAGGTAATGCACCTGTGCTAAGATCAATAAATTATGCTTCAAACACTAGATGGCAGTTTGATACAAAACAATCTTTTTTTTAACCTGAAACTGCCGGCTATCAAACAGAACCTCTGGTTTGCTTTCATCGAACTGGGTTTTTCATTGGCATCATATAAGTGCAGTCATTGCGCTCTTCCTCAACACACAAACAAAATGATACCCGTTCGGGCAAACAAAAAAAACAGAATCGTTCTATTGCCATTGTGTTAATGTTAATCCCATTACAAAAAAAACAACTCATTCGTATCCACCGATACGCAGCACCTCACAGACTTTTAACACACGCATCAAAGGTCACACCCAAAACGAAGAAGAAACATTCACAATACCTCTGTTGCTATAATTATGGGACAACGCAGGTCCTTAATGTACATCTCTCTGAACAAATGAACAGTAAAACAAATAAAACGCAGGTCAACAACAGCAAAATAAAATGCAGAAAGACGCTGGTCCATACCCCGCCTCTCGCATCAAAGGTCACAACTAAACAAAACAGAAAAAGAAAAATAGCAACACATCTGTTGATTGATTAATTCACAACGAAGGTCCTAAATTTTACACAGCTGTCTCCATATCTAAAAACTAACTACAGCAAAGCAGAACGCCGGTTTTTTTTATATCGCCTCCGGCATTTTCAGCGTTTTTGTATGCAATCACATCAAAACGAATTTCGCACCATCGACCCCGGATTCGGAGCCAATTCCCCTGCTCTCCATCTGTAGAAATCCTCTTTTTTTTCACCGAATCGGATTATGAATGGTTGGATATGGCGCGTTTGGGAAGAGCATCCACGCGTTTCCCTTTGACCGCAATTTCTTCCAAATGAATACGCCTCTCCACCAGATGTCAGTTGGACGTTTAATGCAGGTTCGTTGATCGCCGAGAATTCAGTCCACACAGCTGTAGTTGCCAGTCGGTGGTTAGCACAGGTATATGACACATGGTTAACCATTTACCAGATTTCAGGCGCTCTTGAGAAATCGGCGTTGATCTGGTTCAACAATCTTCAGTTTGACATTTATCTCCACCAGAATCGCCCTTCTTTAGCTGTTGTTATAACAATAATTATTCTAACAAGAGATATCAAGATACACCTAACATATCAATACTAAATACAGAGATTAAATCTATTACAACAATAAATTAACTGAACTTGATTCTACTATCAACAGCAAGTAAAATACGATTTTGTTTTCAAGCCACAACATGTGGGCAATTTCCCACATTGCTGGCCTGTCCCGATGCTCCTGCATCAGACTCCCGAAGAAGAAAAGATTGGTTCTTTAAACTTTCAAGAGTTATGCCATATTTTTGCAACTCAGTTGCTGTTAACCAACTGGAATCTTCCACTGGCTGCTCCTTCCACTTGACAAGATACTGAAAATATGTCTGGCCTCGAGTTTTCTTGAATATCCGCTGATCTAAAATAGCTTCAACTTCTTTCTGGAAGGTTTTTGGTACTTGTTCTGCCCAATCCACAGTTTGAACTTCATCACCTGTAGCTTCAGTCTGCAATTCTGTTTCTGCCTCTCTGAATGGATACAAATCTGCAATATTAAAAATGGGAGATATTCCGATTCCTTCTGGCAACTCTATCTCATATGCATTGGCTGAAAATTTCCTTTTGATTTTACATGGCCCTATCTTCTTCAGTTTCAGCTTGTTGTAAGTTTTTGTAGGAAATCTCTCTTTCCTCAAATATGCCATGACCAAATCTCCTACCTGAAAGTCTTTTTCTCTCCTCCTCAAATCTGCACTCTGTTTGTATCTCTTGCTGCTGTCCTGTAGTTTGCCTTTGACCTCTTCCTGTAGCTTTTGCATTTGTTCAACAAACTCTTTAGCGCTTGCACTTCTAGTTTCTTGTTTCCCCAAGTCTCTCAGCTCATATACTCCTCTCGGATGCATTCCAAACACAATCTGAAATGGACTCATTCCAGTGCTTCGGTTTGGTGTGTCATTGTAAGAAAATTCAGCTTGAGCTAATGCCAAATCCCACAGTTTGGGATTTTGATGTACCAAACTTATTAATATATTTCCCAAGCTTCTGTTTACAACTTCAGTTTGTCCATCCGTCTGAGGATGGTAAGCTGAACTAAAACTAAGTTTAGTTCCCAGTTTCTTCCAAAGTGTCCTCCAGAAATGCCCTACAAATTTAGTGTCTCGATCTGATACAATACTCACAGGCAAACCATGCAATCTTACAATCTCTGAAAAGAACAAATTTGCTATGTGTGTGGCATCATTAGTCTTCTTACAAGCAATAAAATGAGCCATTTTAGAAAATCTGTCTACAACAACATAAATAGAATCATTTCCTCTTTGAGTTTTGGGTAAACCCAAAACGAAGTCCATACTCACTGCATCCCATGGTCGATCTGGTATGGGCAATGGCTGATATAGTCCGGTATTTTGACTCCTTCCTTTGGCATATTGGCATACCCTGCATTTCTCAACAAACTTCTTGACATCAGTTTGCATTTTAGGCCAATAATAAAAAGAATTCACCTGGGCGAAAGTTTTGTCTTGTCCAAAATGACCAGAAAATCCTCCACTGTGCTTCTCTTTAATGATGTTCTCTCTCATGGAACATTTTGGGATGCACAATTTGTTGCTTTTAAATAACAGCCCTCCTTGAACAAGGTAATCCATCCATTGACTTCTGTTATGGCTCACTGGATTTTGTACTGTTGTGTAGATGTCTTTAAAATCCTCATCATCCTTGTACATTTCTATCATTTCGTCAAAACCTACAACACCCACTTTAAATTCTTGCAAAAGAAAACTTACTCTGCTCAATGCATCCACTACTTTGTTAGACTTACCACTTTTATGCTTTATTACAAAAGTGAAACTTTGCAGAAATTCCACCCACTTGGCATGCTTCTGATTGAGCTTTGGCTGGTTATTGATAAACTGCAAAGCATGGTTGTCTGAATATAAGATGAACTCTTTCGGTAGTAAGTAATGTCTCCATTTTTTTAATGCCTGCACAATAGCGTAAAATTCTTTATCATAAGATGAATATTTTTTCTTTGCATCATTTAACTTCTCACTGAAATATGCTATTGGCCTTTGCTCTTGGCTTAGCACCACACCAACTGCTTCTCCACTTGCATCAGTTTCCACTTGAAAGACTTTCTCGAAATTTGGTAAGGCTAGAATAGGCTTTTCTGTTATCTTTCCTTTCAACAGATTGAAACTCCTATCAGCTGCTTCTGTCCATCGAAATGGCTGATTGACCTCCTTGATTGTCTCAAGGATTGGTGCACAAACTTGACTAAATCCCTTTATAAATTTTCGGTAAAAACTAGCAAGTCCATGGAAACTTCTTACCTCAAAGACACTCCTGGGAGTAGGCCAGTCTTTGATTGCTTGTACCTTTTTCGGATCCATTTTCAAACCGTCTCTGGAAATCACAAACCCCAAGTATACCAGCTCCTCTTTCATAAAACTACATTTCTTCAGATTGATTAGTAGTTTCTCTTTCTGCAGAGTTTTCAAAACTAACTTCAAGTGTTCCAAATGCTCCTCTTTACTTTTGTTAAAAACTAGGATATCATCAAGGTAAACAACAACAAATTTACCTGTGTATTCTTTTAGAACCTCATTCATTAATCTCGTGAATGTGCTGGGCACATTAGTGAGCCCAAAAGGCATCACTAACCACTCATACAATCCACTGTTGGTTTTGAAAGCGGTTTTCCACTCATCGCCTTCCTGAATTCTGATCTGATGATACCCGCTTTTCAGATCTATCTTAGTGAAGTACCTGGATCCACTCAAACAATCCATTAAATCATCCATTCTGGGCAAAGGAAATCTATACCTAACTGTTATCTTGTTGATAGCTCTGGAATCGGTGCACATGCGCCATTCTCCTCCCTTTTTCGGACTAAGCACCGTTGGCACAGCACACGGACTCAGACTCTCTCGAATCAGCCCCTTGTCCATCAGCTCCTGAACCTGCCTTGCAACTTCTGCATTTTCTTGAGGAGTTAATCTATATGCAGCTTTATTAGGTAGACTTGCGCCTGGTATTAAGTCAATATGGTGACTTATACTTCTAACTGGTGGTAATTCATTTGGTAATTCATCCACAATGATATCCATGTAACTATTTAACACAGATTGAATTTCTTCAGGCATATCATTTAAATTTGTGGAGGTTAAAATTACCTTGGGCCTTCCCACGATAGCGAAATGCACCTCTTCGCTTTTATCAACCTCCTGCAGCAGTTCCTTACCACTCACCAACATGATACTATTTTCAGGCAGCTCTTTATCAGCATCATTCTTCATTGGCAGCAACGTATGCTTAACTCCATCCTTTTCTATGGTGTATGTATTTCTTCTTCCATCATGAATCGCCTTTCGATCAAATTGCCATGGTCTCCCCAATAACAGGTGACATACGTCCATGGGCATTATGTCACATAAAATCACATCTCTGTATGTGCCAATCTACATTTCCACATTACATTTCTCTGTCATGGTGACTTGATGACCTTTCTGAAGCCAAGATACTTTGTAAGGTACAGGATGCGCTTTCTTTGTTAACCCAAGCTTTTCCACCATCTCTGTAGACACAAGATTGTCAATACTCCCACTATCAATTATAATCTTACAACACTTACCCTTTGATTTGCATGTAGTCCTGAACAAGTTCTTCCTTTGCGCAGGTTCTTCAATCTCTTTTTCTGATCTCAGCAAAGTTCTTCTGAACAGCAATGATTCACCTTCCTCCGGTGGTTCTTCCTTCTCTACAAGTCGAGGTGGTTCCGGCTTTGCCTCAGCCACATTTGCACCTCTCTGGCTTGCTGATTTGTTCTGAGGACAATTCCACGACGTATGTCCCCATTCTCCACAGGTATAACACTTGACATCTCTTCCTCGCCCTCTTCCTCTGGGCGAATCTTCCTCTACTAGAGTCACCCATCTGTGGTGATCTACTGCTTGAACTTCCTGCTTCAAACTGATGCGGTGTTCCTCTGGATCTGACTGATCCTCTACCTCTTGCTGAGCTCTTTCCTCTGTTTCTTTGACTCTGTTTCCGCAATAATTTCTCCTCTGCTTTCAAACTTGCTTGATAGGCATCTTCAACAGTTTTCAAACTTAACAGGGTAATCTCGTCTTGGATCTCATACCTTAGCCCATTAACATATCTTGCTACTTTCTCCAAATCATCTTCTACATGTCCTGTTCTGATATTTAGCCTGTAAAATTCTTCAGTATATTCTTTAACAGACATTCCTTTCTGCTTCAAATTTTGCATCTGCTTAAAAAGATTCAAATGATAGTCTTTAGGCAAAAACTTGGCTTTGAGTTTGCTTACCATTTTATCCCACTGCTTGATCTTAGATTTCCCCTTTCGCATTCTTGATGTCTGTAACTCATCCCACCAGATGGCTGCATGGCCCTTCAGTCTAGTGACTGCAAACTTCACCCTCTTATTCTCCTCAACCTCTTCATAATCGAAATACTGATCTATGGATCTGATCCAATCCATGAGCTCCTCGGCATTTAAATTCCCATCATACATAGGAATTTCTATCTTGGGCTTGCTGCCAACTTTTGCCAGCATCTTGAGGACTTTGGCAGTTTCATTTTCTTCTCCTACTTCGTCCTCTTCATCAGACTCTTCTGAAGAACTCTCAGTTTTCACATCTGATGCTCTTCTCTGGGCTGTTTCCATTGTCTCCATTCGTTCACGCAGTCTTCGCACTTCGTCTATCAGGACTGCATTTGGTTCTGGTCTTCCTCGACCAATTCCTCGCCTTGGCGGCATCTTAGCTGCAACCACCTGGATATTTTGGCTCTGATACCAAAAATAATGCACCTGCGCTAAGATCAATAAATTATGCTTCAAACACCAGATGGCAGTTTGATACAAAACAATCTTTTTTTTAACCTGAAACTGCCGGCTATCAAACAGAACCTCTGGTTTGCTTTCATCGAACTGGGTTTTTCATTGGCATCATATAAGTGCAGTCATTGCGCTCTTCCTCAACACACAAACAAAATGATACCCGTTCGGGCAAACAAAAAAAACAGAATCGTTCTATTGCCACTGTGTTAATGTTAATCCCATTACAAAAAAAAACAACTCATTCGTATCCACCGATACGCAGCACCTCACAGACTTTTAACACACGCATCAAAGGTCACACCCAAAACGAAGAAGAAAAATTCACAATACCTCTGTTGCTATAATTATGGGACAACACAGGTCCTTAATGTACATCTCTCTGAACAAATGAACAGTAAAACAAATAAAACGCAGGTCAACAACAGCAAAATAAAACGCAGAAAGACGCTGGTCCATACCCCGCCTCTCGCATCAGAGGTCACAACTAAACAAAATAGAAAAAGAAAAATAGCAACACATCTGTTGATTGATTAATTCACAACGAAGGTCCTAAATTTTACACAGCTATCTCCATATCTAAAAACTAACTACCGCAAAGCAGAATGCCGGGTTTTTTTTTTTATATCGCCTCCGGCATTTTCAGCGTTTTTGTATGCAATCACATCAAAACGAATTTCGCATCATCGACCCCGGATTCGGAGCCAATTCCCCTGCTCTCCATCTGTAGAAATCGTCTGTTTTTTCACCGAATCGGATTATGAATGGTTGGATATGGTGCGTTTGGGAAGAGCATCCACGCGTTTCCCTTTGACCGCAATTTCTTCCAAATGAATACGCCTCTCCACCAGATGTCAGTTGGACGTTTAATGCAAGTTCGTTGATCGCCGAGAATTCAGTCCACACAGCTGTAGTTTCCAGTTGGTGGTTAGCACAGGTATATGACACATGGTTAACCATTTACCAGATTTCAGGCGCTCTTGAGAAATCGACATTGATCCGGTTCAACGATCTTCAGTTTGACATTTATCTCCACTAGAATCGCCCTTCTTTAGCTGATGTTATAACAATAATTATTCTAACAAGAGATATCAAGATACACCTAACATATCAATACTAAATACAGAGATTAAATCTATTACAACAATAAATTAACTGAACTTGACTCTACTATCAACAGCAAGTAAAATACGATTTTGTTTTCAAGCCACAACATGTGGGAAATTTCCCACATTGCTGGCCTGTCCCGATGCTCCTGCATCAAAAGGGCAAACAGGCAGAGCTCTGCTATTGTACTCGATAGTTGCTGAGCTGGGATATGAGGTTGCACAGAGTAATGCTGCATGGATTCTTGATAAGTTTGGGGAATATGATATATGCATAGGAAAGTCAGGTTTCTGCAGTGATGTTGAATGACATCAACGTGCACACACTCTTTGGTGGCATGCATCAGAGCAGGGTAATGAGCACGCGGCACTTTAAATTGGGGACGCCTATTATTATGGATGAGGTACATGTGGTTCCAGCACATATGTTTCGTAAAGTCATTAGCATTACAAAGTCTCATTGTAAACTTGGGCTTACAGCTACACTTGTCCGAGAGGATGAGCGCATTACTGATTTGAACTTCTTGATTGGGCCCAAGCTATATGAAGCCAATTGGTTAGATTTGATGGAGGGAGGAGTTCAGATGTTTGTGTCTCAGGTAGTCATAGAAATAATATTAGGGATTAAATTCGGAGCAAATGGAAACAACTCGCAGTTTGAGCATTTTTATAGAGGACAATCAGGGCGGTGCCGACGTTACACAAATTCAGAAGCTTGTCCTATATGGGAGCATCGGTGCTCACCGTGCTATTCTAGCTGCTAGATCACCTGTCTTTGAAAATGTGTTTGCTCATGACTTGAAGGAAAAGGAATCATCGACAATTAATATCGATGACGTATCTATTGATGCATGCAAGGCTGTTTTGAGCTATATATATATATGGATGTCTTACTCCTAATGAGTTTTACACACACATGTTGGCTCTGCTTCGAGGCGCAGATAAATATGACATCGGTTATTTGAAGGATGCATGTGAAAAAAACCTGCTCAGCGATATCAACTGTAAAAATGTCCTTGACAGGCTCCAAGATGCATCATTGTATCAGTTGCCAAAGTCTTTTAGAAGTCTGGATGTTTGAAAAAGTATTGCGAATGTTTCCAAGCAAATATTTTATGCCCAGAAAATTGCAAATGCATGGATTGTAAGAACTATGAAGCCAGAGAGAGGAATTGCGGGCACGGTTTCCTGGTGTACCTGGAGATTTGGTTAACTCTTTCTTGTATGTTGCAGAAGAGGTTAGAGGTATTCTTGCACAGCTGGGTTATGCGAAGTTGGATGATATTATTGGAAGAATAGATTTTCTAAGACCAAGGCGCATATCCCTCATGAAGAATCAACAACTGGATCTCAGTTATCTGCTTTCTAGTGTTGGACGACCAAAATGGAGCAGCACATCAAGGACCGACAAATAGGGGCAGTTTCCTATGTTTCAGGGTAACAGAAAAGATGTGTCATTGAAGATCAAACATGAAGCATTAAAGGTCCATCACAGCCACCACCAGAAGGGAACCAGATGTCAAAGAACGAAATTGATTGTAGACCAAGACTGTCACGGTGTTAGAATCCTAGTTGATTTAGATCTCTAAAAACACCAGTCAACAGTCAGTTGTATTTATTAGTTAGTTAAATAGTTGATAAGTGTCATTAGAGGTAGTTATTGAATTTCCCTCATGCTGGAGGAGGAAATTCGATCAGTTAGAATAAAAACTCTATATATAGCTGAAACAGCAAGGTAATGGGGGTTGGAAATTTTATAACAGAGTACTGTTTTGGCTTATGTAAAGACAGAGTTTCAGTAATATAATTTGGCTTCTTTTCTTCTCAGGATTCATGAAGGATTTCCATGTTCAGAATGTGTGATTTGATTCTTTCCTTAATGTCTTTTACAGTTGCATAGATGTGTAATCACTCAGAATTCACTGATTGTGCTCTGATTTCCTGTATGCATTTATGAACTGTGGTTCTATATGAGTTGTGTTCTGAACATCCAAATGCTAAATGCCCTGACTTCTATGTGAAGGCAATATCATTATTTACTGAAGTATGATTGACTCCATAGGCCCAATGGAAACTTATGTAATGTTTGTCCAGCCTTCATAGTTGTCACTGTTATTTCACAAGAGTTAGCCATCTTATTCTTAATCAAAATCAATAACCCTTTGAGAGAGCCCTCTCAGGCTAAGGAGGCTAAGCCTTAGTCAAAAGATTGGTTTGAAACAGTTACTTGAAGTCTTCCTGGTCTGCAGCCTTCCAGGGCTTGATTTTGAGATAACATTTTGGTGCGTCTGCCGGGATTCTGAAGATTATTCATTCCCGAAATCAATGGTTGAACTTCTGAAGGTAACAGGAGCTCAGACATCTTTTTGAGGCTGCAAAACTACCTTGGCGACTCCACACATCAAATAACAAATTGGAAGGTGACTCCACTGCTAGAAGATCAGTAGCTTGATGAAGTTTCAAGATGAGTTCCACTGCAAGAATGAATGCCAGGTATGCTCCTATGAATCGGTCTCATATCCCTGGTTTTCCAAATCCTATGCCAGAGGTTGATTGGTTAGATGATCTTCTAATATTCAAAGATGAAAAGAAGGATAATGCTGCTCTTCATTTGGTTAGGTTCCATATGCATGTACGCAATCTTAAGGTTCAGTTCCCTGAAGATTGTCTCATGAGGATGTTTATGACCACTTTAGAAGGAAAAGCATGGTCTTGGTATAAAAGTTTGAAAAATGGTTCAATATATTCGCTTGCTAGTTTTCATGATGAATTCTATGAGATGTATAAAGAATGTTATCCTTCCTTATTGCTGCTTAAAGATTGCTGTAGGCATTCTTTAAATCTTATTCAGTACTTGGAGGATTGTTATGATGATGATGAATTTATGGATAAAGAAATTTTAGAGGTTCTTCATAACAATGCATTTCAGCACCAAGAAGAAAGTATAACATCTCATGAAACGCAGCATGTAGAGCAGCAGGGGTCTACTTGTGAAAACCATGTTTCATCCTTTGATATGAATGAAGAGATGCAACAGTATTCTCAGTCTTCGAATCATAATGAAGATAAAAATGATTGCAAACAGCAAGAAGAATTACTGGAAGATAGCTTTTACGACCCTCAGGCAGAGGAAAGGGTTGGTTTTTTATGTCAAACTTCTCAGCAGCTTACATCAATAAATGATCATAAGAAAGAGGAAAATTACATTGTTTGTAGGCAGCCTTCAGAAAAGCAGTTCGATAGCATATCAAAAGAATCTTGTGTGGTTGAGAATCAGTTGTCTAAAGATGTAGAATGTTATGATGATCATCAACATAACCATGTATTCTTTGGCCCTATAAGCGAATATATGGACAAGTTCTGCACTCCGGTCTTTCATTTTCATTTGCATTATGAAGATCAAGTATATTATGAGTTGATGTGGTCATCTCACTACCATGGTTATTTTGAGGTCGGATGCAGTCAAGAGCCTCAAATATCAGAGAAGACAATTGATTGGCTTTATTGGAAATATCATGTTGCTTGAGCTACAAGTGGAGCTTGCAGCTGATAGGGTAGGTAGGTAGGAAAGTGAAAATAAGCTCAAGGTTGACTGAGCATTTTTTTTTTTTTTCAGTAGTGGTAGTTTTCTTTTTCCACAGTGATCATCAAGCTTAAGCCGGAGGTAAAGGCCCCAGAAGTTGGAAAGGGATGTTTGTCAAGCAAATTTCCGTTTGTAATAAAGAAGACAAAGCACTGGACCTGCATGTTCTTAGTGTACTACAAGAGCACACTATCCCAAGTGGAGCCACTGTTATCACTCAAGAAAAATTTCTAAATTGATCACATCAGTTCGATTGTTTGTCAAAGGGTTGATTTCGTAGCGCATAATTCATATTTTGCACTGGCTGCGCTACGAAATTGGGGATTTGTTCGAATCCATAGCCAATGTTTCACAGCTGTCTCCTATGGATTCTGTGGGAATATCTGACTCAACATGTCACAGTGCTGGATCTTATCATCAATATACAAATAATACTGCTGTGTTTCATTCTCAAGGTTTTTCCTATAATCCCACTACATTGGCCGAAGTTCTGGTATCCAGTGGAGGTCAATATCCTAGCATGCCTATTGTACAGAGTTCTGCTTCCCTCCAGAAATCCGCATCTAGTAAGAATCTCACAGGGGAACATACATCAGGTTACCTAAATTTTCCGTCATCAGATTGCCAAAGAAGGAGCTATACATGGTAGTATCTTTGATGAAAATCCAGAATACATCAGGCAATGGCTGCAAGAATTGGAGAGAGAACTTTTTAGTGATATTGATGAAGCAAGTATCATTAGCCCCGCTCAAAGCACATATATTGAAAGGGAATGGGAAAACACAATAGAAAACCTCCTGTATAAGGATTCCCCTATGCATTCTCTGATGGAGAGCACAACCTTGAAGGATTATTCTAATGGAAGCATAGATTATCCCAGTGTTGCAAATATCTCTGATTCACGTTCTGTTTCACAAACTAATTCTTTGCAACAAGAAGCATATGCATCAACTGGTCACCGGCAAGATAATGTTCATACAGGGAGCTCTTCCAAACAGCTGTTAGTTCAATGTGCAACTGCAATATATGAAGGTAAAGAAGAAATGGCATCACATATAATCACAAAATTGAGAGAGACAGTCTCAATTCAAGGAGACTCAAATTCAATGGAATTTCTCGGTGAAATTTATGCAAGAGGTTCTGGAGTTGAGAGGAATTTTACCAAGGCACTAGAGTGGTTCAAGGCTGCCTCTAGGCGAAATCGTTTTTCTGCATATAATGGCATTGGATATTTGTATATGAAGGAACATGGAGTAGAAGAAAAAAAAAATTATACAAAGGCAAGAGAATTCTTCAAAAAGGTAGAAATAAATTTATGGCTGTGAAAAGTTATTGTCTCCCACTAGATGTTTATTCCCTGAAATCGATGAGGAATTCAATGTAGGTGTGTATTGCTGAGTTATATATACACTGGGTCTCTTGAAGGTAATATATCCGGTGAACGCCCCGCAGGAAAATCTCTGGGAGTTGCAAAAACTGAAAATTGGACCGGATGGGTGCATTATCTCATATAATATGTGTAAGAAATTTAATTCTGAAGCACGTGAGGATGCAACCGCCACTGATAGAGCGTGGCTATAACAGTCGGTATATGTGTGAGGAACTGAAGGGCGCCTTTTTGGACAGGTCTCAAGTCACAGACAGAGTCATTTCTGTCATTAAGGCATCTCAGAAGGTCGATCCTGCCAAGGTTTCTATGGCTGCTGATTTTCAAAAGGATTTGGGATTAGATAGTTTAGACACTGTTGAGCTTGTAATGGCTCTCGAGGAAGAGTTCGCTTTTGAGATTCTAGATAATGAAGCTGATAAAATCAGCTGAAAATGACGACCCCAATGGTCATGGGCATTACAATCTAGGAGTGTTGTACTTTAAAGGACTGGGTGTGAAGAAATACATTAAAGTAGCTTCCAGGTATTTTATAACAACAGCTAATGCTAGTCAACCAAAGGCCTTCTATCAATTAGCAAAAATGTTCCAGAAAGGGATTGGTCTGAAAAAAGATTTTAAGATGGCCACTACATTCTATAAGCTTGTTGCAGAGAGAGGACCTTGGGGATCCTTGTTGCGATGGGCATTAGAGTGTTACTTGAAAGGGCAAACAGGCAGAGCTTTGCTATTGTACTCGACAGTTGCTGAGCTGGGATATGAGGTTGCACAGAGTAATGCTGCATGGATTCTTGATAAGTTTGGGGAATATGATATATGCATAGGAAAGTCAGGTTTCTGCAGTGATGTTGAACGACATCAACGTGCACACACCCTTTGGTGGCATGCATCAGAGCAGGGTAATGAGCACGCGACACTTTAAATTGGGGACGCCTATTATTATGGATGAGGTACATGTGGTTCCAGCACATATGTTTCGTAAAGTCATTAGCATTACAAAGTCTCATTGTAAACTTGGGCTTACAGCTACACTTGTCCGAGAGGATGAGCGCATTACTGATTTGAACTTCTTGATTGGGCCCAAGCTATATGAAGCCAATTGGTTAGATTTGATGGAGGGAGGAGTTCAGATGTTTGTGTCTCAGGTAGTCATAGCAATAATATTAGGGATTAAATTCGGAGCAAATGGAAACAACTCGCATTTTGAGCATTTTTATAGAGGACAATTAGGGCGGTGCCGATGTTACACAAATTCAGAAGCTTGTCCTATATGGGAGCATCGGTGCTCACTGTGCTATTCTAGCTGCTAGATCACCTGTCTTTGAAAATGTGTTTGCTCATGACTTGAAGGAAAAGGAATCATCGACAATTAATATCGATGACGTATCTATTGATGCATGCAAGGCTGTTTTGAGCTATATATATATATGGATGTCTTACTCCTAATGAGTTTTACACACACAGGTTGGCTCTGCTTCGAGCAGCAGATAAATATGACATCGGTGATTTGAAGGATGCATGTGAAAAAAACCTGCTCAGCGATATCAACTGTAAAAATGTCCTTGACAGGCTCCAAGATGCATCATTGTATCGGTTGCCAAAGTCTTTTAGAAGTCTGGATGTTTGAAAAAGTATTGCGAATGTTTCTAAGAAAATATTTTATGCCCAGAAAATTGCAAATGCATGGATTGTAAGAACTATGAAGCCAGAGAGAGGAATTGCGGGCACGGTTTCCTGGTGTACCTGGAGATTTGGTTAACTCTTTCTTGTATGTTGCAGAAGAGGTTAGAGGTATTCTTGCACAGCTGGGTTATGCGAAGTTGGATGATATTATTGGAAGAATAGATTTTCTAAGACCAAGGCGCATATCCCTCATGAAGAATCAACAACTGGATCTCAGTTATCTGCTTTCTAGTGTTGGACGACCAAAATGGAGCAGCACATCAAGGACCGACAAACAGGGGCAGTTTCCTATGTTTCAGAGTAACGGAAAAGATGTGTCATTGAAGATCAAACATGAAGCATTAAAGGTCCATCATAGCCACCGCCAGAAGGGAACCAGATGTCAAAGAACGAAATTGATTGTAGACCAAGACTGTCACGGTGTTAGAATCCTAGTTGATTTAGATATCTAAAAACTCCAGTCAACAGTCAGTTGTATTTATTAGTTAGTTAAATAGTTGATAAGTGTCATTATAGGTAGTTATCGAATTCCCCTCATGCTGGAGGAGGAAATTCGATCAGTTAGAATAAAAACTCTATATATAGCTGAAACAGCAAGGTAATGGGGGTTGGAAATTTTATAACAGAGTACTGTTTTGGCTTATGTAAAGACAGAGTTTCAGTAATATAATTTGGCTGCTTTTCTTCTCAAGATTCATGAAGGATTTGCATGTTCAGAATGTGTGATTTGATTCTTTCCTTAATGTCTTTTACAGTTGCATAGATGTGTAATCACTCAGAATTCACTGATTGTGCTCTGATTTCCTGTATGCATTTATGAACTGTGGTTCTATATGAGTTGTGTTCTGAACATCCAAATGCTAAATGCCCTGACTTCTATGTAAAGGCAGTATCATTATTTACTGAAGTATGATTGAATCCATAGGCCCAATGGAAACTTATGTAATGTTTGTCCAGCCTTCATATTTGTCACTGTTATTTCACAAGAGTTAGCCATCTTATTCTTAATCAAAATCAATAATCCTTTGAGAGAGCCCTCTCAGGCTAAGGAGGCTAAGCCTTAGTCAAAAGATTGGTTTGAAACAGTTACTTGAAGTCTTCCTGGTCTGCAGCCTTCCAGGGCTTGATTTTGAGATAACAGAGTCACAGACATCTGCAAAGCAGGGAAAAACATAGTAAACATGAAAGGTGTTTGAAAACTAACACACCAAACCACACTGCACAAAAATGAATGACACACTAATGTACACAAGTAACCATGCAAGATGACCTAAGTATAGTACTTTTTGAGAGAGTCCATGCTTGGAATTGGGTAATCAATCAACACTGATGAACACTGGAGTTGTACCATTGACATGATGAGTAAGCATCGACTTGGCCAAATAATAGAGTAGAACTCATATAAGGCTTTGTCCCCATGCCCCCTGGGTGAGGGAGGGTTACAAGTCAGATGAAAACCCCATTGAAATAATGGGAAAACGGTAAAAACTCGAGGAAGGAGAAAAAACCTAAATCCATGAGGGGATAAAGGTGCCCTCAGGTGAAAAATCTTGAAAATGGCAGGCGAAATTGACATGTCAATAGGCAACGGAGAAGAGAACTGCTCAAGACACATGGACATGACGGCTGGGCTAGGAAAGAATGAGGAACGATGATGAGTACCATTCCATGGTGGTTCCTCCAGAGACATTACTTCCATGATACTCTCATCAACAAGAAAAGTCTCTGCTAAGGGATCAGGAGATTCTGAAGCACCAAGCCTTGAGGATTAAGAATACGTATCGAGAGATGTCCTCGAAACAGGAAAATCAGAGGATACGAAACTTACAACGAAACAATTTCCACATAATTGATTTCGACAAGACTAAGTGGCATAACCTAGCCCCAGGTATCAACAAGATCTGGTGAAGGTATGACCCAAGGATCAGATTTGACCAAGATCATGTTGACTGAGGCAACATGAGGAGGTGGGAGAAGAAAAATTCCCATCAAGGCAAAATCTTTAAAAAGTCCTGCCCCCACACTCTCATATGGAGCAACAGTGTGCTTGACATATAGAACATTGCCGTTTGAGGAGGAAGAGGCAAAAAAGGATAGTTAGTCAACTATGATGATCTTCCCTTGATTGGGAAAATGAATCACGCGGAACAGGGAGGAGGCTACAACATGCATGGCATGGGTCTATCTCCATTTGAGTAGAAGATTATAATTGAGATTAGCGTCAACAATCTCCACCTCGACATGTATTGTCTTGCCCTTGAAATTAATGGAAAGGTAGGGTAAGACACCGAATGGTCTCAAATCGTGCCCGTCGAAATCTTCCAATGTGTTACGGGACTGGTTCAAAGTAGGAGAACCAATTTCCTTCCAGCAAGCAAATGACATGATGCAGGTAGAAGCACCTTCATCGATGACGGTCCTATGAATGGTTTTCTCATTGATGGTTACCTGAATGAGAAAGGTAGTCTGATGAGGCAGTCACGGAATGTGGTTCTCTAGATCAAAACATATCAAATTAGAATAAGTAGGATCAATGCCTGCAATAGCCAACAGTAATGATTTTCGTTGAGATAGACATCTTTGGAGTACCTCGAGAGTAGACACAGCTGATGGAGCCTGAGCCAAATCTTCAACAATATTATAGTGTTGATTGGCTCGAGCATTGGGATTGTACGAGGACTTACTTAGCACACCTCGAGAAGGAGGTTGAATGGCAGAATCAGGGTTAGCGTGCTCAATATGAAGAGGGTTGGAAATTGGGGGGGGGGGGGGGGCAAAAGAGGAAGGGGTGGCCTCTTTCTCTTTCTGACTGTCAGAGCAGGAGTTTGATAATATTTTGATCTAGTAGCCACATTAATAGGCGTACTCATCATGAACACTTGTGATCTTGAGGAAGCAGACGATTTAGGTTGGTCTACCATTTGAGTCTGCGAAAACGGAAATGACTCTTTCAGGATAGCTGGGGTCCCTTTGAGCAAAAGACTAACTTTAGATTGTCGGGGACAATAATTAGTATAGTGATCCTCCTCATAAATGAGGCATAGATACTTAGGCTTTTGTTGTGAAGAATCACCAACAGACAACTTAAAGGACCCTATTTTGGGGCATCAGCTTTACCCTTGCCTTTGCCTTTCTTCTTACCTTTCGAGGATTTGTTCACTGTGGTAGACTGAGTAGCGTGGACCTCTAAGGTTTTACTAGGGCTAGGTGGATTCTGGGAGGGACTATTGGAAGCATTGCTTGAGACAAACTTCTGTTTGGAAGAAGATTTCATAGGGGTCTGGGAGATTGAACCAATTACTCCATGAAAAAGAGGTGTAGCCTATGATTTCAATGCCGTTGGATTGGATGATGGCCTCTGAGCATCGGGTAACAACTTATACAAAGTGCCAGACTGAGAATAAACAAGATCTAAGTATTGGGCATGAGAAATGGCTTATTCTTAGGTAACGCATCCACCCATAGCTATATCGCGAGCAATTGGAGCGACGAATGACTTGGTAAACCATTTGGTTAGCAGCTAATCAATAATCTCAAATTTGATCAGGCGACGTCTACGTCTCCATTCATGGATGTTGTTGTGGTAAGTTAAAATAAATTAGTCCAAAACAAAAATGAAAATATTTTTTAAAAAATGTTAAGCTAGGATATGGACAAAAAGAATATTGAATAAAAATGTTAGGAAATATTTTGATAAATATGTCCATATCAAAGAAAATGTTAGAATAGATGACCTAAAAAATGAATGCAAAAATAAAATGATAGGTTAGAGAGAAAAGAAAAAATCAATAAACTTTGGAAGTGTTGCAAATCTAAATGCCACTACTTTTACTCTAATTCACTTTTGAAAATAATAGTTGTGTGCAGTTTGTTTAGATGGCACACTAGTTTATTTAATCCAATTATACAGTTTAATCATAATTGGATTTGTTTTAAATTGATTGTCATAGGTAGAAAATAAAATTGGCTCAACAATTTAATCTGAGCCAATGGAGAGAATAAGGTATAGAGGTAGATTATTCATGAAAAGAAATATTGGGTTGCTAGCTTAAATGCACTCTGAAAAATAAGTAAAAAAATGTTAGGATAAGTAAAGGGTAGGTAGAAGAAAGGTTGTAGAAATACAAGGTTGTTAAAGCATAAGCACATTTATCATGCTTGATCCAATGTTTCAGTGTACAGGAGTAGTTATGAAAGTGAAAAGATGTTCACTAGCTGATTTGATTAACTTCCCCTCATTTCATTTCACCCCCCCACTACATACTTACTAATTTCCCATTATCCCATCATTTCTTATGAAAATACCCTTTTCCCTTCATTTTCACCCTTGCCCTTTGGTTTCATGCATTTTCCAAGAAAATTACCCTCCAAACTCATTTCCCTACCCCAAAACCCCTTTTCCCTAGTGTGAAATCCTTTCCCCTTGAAAAAATACCCTTTCCCCTCATTTTAACCTTTTTCCTTAATTTAAACCCTTTTCCCTAGACATTTCCCTTTGAAAATCATCCCTTGCATTACTTAATTAACTCCACCATACGCCTAAAAAACCCATAAAACCCCTAGGTTTTGTGTTCCCCCCACATTACTTAACAAACCTCTGCTATATTCACATTTTCTCGATATATAAAAACTTTTAACCCACCCCCTTGGTGTGGTTAACAAACCCCGCCGCATTGAACCCTGGTCCCACTCCATAAACCTATTCATTATATTTTTAACCTGCTTTATTCATTAATTAATTACAAATCCATTATAATTATCCCTTGGGCCCCACTAATCTCTACCCTATTTCCCTCCGTGCATTTCCACCACACGACAGTTTTTGGATCTTGCACCCCCAGATCTGACGGCGCGCATTCATATCGCGTTGATTTCTTTTTTGAGCTTTACCCGCCTGAGAGCACGTGAGATTCGTGGTTTTGCTCAAGCCCCTTTTGGTTACGTGGCAAATTTATGTGAACTCGCGTGCTCTCATGGAAAACCTGCCCGACTGCCAAAAGCAGTGCAATGAACCTTAATACCGCTTCCCCACATGGGCCGAAACCATCCACTGTTCATTATGAAATTCTGCGCCAATTCTAGCCGTTACTCGTTAAAATGCCAAAGACCCTCGTTTTCACTCTTTTCGCTCATTTTTCATTGAAAGCCACCTAAGCCTTCCTGCGCCGCCTTGAGCATCTGCAACCCAATTCCACCATTGTTTACCTCCCGAACATGCTCTAGACTCTGTCCACAAACTTTCATGTTCCCTGAAACCATTATCACCTCCCTGCCATCCTGTGTTTGTATTAATAAATTGTTTTATTTTTCAGGTGATTAGAAGGACAAAATCTTGGATAAATAGTTTTGATACTAGTTCCAAAACCTATTTACTCCAAGATTCGCAAAGAAATCTACTCAAAAGGCTTTATTCAGAAGGAAAAGACAATTATACATAGAGCAAAAGAAATCATTTACACAGAGGCAGTAACTACTAAAACATAGATAAATCAACAACAACATATCACATTTTCACATGAAGTCAAACAGGTCTTTAGTGGAATTCACTTTTACTAAAGACATAAATGCAGGATAAGAGTAAAAGATACCAGATGATGTGATTTATTGTGACTGGTAAAAGTAAAATAAGGTGACAAAGCATTCATGGTAAAAGACTAAATAGAGGAGACAGATAAAGAAATACAAGTAAAAGTGTATCAGATGAAAGGTCATCAGTAAATATGACATCAAGCATGAAAATTGAACAACATTCATCTTTTGGAGGAACAGTCAGCCAACTTCAACAATTTTCAGTTTTTCAATGATAGTCACCAATAGCGCAGTATCAAAAGAGTGCCAGATCAACTAGCAGCGTTTATTTTGATTTTATAATAATATATTTTTGTAAAAATAGTTTAGGATATTTTCTTAGTTCTACTATTGTATAAATAACTCTCTTCACGAGTTATTAATGGTTGCACCCTTGAAGAAGCATTTCTAAACATTTGATGAACTTGACTTTTTTGGATCATTAATACAAAGCAAAGGATTCTGAATTCTGTTTTACACAGTTTGTGTTCCCTGTAAGTTTTTCCAGTATTCCTCATGTTTTTCTTCATATTCTTATGTCTTACAAAGATAAATAGGTAGGAATAATTGGGTTTCAATCTATTCCTATAAGCTTCTGAAGTGATAATCTATAAAGAGAATGAATTAATGGACTATTTGTTTAATTAATTCCCTCTGAATCAATAAATCATCAACATCTTTTATAAGCTTAAGAATGTTCTCTTAAACCTTTTGAACATAGTTTAAAGGTTTTCATACTTACGATTATTTAATTTTCAATTTGAAAACTCCGATAATCATATTATTTCCATGTTTCTGCTCGCCACCATACAAGCTATATCACTGTATGAAATTTTATAGCAGCCCTATGCTTTGACATTAATATTATTCACAAGGTTAGGAATTACAGTGTTACATATGTTTCATACATTGGTCCTCCAAATTAAAACAAAACCCCCAAAACAATTATCTTAGATGCTCTGGCATGATAGATGACCATTATCATCTTAGAGATATGACAGATGTGATCAGAGATGTGCATCACAATATCTTGCTTGAGCGATGTAAGCAAATAGGTTCCAGTTTCATAGCGAACTGGAAACTGGAAATGCGTGAGGAAAGCCATGGGTAAAGGGTTGAATTCATGATAAATACTTCGAGGGAGCTCGATTTACCACTTGGCTATAGCACCTGTAAGGGTTCATTGGAAAAGACGAATAGAATCATCAACATAGGAATTCGAAGAGCACCATAGGTGATATGTCATCACATAGGCTTGAGGATCTTCTTTTTCTTTCCCATTGAACTTTGGACAATCACTTGGGATCTTGGATGGGACTGAGGCCAATATGGTGAATGAAGAATTAAATCATTCGTGAGTTGAGACACATCTAGAAACTCTAGTGTAGCCAAGAATGACAATTGAGTATTGAAAGGAATTGGAGGTCGATAAGAGGGTCCAATCGGAGGAGCCCATCCCTGCTGGTAAGAATTTTATCCCCATAGTGGAGGGTTTTGGACATATGGCATTTGATTTTTCCTCCATTATAGGTTACCTTGGCCGTAGGGAGGATTGTGACCTTGAAAACCTTGAATCTGTCCGGCCATAGGTTATTGATAAGAAACATATGGGTTAAAAGGCTATTAAGCCTATTGACCTTGGACACATGGATATTGCACCTGTTGTCCCTAAACATACGGGTTTTGAACCTGCTATCCTTGGACATAAGGATTCTGCACTTCTTGTCCTTGGACATAGGGATTTTGGACTTGCTACCCTTGGACAAAAGGATTCAGAACCTGTTGCCCTTGGAAATTAGGATTTTAGGCTTGCTGCTGCAGGGCTTGACCCTAACCTTGTCCTTGCAAGGGTTGGCCTTGTTTATATGTATATAAGGGTTGCTGCTACCGGGGTTGGCTCTGATACTGCAAGGGTTGACCTTGCAGCTGCAAATTCTGTCCCTGTGGCTACAGAGGTTGGCCTTGTGAAGACATAGGTTGGGAGGTTTGCTGAGCATACTACATCTACGGTTGCATGGTTTTCTGTAATTGTTGCGAGGGTTTCCCCTGTGGTTGTTGCAGGTGCCCTTGCTTTGGCATCATCTGCCCTTACTGCTACACGGAATTCCCTTGCTACAACAAAGGTTGCCCTTGTTGCTACAAAGGCTATCCTTGCTACTAAAAGGGTACTTAAACAGTTCTCAGATTAAGACCTTGAAAATTTCCGAACTGTATCTAGCCATAGCCACTAGGAAAAGTGGACAGACTAGGCTGAACATATTGTCCAAGCTAAAGGACGTAAGGCGACTTGACCATTCCTTGGGAACCATATGGAACATAAGGTGCTTGGTACTAAACCTGAGCCTCATAAGGCTACTGATACTGGAAATTTCTTGACCGAGACAGACCAATGGGATTTTGGACCTATTGGTACTAGACATTGCTTGATCCAGCAAGACCAGCAGGGTTTTGAAGAGAACTAGAAGAAGGATGGTTCAACCCAACCATGTGAGGTTATGAGCTGCTCACATTAGTTGTGCCTGACACAATAAAAACACTTAGATTCTGCCCCCCAGGTGGTGGTGCAACTTTTCCATTGACTGGAGGGGTTGAAGAACTGACAACAACATGCCTCGAGACCATCGGTTGAACAGGATGGGTGACTTCGACGGATGAGACAAGAGGGTTCAGAATGGTGGGTTGCACTGGGACTGAGGTAACTACAGAAAGCATCATCTGTTGGGAGGTTGAGTTATGAATGAACAGACCTATGGTAGGCATAGCGTTAGACTCCCAAACAGGGTTGTGATAGAGTGATGAGGCACTAGGTGTACCTAAGACCAACTGTGCTAAAGTCACATAATTAGGTGGAAAATCCTGATAAACACTGATGGGAATGCTCCCTATGTAGGGGAAACCTTTTGGAGGAAATTGATTCTCTTCCTCTTCAAAAATGTGTGGAGATCTTTGCCTTCGTTTCCATAGCTAGGAACAAGTGATGACGAACGACCGAAGATGTATGAGGGGATAATTCCAAAGGAACACCCGGCTTATCGTACAGACTATATGGAAGCTACGGTGATATCACAACTGGGTCGAACAAAGGATTCAAAACTAGTCCAAGATGACCTCCAGTAGTCGACGAACTCTCAGGAGTCTGGTCAGGATTTTCTAGAGATTCCGGGCGATTATCAGAAGGTGACTCAATATCTGAAGTAGGTGGAGGACGAGATGACAAACGTTGAATGCTCAGAATGATTCTGAGTTCAACACCTTGGTCCTTGAGTGACTCTGGTAATTTAGAAAAAGGCTCCTTAGACAATCTTTCAGATGGAGGAGAGGAAGAGGAACTAGGTGAACCAGATGGTTCAGCCATGATGACCTCGTCTTAGTTAATAGGAAAAGAGAGATAAATTTCAAGGCTTTAAAATGTACTTTAAGTAAAACTCATGATTTGTTCTAGAAAATACTAACATGATGTTATAAGATCATGGGAAACAATTTTTTGAGACACATAAATAAACTGGTGCTCTTTCATGTTTTAAGAGTCGAGAAAGAAGCAAAGATGACTCTATAAATTTCGATTGGAAACGAGCTCAAAAGGACAAGCGCTCGAATGATATTTTAAGTTTAACAAGTCAAAAAGATCAAATGACTACTCCGAATGATCTAGGTAAAAAGGATTACCAGGAAATCGTGAATTGCAGAATACCTCCTGGTGAACTGAGAAGTACGGGTAGGCAATCTCTGTGAATGTTGTGTTCGGTGTATCATGTTTGCAAGGCGGTAGACTCGGCTTCCTATGGATAAAGGGTTGCAGCCTAGAGGGGTCTCCCTTTATATACTCGATGGTATGGGGAGCACAAGTCCGTACTAGCGTTGTCTAGTGTGAAGCTCACGACAGCTACTAGGTTTAAAGATGCTATAACATGTCTCTAGCCTAGACCTTCTAGATGTGATTGTTAGGTTTCAAATTCACCTTAGGTTAATTGAGTTCATTTTAAAGTTTGTCTTGAATTATGTCTCGGTTTTCAAGCCTTAGCGATGTGACTCGAAAAGTCCTAAATGCAGCTAAATGAGACAAGACCCTTTCAATTCGATGAATTGTCTACACTAGAGAGGGTAGAAAAGATTCAAATAAAAACAACCAAGCAACCGAAATAAAAATGATTTTTCACTACTTCACTTTCTGAAAAAATAAAATAACGAAAAATTCATTCCAATTCCTAGTTTCCTAGCAAGTACACTCTAAACAATCCTTTCAAAAGTAAAGAGAATTCTTTTTTCTTTTCGAATTCAAATGCAATCCTAGTCTTCAATGATGCTAACTAACGTAACATATTGACACAAAAAACTAGAATTATGTACTTTTCATGAAATGACATAATGAATTTCTCATAAAACACTTCAATGAAAAGTTTCGAGACAATCAATTCTCAAGCAAATGAAAAACACAAAAAGAGAATCTCTTTCAAACTATTGACGCAATGACTCTACCAAAAACAAGAAAAGCAATGTGATCTATGTTGGAAAAGAGATGTTTAGACAAGCAAATGAAACTTTTCAAACTTATGTAATGGATACCAAAGCAATAAGAGGACTATAAACGAAATGCTAGTAGTAAATTCACCAACAACTTGACTCACTGAGTTCACAATCAATTGAATGGATGACAACCTAGATTCCCTAGGGTTACAAACCATCCACAACTCAAGAATTCAAGTAAAAAAAAGGCAATTCAACTAGCAAATAAACCAAGTGAAATGCATCTTTCCAGTCAGGGAGAACACAGTCTAAACGAGCCACAAGGCAGAAATCAAGAGAGCAAGACACATTGGCCAAGATCTGGGGTGAACCCTAATCTTCACTTACAGGCATCATGTGACTGCCTAACTAACAACAAGCACCAGAAGGGGGTCGAAGTGACTATTTCTGAGCATATCGTGTTGATCGGAGCGACTAGCAGTGAAATAAGCGCGCTGAGCAAGGATGCAAAGAAAAAATAAAAAATTTCAAAAATTGAGACCAGACTTGCTACTGTGAATTTCAGACCTAGAGCAGTAAACAAAGCAAAGCAGAAAAAACTAAAGGGAAATGGCGAAACTAGAAAAGTTCACAGAAAACCATGAAATTCCAAGCAAGCAAATAGAAGGATTGGTCTCCCTAGTATGGTCGCCAATTTGTGGTGAAGTAAAATTCTAAGTGTGGACACAAACAATTCCTCTAGCCTGAGAGCGGGACTAGCCACAAACAAGACATTCTATGGAAGATTTCCTCAAGTTAGAACCAATTAAGAGGGCCTACCTCTTAGTATGCTTATCCCATTTGGTGATGGCCTTGCTTCCTCAATCAAGCTATCTCCCGTTTCCTTCTTCGAGCACTTGAAATAGGTAAATAACAACAAACAACAACCATGATAATAGAAAACTTGTATTCAAACTACTTAAAAACTCAAGAAACATTAAGCCATAAACATGTGAGATGACATAGTATGTAGGAAATCAATTGATAGTTTCATATATATTAAATCAAGAAGATATTACAACCATTATCTTGACGTTGTTGTTCTACTTTGACAAATCTAGGTTCCCACACACTTCCGTTAGCATTCCATGATGGCCTCAACAATGGTAGTTTTAAGGCTCTTCCCTTTAGTCTTCACAATAAACCAAATTCACACTTCTCCTTCACACACAACTAGAGATCTACAATTGTGAATAACTTTTTGATTATTCCACAATCAAAACTTTAACCAGAGCCTAATTAGAACTAAAAGATAAGACTAGCTTGTGCTTGGGAAAAGTGGAGGTTTATATAGCATAGATGGAAGAGAGATGGCTCTTCTTCTCATGGGAGAAGGTATTATCTCTTGAGGTAGTTCCATCCTAATAGGGGAAAGGAGCCCATACTGACCTCCTCTACTCCATCCGACCTAACCATTTACCAAACTTCCGTTACGAAGCTTCTAGAGCTAGAAGCTTCGACTCATTTAAAAAGCTTTCCAAAAGAGGATCGACGCAACTGGAACAAAGCTCAGTTGCTCTAGTTGGCACTAGGGACAGTTATAATCCATGCATATTGGCGCGAGGAGGACACAGGTCATTAGTGTCAGTCTTGTAAACTGGAAAAAATAGAAGATTTTTGGGAAATGATGCAAAAGGGAATTGTTCTACACATGAAGAGGGACACAATGGGAATTTCTTCATGAAGGGGAAGCATGTAGGGTTCACTGTAGAGGTCCTCCAGGATCATGGAATGGGGAGTATAGGGACAGTGAAAAAATGTTGTGTAACAATGACCATCACGGTTTTGAGCCTCATAAGAGAGATGATTCTTAAATTAGGGTTTAAGAGCTCAAGGCATTTTCCAATCAATGTCTTAGGAATGATCTGAACTGCATATATGAAGAGTACATTGCATTATGGTCATGTTTCAGGGTATGTCACAGGGAAGTGCAGGAGGTGTGACAAAATACTATGTAACAACCCCCTCCTCCAGATCAATCGTATGATCAAACACTTTTTCTGAGGGATGACGTGGAGGAATTTCTCCAAAAACTGCCTGATGTATCTGTAAGATTACTAAGATGTTTAGATGATGCTGCCATGTTTTAGCCCCTATTCTTGTCTATGAAATCCTACACTCCACTACCCATGCAACATCTCCTTTTCGTAGATCTACCTCCATCCTGTTCGCTATCACAAGTTAAGGTGGGTAGGAATGCATGCCCCTCAACACCACCTTCTTCCCATCAGGCCCTATGAAATCCATCTCTATCGCCCTGTAATATGTAGTATAATGCGCAATAAATTATAATCACTGAACACCCAACACCAAATTAGTGTCTGGCATGTTCACCACGAAGAAATCATCGATAAATGTGTAGTTCCCCATCATCAAATTGCTATGGCATAAAATGCACGGGATGAAAACTACCCTCGAAAGTCTTCCCGGGACCTTCGACAGAACTTAAGGTTGTATGAAAAAGCTACCTGTTACACACATGTTTATCTATCAGACATATATCGACAGGGTATGGAAAGAGGATCACCTTTGGTTCTTTCTAGATTTTCTTGGGGATCTTCGTGTGGCAAGAAGAACTCCTTATAGCTGGCTCCAAGATGATTCCTGCACAAAAGAACAAAGCAAACCAATCACAACATACACCTCTGACAATTAATGTAAGAATCCGTAACAAACATGTATAAATGTATAAATTATCTACTCAACAAAACAAGCATTGGAATGAACAAATAAATGCACAATATCACCGAAACTTTGAAGTAGGGAACACAACCGCAGTCCTATATTCTGAATGAAAGGGTGATTACAACAACCCTGTTGTATCAACCTTCCTTATCCCTTCTTCCTCTCTCTCTCTCCTTCTTTCAGCTAGCTCCTTTAATAATATGACAGTTTCACAATAGCACTATGGGCTATCCTTCTAAATGCTCTAACCCTTTTGCAATGGCCCTCTCGTTTCTTATGTAGCAATCGATTTAGGGCTGCCAAACTCCACCTATAGTTCATTAGGGCAAAAACCATGAACCTACCCTGTTTACAAGCTTTTTCCCATTTGCCTCCATTCTCAGAATAGAATTTCTCCAAATATCTTGATTTTTGGAGTTTCCTTGCTTTTCTTGCATAAATATAGGGATTTAATATCTAGATATTTATTGGCATATTCGTTGGCAGAACCTCTTGAACATCACTTAAGTTCACTAACGCTCCCCTTGGTCTAACAACAAGAGTTAGCAGGTTGACTAACGCTCCTTTATGCTTGGTAACAAGCTTTATAAAGCAGGTTGTCAGTGTACAGAGAGCGTTAGTGTGGATTCTGGGCCTGCAACTGTGGTCATGGATCTAGTCATCTTGTCTTTCTCCTCTGAGTTGATTAGGAGGTCAATTTGTCCTATAACAGATGCCCCCTAAAGTATGAGATCAGAGGCAGAGACGATGGCCGAAATACTTTATGAAAAAACACTGTAATTCGCTGTCAAAATCTTTGTAGAGAGAGAGAAGTTTCGGGCGGTAAGGAAAACCTGATACAACAAAAGTACATATATATAAACTGCTAAAATCATGTCCTGAGTCGGGCATTCCCATGCTCAGTAGCTATGTCAGAGTAACTTTCTCCTTGGAGATATAACAATGTTGGCCACCAATATGGCACAGGGCAGATCCAGTGTCACAATAGATCATCCTGAAATAGTTGTCTCCAAAGAACAATATTGCAACTTGGGAGGGAAACAAGGCTGAATGATGCAAGGCTCTACCCAAGGTCTTGATTCCCGCTTCACCGAACAACATAGGTCGGTACATGTGATAAAATGAGTTGACGTTGAAAATGCACGAAATCATCTGATTACTAGCCAATAATGGAGACTGTTAACAGATGTGAGGAAGGCCACTGATAATGGTGATGGTCTCCAAGATGCACAGTGCAAACTAATGAGTGTGAAAGATTTTTTGTCATCAAACACTCGTATAATCGCTTAACCAGGAGCCAATAATGAAAACTCGTGATCAAGCACAAGGTAACCTGCCACTAATGTCTATAAGCACCAAGGCACTGCATGTGTTTCTGGGTTACCTTCCTAGATAGAGCGTTGAAGTCGATAGGAAGGAACTTGTCGAAAGGTAGGCAATGACGTGTCCTACATCAGTCAACACGAAACCAGACAAGGATGATTTTGTTTTTTGAAGAATCTTTTGAGCTTTTGGGTCTAAAAAACAAAGGGCATGATGAAAGGATATGTAGGGTTGGTTGATAGAGGAAACAAATAGGAACCCTTGAACAATAGAAGGCACGACAACGGTTTTAACCAGACAACACTAGACTCTTGAACACTACAGAGTGTTTAAGATACAGAGATGCAATTACATCAGGGTATATAGGCTAAAAACTCATAGGTTGGTAGGGTTCATACTGATAGGCTATCAAAATGAAGGTTTATTTGAGGGAGTGCCATGTTCAAGGGGATGAATGCTACCAAACCACTCTTTCGAATATAGGATATAGTTGTATTGTCCACTTTCCCCATCTGATTTTTTAATGAGTCTAGACGAGTAAACTCAACGATATTTTTCATGTTTAAAGACTCTAAAAATGATCACAAAAAAGAACGAATCTTTGCCCTATTTGATTAGTTTAATGAGTCCAGACAGGAAAACTCGTCGATTTTTTCATCTTTTAAGAGTTTGAAAATTATCGTAAAAAGAACTACTCTATATCTTGTCTGTGTATTTAAAGAGTCCAGACTAGACAACTCGGTGATCCTTTCATCTTTAGAGATTCTGAAAAGATCGTAAAGAGAGACTCCATGGTGGTCCTTTTGTCACAGTTGTTAACCGGGTGCGAAAAAAGGTCAATACTATACCCGGATCGGTTACTTTTCCATATTGTAATCTATTGAACCCGGATAAAGAGAAACCTTTTTCTAATAGATGTCAACCTCATTTTGTTACGAGTACGAGGCAATGGACTAAACTCGTGTTTTGTCGTGACACTTTAAGGAGCTCAGTAATAAAAACTTGGGATTTTTCATTTTTTAGCGAGCAAGAAAAAGTACCCGAAAGAATGCTGGGGTCATCTTTAGCATGTTTAACGAGTAGCAAGACATAGCTCGAGATTTTTTCAGTTTAAAGAGAAAGAAAAAAGTGCCTAAAAAGGATGCTCCATTGGTCTTTTTCAGTTTCTGAGCTGGAACTAGATAAAAAAAGAGGTGCTCAGAGCATCGTTTGCATATATTTAACGAGTGTAAAGGATGAAAAACTTGGGGATGTTTGTATTGTTTAAAGAGCGATAAAATATCCCTAAAAGTGCTTTACGGATTTGTGGTATATATGTTTAACGAGCCCTACTACAAAAACTCAGAGATGTTTATATTTTTTAAAGAGTAATAAAATGTCTCCAAAAGTGCTCTATCTATCGTTGCATAGATTTAACGAGCACAACGACAAAAACTCAGGGATGTTTATATTTTTTAAAGAGCAATGGAATATCCCTAAAAATGCTCTATCTATCGTTGCATAGATTTAATGAGCACAATGGCCAACACTCAGGGATGTTTATATTTTTTAAAGAGCAATAAAATATCCCTAACATTGCTCTATAAAGACTTGCATGCAACTTTTAATGCTTTTCATCCCTAAAAGTGCTTTCAGTAAAAACAGTGAAAAAGCAACAATTCCTATTATCTGGGTTCATGCGTGATAAAAAATCATGTAGAATGGACTATTTCCTCTTTAATGATTTTCAAAAAATCATGTCTCTCAAATTTATATAAGGATATGCTTTGAGCTTTCACATGCATCATTTTCACTATTTTGAAGTTTGTGAGAGCTAGTTGGAACTAAAAAGGAGCCGATTTTCCACGGACCATTGCAGGAGATCCGGGCAACCATTCGACGTGCCATCAGTCCTAGGTGAGAGCTAAAACCTTTCTCTATTCTTTATTAAACCTTTTTTAATTAGTTTTTTGGGTGGAAATTTGCAGATCTGAGGTGCCCTAGAGCCACTTTTGCGCACTAACGTCCTCTAGATGGCTAGTAGAGAGTGTTAAATGCTCTGTATGAGCCACTCGAGGGCATTAATCATCCCTGTGCAGCACTTGGAGGGGAATTAGGGCTGTAGGGCACATTTGAAACCCTCATGCATGGATTTCCTAAGTGATTTTGACCCATTTTGACTATTTTTAGGGTTATTTTGCACAGGTTTTAGGCTGAAATGACTCACCTATGGAGAGAACGGGCCCATGATAATGAGGAATTGCTGATGCAAAACGATCCAGCTTGCATACTTGCATTGCGTCGCTGCGGTTTTTTGAAGTATGCAAGGCTAGAGCTGATGAAAGGATAGGAGGATTTACTGAGATGGATCATAGAGTGCTAGGATGAACACGAGCAAGTGTTCAGGGTTGGAGATCAGGAGCTGGCGATTGAATGGGATGACATTTACTTTTTGATTGGTTTGTCGTGCTATGGGGCACAAGAAAACCTTACTGGTGGCAGGTTAGATCCACGATCGACATCAGAGCTGGTACAAATCTACTGCATCCCTTAGAGTGGACTAGTCAGCAACAGAGTCCCGCTAGAGAGGATTCGATCTCGGTTTATGAGGGCAGTTTTATGGTTGATTGTATGATTGGCAGGGTCAAAAAGTCCCCATGTAGCGAGAAATGCCCAACTATTGCTTGCTATTAACTATGTCCATCCCCAGATGTTCAACTGGTGTGAAGTAGTGCTTCGCCAGTTGAAGGCAGAATTGACAGCATGCAAGGCCCGTACCCAACACAGTTTTGGGTATGGTACTATTGTAGTCTCATTTTTCCTTGAGAGGGTTCTTGTCATGCACCCACGAGTGAGCTTAGGTCCCTTTGATCTGAGGGAGCCAAGGCAGGGTCACTGGTCATCACTTGATCCTCGCACAGGAGGAGGACCACTCTGGAACTTCTTTGACGAAGACTTCTTCTAGTGGCTTCGCAACCAGATTGTGATTGTTGACGACTATGCCTATAAAGGCATGGGCTTTACCAACGACCCAGACTTGATGCTACCACCCAGGACCAACTAGGGTCCTCAAGGTGAGAATAAGTTTTGATAGTACTTAAGTATTTTTGTACTTTTGAATGTATATTTAATGTTTTTTAACGATGAGATAAGAACTGAGATGAAACTTTTATGCTTTAACACAGATGTGGCGCTAGTGCAACATGCAGGCGAACCTCGCTATGTGCAACGAGGCGGCCAACTACATGCTGGAGGGGGCGATGCCGACAGTCTCCGCGAGGTTTTGAGGAACTTAGAGGGTTTGACTATGGGTGTTCCCCCCCTTCCTATGAGGGAGATTCCCGCTCATATGCAGCAACACATCGTTGGTGTACCTGAGCGGTTTCTGTTTCCTCTTTGGAGGGTAGCTAGAGCTATTTTAGCTTTTCTGGAGCAATAGGCTCATTTTAGCAAGTGTTCTGGCATAGCCATATGAGTGTTTGTAGCTGGGCTTTGAGCCATTTTGTACTTAAATCATCCAAGTTTTGGAATATTTTGATGTAAAAAACTGGATTTTGATATATATATATATATATATATATATATTTTTGCTATTTTGGTGGTGTAAATGTGTTTTAAAATGTTTTTGTGACAAATTTTTAACTTTAGTAAATGTTTTAATTCTCATGCATGCTGCTATAACAAATGAGACAAATTCCAATCTAATACGTAGTTAGCTAACGAATCAACAACTGTATTTAATTCTCGAGGAACATGTTCATATGTGATTATTTCAAATCGACGTTCCAAGAGGCACACCCTTAGATAGTTACGTAACAAGGCTGGATTACGGACGTGATAATGGTTTGTCAATTGCATAACGACTAGCTGGGAGTCTAACCTGACCACCATATTGGAGATGCCCCTTGATGACGCTTCTGTGAGAAGCAAAATGACGGACATGTACTCGACAATATTGTTGGTGGCAGTACCAAGAAATACTCCCCTGGAGCAAAATAGTTCCAACTCGAGTGTATAGATGACCCAAGCAGCTGATGCAATGTGCTGTGTGTGACGACTGGCACCATTTGTGTATCCTATGTATGCTAAGGGTGACAACGACATCTACGTTGCGAGAAGAATGCATGAGACAAGTAATCCAATAAATAACAAAACAATTCGATCACATAAAAAAGGTAAGCAAAACTTATGAATACATAAAATTACAAAGCACATGCCCAGCACGACACTAGGCACAATACTTTTTCAGATAGAGCTCGTATATGGGCTCCTTGAGTGGGATTCCATCCCAGTCCTATAGTTCGTATGCCCCTGAGGGGAGGAATTTCATTATGACATAGGGACCTAGCCAAATGGGTCGAAGCATGCATGCCTCCAAGAGATTATCTTTTGGATGATATAGCGATATGAAATCGCCCTCTTGGAAAGAACAAAACCTAACCTCTTTCACAAATTGGGTTTGTAGCCACTCGTGAGCTGCGAGTGCCAAATCAGTATCTCGATGAGTTTTATCCAGTTGTTTGAGGTATAGTATGCATTTTTCTTCGGCCGTGGGGTCAGGCATCGGTTCAACGACTATTTCAATGGAAGGAATTGGCCACCCATTTTGTTTTGCTTCGTCATAAAGTTGGATCCCATGCATGACAAAAGACGGATTAAAGTCAGGCATTTCCTCGTGAGACCAAACAAATTCATCATGGAATTCCTCATGTAGGCAGATGGAGCTTGCAATTTCCTTGAGACTGTAATCTGCTCGCATCTGGGTGTCTTCCACGATGTCTGTCATGACAGAAATATCTATGGGCATTGACTTGGAAGTGTCGTCCATATTTTCTTCCACCCCAATAGTTTGGATGCTTGTATAGGGTGGGGAAATGATTTTGTTTATGTCAGAGGACAAGACTTGAAGAGGCATCATGTCCAAATCAGATGTCGGACCCCAAAGATGCCAATCCTCCCAATGTTGCTCTCCAAAACTCATGATTGCGCGAACGGCTTTGTCCATTGATGGGAGTTGATCGCATGGATCTAAAGGAGGAGTGGTTATGGGAATTTGGGTGGTACTTGTTGGATACCTATAGTAATAGGTTTCATATTTCATGATTGATTATTGAAAATCCAAATATGCTCTGCTTTGTTACTACAAAGATCCCATATTTCCAGGAAATCAGAGGTGTAGGAAATACTTCAAATATTGAGGACCTTATTACAAATTTTGTGGATGATTCAACAGTTCAAGCTGGATCATGCCATGTTTCAATTTTGAGTTATAGAATAGAGAAAGAAGTCTGTCCAAACAGCTTAATCTTGGCAGATAAGTAGTTCAGGTAGAGAAACAAAGGTTCCCAAAAGTCTAATCTGGGACCTTGGAAGAGATAAGGGTAGAAGCAGATAGAGTAAAAAGGAAAAAGCCAAAGAAAAGAAAAGGCAATTGAGGGTTGCAAGTCTAAGTGCCCCTCCAAGAAGAAACTAAAAAATGTTAGGTGAAATAGTTGGGTAGGCAGTTGTGGTTGCAGAAAGGACAGGTTCACCATTACATAGTTGTCAAAGATATTTTGCCAAGGCAATCGACATATCAGCAAAAAAGGTGGTGAATTTCATGGATTCACAGCAGAGAGCATCACTAACTTCACTTTTTCCCCTCTACTCCATCATTAACATCCCCTTTCTCAAAGATTCCCCTCCTTCACTTTACTAACTCCTAAATCTACTATTTTAACTCCCTTATTCTACCCCTTGCCCTAATAGTAATAACACTAAGGTGTATAAAGCCCTAAATGTTATATATTCCCTCCCCTAGGCATAATAGCCGAGAAATCTGCAAAGAGGGATCATAGTGGCATCTGGCCACCATGGTGAACCTGTCTCCGATACTCTCCCTTTGCTGCAGATCATTTCCCCTCAAAAAATACCTTTGCATGGGTAAAAACCCCTCTCTAAACCCCTCTAGCCCACAAACCCTCCGCAAACCTTATAAAAAGAAAAATTCCGCCTTCAGCACGCCCCCAAATGCAAGCGCGGGTGGTCAGAAGTTGAAACATTTGAAAACCATGTCAAAAAACCCACAAGCAGTTAATATTTCCGCCGCCCTATCCGCCGTGCACCTTACACCTCCGCCAGCCGTCGGATCAAGCCTTCCAGATCCGACGGCCCACAACAATATCGGAGCGCTATCCACGTCCGCACGTTAACTCCCGAGAACATGACGTTGCGCCTCGTCACTCCTCCGCCACGCGTCGCCCGATGGACCATCTCGGAGCTCCCTCTGACACCCTGGGCGCCGTACTCTAACCGCCCCGAGAAACCGTGACGGTTAGAGCCTTAACCATGACCGTCACGGTTTCACCTCCGCCCGTCCCCGTTGACCTGTCTGCCACGTCTCGTACCCGCCTCCACCACGCGTCCAGCTCACCGCTGACTGGACTGCCACCTCACCCCCGTTGACCTGTCGTCTTCCGCCACGTCCTCCCCGATGACGTCAGCTGACGTCACATCACCGTGACCCACCAATGACGTCATGCTGACGTCATCGTAAAAAAAAGCGCCAAATGGGTAAAAATCTCATATTAACCAAATTTCACGCGTTTTTTCACCATTTCATCGTTTTGTCTGCTGAACTCTCTGTTTAACCGTTTCTGCCCGGATTTCCGCCAACCTGTAAATTCAACAAAGGCGACCACTCCAGCAACTGCAGTACACCTCGTCACGACTTCTGCACGTCAAGTTACAGGTGCCTATTTCCTACAGGAGGCAAATTGGGGCAGCCACCACAACACCAGCAACACAACAGCGAACTGCCGAGCAGACAACCCAAGCAGCAAGCAAGGTCAAAGGCAAACAGGTGGAACAACCACCTATATTAACAGAAGAACAGGTTGACACCTTGCTACAGCAGCAAGAAGAAATGGAAGAACGGGAGTTGGGGCAGCAACAAGATAAACCACAAACTAGTGGGCAGCAGCCATTACAGCAAGATAAAGAGACAGATTTGCCCGGTTCTACAGAACAGCAGCCCCAAACAGAATTGTCTCCAAGAACAGACATCAATGTGGACAGCTCAGTCCTCCAAACACCTCAGAAGGAGGACTTAACCAGAAAGAGAGAGAAAGAGACTCCCCAGACTTCATCCTTTATCAGAGGAGAGAAGAGACAAAGATTGAATGACTCCCAAGAGGAGGACATAGCAATAAGGCAGGCCATGGGCATGGGCCCACCCAGTGGAGAACTCTCGGCCAGCTCATCTCAAAGAGGACCAGATATGACAATGGGAGGAGAGGTCAGCTCTTCTGGCCAGCATAGAGAGGGGCACTCAAGTATAAAGCAGCAGTTCATAGAAATCAAGAGAAGGAGTGATCCCATAAAAGTGCAACTCTATGATCACTTGTTAAAACTAGCTCCCAGCAACCAGCAGAGACTAATGTCTGCTTTTGATGTGAGTGAGGGCAAAATGATAATGAGCCATTTCATGCCCACAACTCTACATCCTCAGTCCACCTCAGACTATTTGAGAACAAATATGGAAGTTCTGGCTAAGGACATTCACCCCATGGATAAGATAGAGTTACACAAACAAACGGGTGAAATGGTGTATGCCTCCCTGGCAGATGAGACACTGGAAAATTACAAGTTAAAGAGCAGCCTAGACAATACATCATCCCAGCTAGAATTGGAACGAGCATCCTCACAGGCCAAGGACAACAGGATCAAATCCTTGGAGGAGGTAATCATAGATATTGGACATGATCCCAAGGATGTCAAAGGCATCCAAGAACTGCTGAAGATAAGGGATGCAGACATGGCAGCCCTAAGAAAGAAAATCAAACTCCCGGCCACCATCCATCCACAAACAGATGAAGTTGCCCAGCAACGGCAAGAAAAAGATACCACAGACCTGCTGGTATCCTTATACAAAGAGCTGGTTAGGACTCAAGACCAGCTAGGACAAACTGAAGCTGCAAAGGCAGCACTACAGGAAGCACTGAAGCAAAGAGAAGAGGGCCAACCCTCCCAGCCTCCTCCTGTGATAATAAATCTTGAGGAAGTCCCTCCAAAGACTGCTCCTCCTCCTCAGCAAACAGAAGCTACAGCACCAACTACAGCGCCATCCACAGCAGCAACAACTACAACATCAGAACAGGCTGCTAGTCTAGACATGCAAAAGCTGCAAGCAGAGATCCGAGCTATGGAAGCTCAAATGAAAGAGCTGGATGGGCTCAAACAGAACTTGGCTAATGTTAATGAGAAATTTGATAAAAGCAAACAAAATGAGGCAGCCAAGGAGAGAGAGGTGAAGACCCTTAAGAGAAGGATTGCTGAGCTGGAGAAAGAGCTTGCATTGGAAAAGGTAACTGCTCAGATGAAAGCAGTATTATGGAGCAACATTGGAAGATCCATCGCCAACCAGTGGCAATATATTGAGACTATGGATGAGCAAATGGTGCTCATCACCAAAGCAAACAAGGAGATACAGAGAGCCAGGGCAAGCCTTGGACACATGCCAGAAGCAGCTACCAGGATGATCAATATCCTGAATTACAAGACCAGCACTCAATTGGCTACCATGGGAATCAACAACAGGACAGAAACAATTGCCATAGCCAAGAGAGTTGTTACATTGAGAAATTTGGTTGGGACCCTGGAGAGGAGAACACAGGACATGCAGACAGAAATTAACAAATTCCTGGAGAAATTTGTAACACTGCAGAACAGAGGCCTCCCCAACATTTTGAGCAGCGTGGGAAGACTGCTCACCCTGGACAACTATAACAAGAGAATTGATGCCCATGCAGTAGCAGAGATTGCAAAATCTCCCAGCACTTCAGCAGACACAGGGCCAGCCACAGGGCAAATGGTGTATGACAGGGTGGAAAACCTGTTTTTTCTCATGAATGAGATAGAGCATCTGTTTGATACACCACCCAATTTCTTCAAATTCACAGAAGCAGATGAGACTCTAGGCGCAATTTTGGCACATCAACTGCCCACACAGGATGTCTGGAGGCATTTGACCCAGACAATTTTGACAGGCCAGAACCAATAGCGCAGAAGGAAAAAGGCAGACACGCGCAGTGGCAATTTTGGGAATTAAATTTACAGAAAAAGCAGAGGCTGAGCCAACTCAGCCAGACCAGTCACTCACCACCAGCAGCAGTCAAAGTCACAGCTGACAGGTCCGAGACATAGTGTACCAGCCTACAGTCGGGTTTTCTATGCATTAACTCCAAATATTCAGACCGACTTAGCTATTCTTATAAAGCTAAATATCTTCTGACAGAGCATTAAAATGCCTGTACTGTGTATTAAATGTGTAATAAATTTTTGACATAATATCTTAAAGAGTTGGTGAGAATGTAAAGACTGAGATAACGCAGAACTCAGATATTTCTGTAGACCACCGCTAGTATATATACACCCTTCACAGATGCTGAAGGGGTTGCTGGAATTTTCTCTTGGATAACTTCCATCTGCTGTAATATTTTCAGAGAATTAATACAAAGGAGGAATGGAACTTCCAGAAGTTTGGTGTATTTGATGTCTTGTGGTGAAGGATGCATGTTACAGGATTCCATGGGTGTTGCATAAAACTATAAGTATTCACAAATCTCTTTGTCATGTGTTTTGAGTCTTTTGTTCTCTTTGTTGTTCTAATGTTTTACACTTGATAGCAAGGTGAAAGGATAGTACCAGGATTTAACCATGTTTACCCTGGACTCAAACTGAGCTATTATATATGTTTTCCTCATATACAGTGAAAGAATTGTAATTCTTAGTTGCTGCAATTCGAAACTGTATTTTTATTGTAACAGTCATTTTCAGGGATTCAACTATTGCCCCTGTGACCTCTGTTTTCTCTTGTCTCCTGTCATTACCCAAAAAATATGTTTTAATGAAGCACTCAAAAGGCCCTGTACGTTCCATCCTTCATCTTACAGTTTCAAACACACCAAGCCACAGACTCCATTGCCCAATGATATTCAACATATCTGAAAACTACATCACTAAAGTCTAAGGGAATTACATCAACCAAAACACAAACATAACCTGTACTCAATACCTAGCCTAAAACACCATCACTGTAGATATAAATCATAAAGAGAGAGCCCTCTCTGATCACTGTTTGGCTAGAAACAGTGATTAAAAGATTGGTTAGTGGTTACCCCGGCCGTATTCCCTTGGGAGTCATAGGGAACAACCTGGGTGTCAACAGTACTGTCGGCGATAGCCAACATGACTAGAGATGTGGATGCGGATTGAATGCCTTGGTAGGCCGATTCAGCCGATGACAGCGGCATCTGGTCTCTGAATGTGTCAAGGTTTGAAGGTGCCGTTAGGATCCAGGGATTGGTCAGTTCATGAGGAATTGATGAAAGCATGTTGACCGGTTGTGGAACCTGTGGAAACGGAAGAGGAAAACAACCCATCAGGGAGGAAACCTTCAATAGACCGATACCTATATTGACAAAACTATCAGTTACACCTCCTACTAGGGGTATGGAGCCACTTGGTAATGGTGAATAATCAAGGGTGCAGAAGGACAACTGATCCACTATAATGACCTTTCCATCCAATGGAAATAGGATGATACGAAAGATAGTGGATACGATGACTATCATGACATATGTCCAACTACAACCTAGCAACAAATAATAGTTGAGTCTCTTATCCATGACTTCTACATCCACTGTTATGGTTTTCCTAGCTAAGTGATGGGAAAACTGGCTAAGTATCCTTTTGGGACAAAGGTGTGGCCGTCGAAAGATTTAAGGGAGTTCGATGGTGGTGAGAGGGTTGGGGAATCCAAGGCGAGTCAACATGAAGCTGACATGATGCAGGTTGAAGCACCTTCATCGATGATAGTTCGGTGTATACCTTTCCCTTTCGAAGTGATATGCACTTGAAATGCAAGCTGGTGGGAAAGGGGAGGTTTACACTTGTCCATGTCGAAAATAGCAAGCATGGAATCCATAAGGTCAATACCCCTGATAGCCAAAAGAAAAGCTTTCCTTTGGCTAGGGCATGTTTGTAATACTTCAAGCACCGACATAGCCAATGACACTTGTGCCAAATCCTCTATGATGTTGTAGTTTTGGGCGGCACGTGCAGATGTGTTGTGCGTTGTGCGTTGAAGTGCCCCCTTGGGGGTCGGATTACAAAGTCCTCAACTGACCTTTCAATTCACAAATCGTTGGGTGGTGATGGGTTTTGACCTGCAGATGGTTCTGCTACCGAAGCGACAGGAGCTTCATAAGATTTGGCTCTAGTTGTTAGTTCTATCGTTTCAAATGTGTAAACGGTAGAACTTCCTTCACCAGTTGAAGGGTGTTTCGAACTGTCACTGCCCCCTGACGTGGGTTGTGGTTGGTTGGTAATGAGATTTTGCTGCTATTGATTAGGAAAAGGATTTCTAAGGACAACAGGTGCCTTACGAGAATCTTTATTGGTAAGGTAATCCGTGCACTCTTGAAGACGCAGACAATTCCAGGTTACGTGATCTTCAAGATAGAGTTTACACGAATAGGTGGTTCCTTTATCCTTTTTTGTATTAGTAGGCGCAACGACCTTCTGTTTTGGGTTGGGCTTCTTAGATGACTACTCCTCAGAAGGAGCAGTCTTGTTCTTATTCTTCTTGCTCTTGCTACTAGATTTCTGTGTAGACTACACAAAGTTAATTATAGTGGCAGGAAGAGCGGTCACTTTGGTAGAGGTGTCCACTGCTAGCTTGGCAACAGAACCACTGAGTTGTTTTACAGCAACCCCGGAGGTTGTGTCGACGATCCCGTCGACACGCGCTCTAGGGTGCTGAGTGGTGGGAGGATTGGGGTTACTAGGAGCATAGGGGATAATTTCGTAGAGAGTGCCAGACTATGAATAAATCAAATCTAAGTTCTGGGCATGACATATGGATTGGTCCTCTGTGACTGCACCACCTAGAGCGACATCTCTAGCGATTTGTGGGAGCAACGAGTTACAGAACCAGTCCGTTAAGAGAAAATCAGGGATGGGAGCTTTGACTAACCTATACCTACGTCTCCATTCATGGATATGATCGGAGATGTGGGTGGCGGTATCCTAACGAAACGAAGTAGGAGCTCCGTCCCTGTCTCATAATAGATAGGTAACTGAAAGAGCTTTAGGATCTCCATCGCTAAAGCGTCAAAGGTATTCACTGACATGCGTGGCAACTCAATATACCACTTTGCAACATTGCCAGTGAGGGTGCGGGGAAAAAGATGCAGCCGGACACTGTCATCCACCATAGAGTTAGAAACACACCATAGGTGGTAGGTGGTGATGTGAGTGCCTGAATCCTCCCCTTGTTTTCATTCGAACTTAGGAATGTTTGTCACTATTTTATGCGGGATCGGTGGCCATTGTAAGTTGTGGTAGATGGGGTCATTTGTCAACTTGTATAAGTCGGGAATATCTAATGTTGCCAAAAAAGGAAAATTGTTGGGTGTCCTCGACTTGGACGATGGTGATGACGAATGACCTGAGGAGCTCTGTGATCCTCCCATCGTTTGGTTCCCCATGGTGTACATGGGTTGCATGGTGTAGCAATTTGTTTGCGGTACAATGTTGTAGAGTGGATTTCCATGAATATTTTGATACTGGGATATGAAGTTGCCCCTAGTATAAGTAGTGCCCCCTTGACTCATCTGAGATTGTGAGTAGGGTGCCCCCATGCAGTGGGTGGGAATCCCTTGTGGATTCCTAATCGACATAGAACTAACCATATGGCTTTGATTGACAGAGGGAACACTCATGTCAATCAACGATTATCCATGCATGCTTGAGAACGGTGAGGGAACTGTGACATTCCCCACCGCTATGTGCATATTGGGAACCACCCCAGATATCTGAATATGGGGGTTGGAACTATACATTGGCTATCGACCTTGTTGTTGGTGAACTAGAATGGAGCCCATAGTGCCGCATTGAGTGTTATATGGAGCACTATATGTGGCACTAGTCGAAGGTATGCTTTGTGGCACCATAGGAGTGGAACCTGGCATCTGACGGGTTCCACTTATAGAGGGTGTTATGTGAGTTGCAGTACTTGGGACGAACGGGATTTCAGGATTCCACATTACCGGTGTTGTGATGACCATCGACGGGGGAAGTGGTAGAGGACTCACAGTGTCTCTATAATTCCACAACCCTTAAGGTGTTGACTGAATAGATGGGAGGGTTCCTCCTACTGAAGAAGGAAGTACAGGTACCACGGGAGTAATGACAGGTTTCTACAGATCTATAAGCGGAGTGTTAAAATGAGGAAGAAATCCTTCCTTGAAGAAATCCTCCAGCAAACTAGAATCGTCGGTCGTCCAGACAGATCCCGTGTGTGATTTAGGAGACTGATTCCTCGAAGATGAGGAATCTGAGTGAGTGGAACTCGACGGATCCTCCACAATGAGTGGAGGAAGTCCTAACAATCATCTGGATTGATAATGAGGGTTGGATGTAGCCACAGTGAATGTTAAGTTTTATCAGATAAATTTTAATGTGATATTCTTTAAGTCTAAAAAACGATAGCACTCAGGTACCTAAAAATAAAAAATACACTAAATATGTCAATCAACAAACAGAGGGAAATTACCTCGTCTGATAAACACTGATTACTGGAGATGAAACCAAGTCCCTCAATGAGTAATAGAGAAGGATGGCCAAATGTCCGGTTACGGTTACTTTTGAGCTTCGCTTGAACCTCAAATTAAGGGGCCAAGTACTCTCGTGAAGACGAGCACCCTCCCAAAAACTGAAGACAAAGTAGATCCATTCATTTGAGGTACCATGATAGCCCGTCCCAGTCACCTTAGGTAAGTACCTAGAAGTTTTGGCCACTAGAGATACCTCAAATCACATACATTACCAGGGGGGACATAGTCGTAGAAAGCACGCTATGTGGGCAGGATACTTGAGTCCCCAACTCAGTTCCGAAATCCCCGAAGGGACCCCCAATACACAGAATGCCCAAAGAAGTTGTGAAAGAAGGCGGGCTACCTTCAATTACAGTCCGATGTTGTCTCGTATTTCACTCTGTTGTTAGTGGAGTGGTCCTGGTAATATGAATGCAAAAGGATTTTTCACTTGTTAACGACACTAGTTTGATTTTCAACCTTGGGTAGTTGACTCACACTCTTATCCTAAGGTCCTAATCTATCTAATGTTGGTTTTCTCAAAAAGAGTTAACTGATTGATTTTAGTGTACTTGCTTATTTGTCTCCGGTGGGGGTGTTGACGTATGAATATGATGAGACTCTTGACTCAATAAACCATGCAGAATAATGGTTTGATTTTTTTTCAATTTCTTATGCAAACAAGTCTTATTCTACACATGTATCATTTCACATATTCATGTATTCATCAGTGCATCTAAAGCCATTCAACACTTTGCATAACCAAAAGTTTCTTTTCTTAATATTCCCTAACAACTACTGAACCAAAACAAAGCAGCCTACAACTATTTCGACAGAAGGAGATATACAGTTTATCAGCTTTTCTTTCAACAAAAATGACTTTTATGAGAGAAAAACTAGAAAATTTTCTTAAAAAATAAATTTTAAGACACCAAATTTGTTAGCATGATATTGTTGCAGATCTTACTTTAGCCCTTGAGACAAGTTTCCCCCCCTTTTGGTCCACAAAATCTCTTGAAAAACATGGAAATGGGAGACTAATGCTCTATCTGTGTGTAAAAAGAGCTTTAGTTTGGCCACTGACGCTCCCTGTGCACAGTCAAAGAGCTTTATAAAGCTCTGTGTAGACCAACAACCTACGTTAGTGAGGGAAATAGCTCAAAAAGAGGGCTTTTGGGATCAGTTTCTAAAGAGAATACAACTTTGCAGGATGCAACAAGGTAGATGGTGGATCAGAAAAGGATTTGAAGAAATAGGAAGCTCATAGAAGAAAGAGAAGATCTAAGAGGAGTCTAGGCAACTGGGAACTAGATGTATAGACCCCAGCGAAGTCGCCAATTCTGCTATGGGGTAAAATGCACAGGATGAAAACTACCCTCAAAAGTCTTCCTGGTACCTTTGATAGACTGTAAGGTTATCTACAAAAGCTACCTGTTAGACACATGTTCATCTATCAGACATATATCGACAGGGTATGGAAAGAGGATCACCTTTGGTTCTTTCTAGATTCACTTGGGGATCTCCGTGTGGCAAGAAGAACTCCTTCTAGCCGTCTCCGAGACGATTCCTACACAAAAGAACAAAGAAAACCAATCAAAACATGCACCTCTGACAATTAATGTAAGAATCCATAACAAACATGTATAAATGTATAACTTATCTACTCAACACAACAAGCATCAGAATGAACAAATGAATGCACAATATCACCGACACTTTGGAGTACGGAACACAACTGCAGTCCTATATTCATAATTAAAGGGTGATTATAACAACTCTGTTGTATCAGCCTTCCTTATCCCTTCTTCCTCTCTCTCTCTCTCTCCTTCTTTTAGCTCCCTCCTTCAAGAATATGACAGTTTCACAACAACACTATCGGCTATCCTTCTAATTGCTCTGACCATTTTGTAATGGCCCTCTCGTTTCTTATGTAGCAATCTATTTAGGGCTACCAAAATCCATCTGTAGTTCATTAGGGAAAAAACCACGAACCTACCCTTTTTACAAGCTTTTTCCCTTTTCCCTTCATTCTTGGAATAAAATTTCTCCAAATATCTTGATTTTTGGAGTTTCCTTGCTTTTCTTGCATAAATATAGGGATTTAATATCTAGATATTTATTGGAATATTCATTGGCAGAACCTCTTGAACATCACTTAAGTTCACTAACGCTCCCCTGGTCTAACAACAAGAGTTAGCAGGTTGACTAATGCTCCTTTATGCTTGGTAACAAGCTTTATAAAGCAGGTTGTCAGTGTATAGAGAGTGTTAGTGTGGATTCTGAGCATGCAACTATGGTCATGGATCCAGTCATCTTGTCTTTCTCCTCTGAGTTGATTAGGAGGGAAATTTTTCCTATAACACAAATTCATCTTAGGGATCATCCTGGTACACTCCATATTCTAGCTCCAGGTATTAGAACTAAAAATCCATCAAAAGGTTGTGTCTCTAATCCCCTCTGATCCCCCAGCTTTGCATCTATAAAATTGTGGGTGGCCCAACCATCAACTAAAATAAGTACCCTTTGACCCTGAATAGTGCCTCTAATCTACAATGTATGATACCTCAGGACCAATGTAAGTGAAGTAATAATGCCCCCCTTGGCACCCTAATAATGTGGCTCCTGTCCCATGTCCCAATGCTCCTCCTCCCCTCTTAGTAGATCTCGTCCAACCTCCTCCCTAGGCTCGCTATCAAAGAACACCTCAATATAGTGGGCCTTTCCCTTAGAACACTTGTGCTAAGGTTCCCAAGGCTCTTAACATGTAAAGCATAACTTCCTCCTTTGGAGGTCCCTCCTGGTCTTGTCATCCAATTGTCCACATCCGGTCTACTCTTTTTGAGGTGGTATGGTGTCCTTACTCTTTTGAGAAAAGGTAGTCTTGGGAGGTAATTTGATCTTAGGGAATGTGTCCAACATGTCCCTAGTCCTGGTGACAACATCCTGCAAGGTGATGGGGTTGTAGGCCCTCACCGACCCCTGTAATGGGTGTTTCAACCCCTTTATGAACAACATAATCAATATCACCTCTGATATGTCAGAAACCATCATAGATAGACTCTAGAACTCTGAAATATATGTCTCTACACTGCATATCTGTATCAGCTAAGCCAACTCCCTAAAATGCAGCTCTAGGTCCTTCCTGTCAAATCTCTCTATGAGCCTCTCAGTGAATTCTGTGTAGGAGGTAATTCTCACATGCCCCAGACTGGTCAACCCATGGTACCGCCACTCTTGTGAGTCCCCATCTAGGTGTAATGTGGAAAAATTAATCACATCCATCACCCTCATGGGGTTTAGCTAGAAATAAGTATCCAACTTCTGCACCCACACTCTAGTAGAACTCCTAGTTGATCCATCAAAATTGGGAAGTGTTATCTTTCCCATAGTCCACTATATGTCCTGGTTTTGCTGACTTCCCCTATATGATGTCCTTGCTATGGGCCTATGTTTCTCCTTCAGGTAGAGAAACTCCCTAAAAGACATGGCCCTCTTAACCCTTAGGTCTAATGCATCATACTCCTAAATCCCTTCTGTGAATAACCTCATCAAAGCTGTGAATGAGTATGGTTCTTCTAAGGATCCATCCAAAAATAGGGGCACAGTGGGTCAGCTAGAATGGCCAGTTATGGGTGGGGCATCCTGGAGATTTTTGTGTTCATGCATGTGGTTGCCCTCACTAGATTGAGATTTAAATTCCTTATTATTGTCTTGCTTCCTATGATTTTGTATATGAGCACTAGCTAACTAAGCCAATAAGTCCATAATAATATTCTGCTACCTCGCCAGTTCAACCAATGTTGGATCCTTTACCCCTTGTTCAAGTTCATTTACACTATCCATGGGTTCTCCATCCCAGTTATCATGCTCCCTTGCGTGATATAATTCAGTGTTAGAGAAGGGATTAGGGCCCCAACATCTATCTCATCCTCCTCTTCTGCCTCAAAAGTTGCCTCTACAAAATACCACACCACTGAAATGAGGTGGCATCCCTGTTCCTGCTCCCATAGCTGGTCAAGAACATGCTCTGTTACCATTGTAATATTCCTAATGGAAAAATTAATACTAGATACCAAAAACAATGAACTTAGAACAATAAACAATTGATAAACGCAACCATAATTTAACATGCAAGTGACACCAACCAAACAATCTAAGCCATTATATTAAAAATCTGAGCACATAAATGGGATGGAACAATGGAACCTAGGCTTGCCAAGAAAGCTAAGAAAAACCCAAAAATATGCCTTTGACCCAAGTGAATGATGGCCTAAGATGAGAATGAACACTACCAAGTGAATAATATGTTGCTATCTACCAATTGGAATGATATTTTCCTACATGAATACTACTCGGACAAGCTTGGATTTTCACCCACCAACTCCTCTCCAAAAATGCATAAAAACCTGGAAATGGTTTGGTTTGATTCCATCAATGAAGAAGACCTCCAACTAGTGTGAATGACCCAATTGGCCAATTGGTGTGTTTTGCTATCAAAATCCTCTTCTGGGAGTAGCCCTTAACTCCCTCAACTGAATAATGCTAAATAAATCTAGAATTTCCTCTAGAAAGCTGAAATTCTTCAGCCCCTCAAGTTCCCAACCAACCCAACTTCTATGCCTGCGTAGGCTTCCTATAGTGAGGCTTGCATACTGCTAGAAAACTTGAAATTCAACCCATAAAAATGGCCCTAATTAACCCTGCAAATGACCACCAAAATCTCCCTCCTCTGCCAAGAGACAACCCCTACAAAATTTCATCTCTCAATCTCCTCTCTAGCCTATGCAATGGTCAAGTCAAGTTCCCTTTCGCGCCCAAGAAATGTGCATTGTTGATCCCAACTATTGTAGATGAAGCTATGTAGAAGCATGGTAATGGACTCTTCTGATTTCTAGCTAGGGGTATAGTCAAAGTTCTTTGAAATTGGCTTGGATTTCACTAGAAGCCATTGTGCTCAACAACACTCCAACCCTTGTGTTGAACAACTCCAAGAGAGGTTATTTTTTGAAGTTTATTACTCAAAATATGTCCTAGAGTGCCCCCTCCTTGCCTTTAAATAAGCTTGGCTTGATATGCTCTCCTTGGTGACCTCCACCTTGCCTCAAAAATCACACTCCCTCTAGTGGTGCACATTGCTTCCTTGGCGTCCCCCACTTGCCTTTCAAAATCATGCACTTTACTCCTCAACTCAAGTCTCTAATGTCCATTAGTACTCAAAGAGGACCCTTACAAATGTTTTGACACCCTTACAATAAAACCACTAACAAGATAGGTACAGTATGCTATGAGGACAATGAGGATGAACCTAATTAACAATTTCATAATCAATCCCTATTCATCATAGTACCCAACTTTTCAATTTCTCAATATTTCTCAATCATCTGGATCAAGTTCCTCAACAAAATTGTTCATTGGAAGTTCTATCTTTAAAATCAGATTCATGCCTTTTCCTCTCCATTCCATAACATAGTCTTCCAATGCACATGTAGAAATTAGCTCTAGAAATAAACTAAATATCAATCCTAGTTTATGGACCTCACAAAAGGAACAATTGATTAAATTGTTGCAAAAAAATAATGGAGCATTTTCCTAGGAATATATAGATATGAATGTGATCTTTCATGATCTCTACACTCATTATATATATGTTAAGGACCAACATAGATCCACCAGAAATCCAGATCTACCAAGCACTGAGATGGATAATTTGATCCCTCTTGGTGCTTGGTAGATCCGAAGTTAAGATAGATCTACGCTGGTTTTAAAAATAATATAATTTATAGTTTTTATTTCATGTCTTAAATATACTTAAGTATTAGTGTTTTGTTTGCTAAATGTTATTTTTATAAATTAAAATATATTAATAGTAATTAATGTTTAAAAAAAAACTTTGTTTATGATTATTTTTAAATTATTAATTTTCAATTGTTGAAATTTAAACTTGTAAATTAATAAAAAATGATGGATGAAATGACCTTTTGGCCCTGACGATACAGTTTCTAGAAAGATTGTCATTTCTTGTTGTTTAAAATACACTTTTGAATGTATAAATGGATTTTACACCCTGAAAAACCCAAAGGCACTTTATCTTTGGAAATTAAACAACTTAAACATATGATTTTTAAAAAATTGCCTTGGATTTTGAATAAGGTCGACCAAGAAAATGCTTCAAATATCCATTTCATCTATTAATTAGACTACCCAAACTTAATTCATAATATTGTTAAATAAATGTTATAGCTTATAATTATTAATCCATTTATAAGTTATAATGTTTAATTCTTGTTTTATTTATTTATAATTTTTAAAATTTCACTTATAAACTGAGATGGATATTTTCTGTATATTATTTACTATAAACATTATTAAAGTGTAGTCTCTCATATACATATATTTGCATTTATTAAATCATTAGTATATATAGTTATATTTTATATTAATTATTTTAATGGACCACACACATAATTTGTATAATAAATTTATTACTATGTTAAATTTTGATGGTCAAATTTAACTACCCTACATTAATATTAGTTATTTTTTATTAATCTTAATTGATTTTAAAAATATTATTAAATTATGAATTTTTTAATTTCTATTAAATTAAATATTATATATAAATATCACTTGAGTCTATAACTTACTAAACCATTCATTTTTAGTTTGGATTTGATTGTGTTAAAGTAGTTTTTGAGAAAAGTGTTATCGTCCATGGTTTGGTTATAGTCAATGGTTTTGTACTTTATATTTATTTAATATATTTGTTTTTGTCGGTTTTGTTAGATCCCATGGTTTTGTAAAAACATTATTAAAGTGTAGTCTCTCATATACATATATTTGCATTTATTAAATCATTAATATATATAGTTATTTTTTATTAATTATTTTAATGGAACACATAATTTGTATAATAATTTTATTACTATGTTAGATTTTGATGGTCAAATTTAACTGCCCTACATAAATATTAGTTATTTTTTATTAATCTTAATTGATTTTAAAACTATGATTAAATTATGAATTTTAAATTTCTATTAAATTAAATATTATATATAAAAATTTACTAAACCATTCATTTTTTAGTCTCGATTTGATTGTGTTAAAGTAGTTTTTGAAAAATTGTTATTGTCCATGGTTTGGTTATAGTAAATGGTTTTGTACTTTATATTTATTTAATCTATTAGCTTTTGTCCATGGTTTGTACTTTATATTTATCCAATTTACTAATTTTTGTTTGTTAAATTCTCTTTTATAATTTAAAATGGCGGAGATAGATCATTGTTTCGTAAAATTATTTGACTTTCTTTTACATTTTATATTTATATATGCTTTAATTTGAAAATTAATTAAAACATATGAAGCCAACACTTAATTTGTTTTTTTTTTTGGTTTTTATGTTGACAAACTTTCTTACATTATGCCTACACATCTCCCCTATACTCCGCTGTAGAGTGCCTCTTGGTGCAAAAAAAATATTTGACATTTGTTTACATTTTACATTTTATATTTATATATGTTTTAATTTGAATATTAATTAAAACATATGAAGCCGACATTTAATTAGTTTGTTTGTTTTTTTAATGTTGACAAACTTTCTTACATTATGCCTACACATCTCCCCTATATTGGGTTTTAGAGATCCTCTCACTGCAATGATTCATGACCTATTCGATAGCCCCAACAATGAATAAATCATACTTTCTGTGAGATAGTGAAGGAAGAGTTACAAAAATTTCTAAATGTGAATTTTATTTATATTATCTCCAACAAACAATGGGTCTCACCATTTGTGATTGTCCCAAAGAAAATCGATAAGTGTTGCATTTTCATTGATTATAGAGAACTAACTAAAGCTAACTTGATGGACCATTTTGCACTTCCTTTCATTGACCATGATCCAGGTGGATATTAGTGGCCACCTGCCTATTCCACTTAGACCCCCATCATTGTTTCTTTAAGTCTTTCAGCTTCCTTATTTGTAGCACAATTTACTATTTTTTGCAGTTTTTCGGGTCTTGAACTTCCGGAGCTGTTTTGAGGCCCTAAGCAACATTTTTAGGGAAAAATAGGCCATTCAAAAGTTGTAGTCCTCGAATACATCTTTCTAACGAGGTATTGTTAGCATCAAACAGAGATCGTATGCCAAAGTTACGACCCTGGGAAGTTGATTTACCAATTTACCCAAATGGGACCCATAGTTTCATGCTTCATTTCTTAGGGTTAGGTTTTTGGATGTTTAGGGTTTTCCATTGTTTCTCAATAATAAATATGCCTTTGAGCCTCGTTGTAACACAACTCAAAGGCATGTAGCAACTACATCCCTTCTCAGAGATAAGCTACCATCGCTTGAGCTAGTCTTATTTCCATTTTGTTTGTAAGCATATTTCAGTATTTGAGATTAATGAAATGAAGTGTTATTTCTACTGTATCTTTGTATTTATGGTTATATCTGTAATTTGTTACATTCCTATTTAAATACGGATCAATGGTTCCAGAGCGGTCTTCTCTTTCTCTGTTTTTCTTTGCATGTCCCTAACGAGGTTGGGATATAAGGAGTTAGGGCTCGATCTAGTTGAACCTTTGCAAGATCAGCCTTGCAAATCCCGACGACCATCGATGGGGGAAGAAAAAAAAGATGAGGGGGCAGGCGATCCTATCAAAATATGTCTCGAGGAGGCCCTCGAGAAACAAAGGAACGCGATGATGGATAAATTTTCCGAGATCCTTCAATGGTTTCCCACAGTGACACATCCACATCCAACAATGACTTTGGAGGCTCCACTCCTTTTAAGGTACAAGTAAACTTTGACATTCCCATATTTGAGGGCCAAATAGATGCAGACACCATAGATAAATGGTTAAATATGTTAGAAGGATATTTTTTTGTTCATGATTTTTCCAGCTAAGAAAATATTACTTTTTCTCTTCTCAAAGCCACCCCCCACACCAAAGATTGGTGGGAAACCTACTGTGAGCAGAAGGATGAAAGTACGACCTCACTTTTTTCAGCTGCACCCACTTGGAATTCATTTCGGAATGCCATGAAGGAGCAGTACTACCCTGTCGGGAGCTATGAGGATAAATACATAAAGTGGACAATGCTGCAACAGGGAAGGGACCAAGTTGTGCCAGAGTTTACCAATGATTTTAATACCCTTCGCATGAAGTTGGGTATCAAGGATTATGAGAAACATTTTGTACTTAAGTACCAATATTGCCTACATAGGTAAATCTAGGATGAGATGGAGTTCCTGGACATCTCCTCACTCGACACAGCGTACCGATATGCCATCAAGATCGAGCAGAAGTTTAAACAAAATAAGAGAGACTTTGGATTTGCGAATCCGAAGCAAGGGAAAGTTGTCCCCAAACCACAGAAGAAAGGACAAAGCCAAGGCGGGGCAGCCTAGGACAACTTGCCAAAGCCACAAGAAATGAATGACACTGTGAAGCCAAAGAAGGGCATAGGAAAGTGGTGTGAGTTCCATAAGAGTGTTGATTTTGGGCATCATTGGATGTTCTCTAGCCATGAAAATTGGTGGAGAGGCTAAAGCACATGAGATATCCAAGACCCAGAAATGGTTTGGGAAGATTCTAACCCGTTTGGGAGATATTAAAATAATTAATATTTTTAATGGAGTTCCTAAGTCTAAACTTAGGAAAAATAAAATATTAATGGGTATTAATATAAAACTAGGTTAGAAGGTTTCAAAGGATAAATATCAAGCCAAATCTAATCTTAGCCATTGATTAGAGATTTAATCTCGGCCATTGAAGGACCAACAAGAAAAGTATAAGGGGAGGCTTGAGGGTTAGTTTGAGAACACACCAGAGTGATCAATCATTCATTTTGCTAGAGTGGGGTTGCTAAGCAAAAGTGAATCAGTGATCAGAAGCGAGGGGCAGTGAGTATTGGACTGAGAAGCAGAGACAATATTGAGAGACTAGCGTAGAAGTAGAGAGAGCGAGAGAAACATCTAGTTCATGCCACATAGAGCCCAACAGAGACAATGCAGAGGCCAGAGGGACTGTGTCATGCACGTAGAGGCTGTTGGAGTGACACAGAGGGTCCCAGTGGTTGTGAAATGCCTCAGAGGGCTAATGTAGAGGGTCCTAGGGCTGACACAGGTCAGTAGGAGGCTGACGTAGAGGCCATAAGGGCTAGTGTTAAGCTTCAGAGCCACCATAAATGGTTTTGTGGGACAGGTTTTCTGAATACCTATTTTCAAATAGAGAGTTGTTGTCATGTATTTTTCTCTGTCGCGTGAGCTGGTTAGGAACCTAGTTGTACTCAACGAAATACTAGATAATAATAAACCCTCAGAATAGCTGCACCAGTTTTCCCGCATTGGGTTTTTTGGGGACATTTATCCAAAAATAACGGTGCCAATTGTGTGTTTGTTTTCTTTCAACTGATGATCTGTAGATGTTGTGACTGTATTGTGTTTATCACTGTATTTAAATGTTTTAAATAACTTGTTCAGAATTTACAAGTAGAAGAAATAAACCAATAGAATACAGATTAATTTTCTAATGGATAGACCTAGAAAATTCAACATGGTATCAGAACATGGTTGTAGATCATAGGAAAGATGAAGGCATCAACTGAGAAGAGTATTTGCAGTAGATTCAGTTGTCCTAAGTGACAGAGCTGATCCTTGTAGAAAGCGATGGAGGAAGGGTTGACGCAGAGGGACTATGTCATTAGTCTGGGCCTGGGAGAGGCCGCTGCAGAGGTTAAGGAGGGCAGAAATAGGCTCACACAAAGGGCAAGAGGGATGACGTAGTTGGATGAGGGAGCTGTTTTTCCAGTGCCGGGATTGCGCAGAGCCAAGAAGCTCAATCCTTCAGTTGTTGGGGTGAAGGTAGATGTGGGTAGTCTATGAGAGCAAAGCTGGTGGGGTACTATGGTCAGAACAGTACCTAATAGGGAAAAACCAAGGTAGAGGGAGTTGTTACTGAGGTTTATTTCTAGCCAAGGAGTCTAGATTAGTGTTGCAGTTGCACAGATGATCGAAGAGGGGCAACTTGATGGTTGGAAGAAGGATTTCCAAGAGGGAAATTGGGACTCAGAGGGAGTCTAGAAGAGAACTTCCAGATGAGAAGTAGAGAGACTCGGAGGATTTGAACTGAGAACTTCCAGACGGGAAGTAGAGAGACTCAACAGGAGTCGAACCGAGAACTTCCAGGAGGGAAGTAGAGAGGCTTGGAGGAGTCGACAGAGAAGAGTAGAGAGATGACCGTGAATGGGCTGAGATATCAGGACAGGCTGGATGGAGTGTCCAACTTTGTGGTCTGGAAGGTTAAGATCTTTTCCATTCTAGATAGACATTGTATCAAGGGCTTCTTCTTGAGAGTAATGGCTATCCCAGTTGACCCGGTAGCTAATGAAAGGTACAAGGAGGCAATGGCTAAGGCAAAGTGCATCATCCTTGATGGGGTCAAGGATCATGTGGTCCAACATATTTCTGAGAAGGAAACAACAAAGGAGATGTGAGACACTTTGAAGACATTGTTCCAGCATACTTCCACGTAGAGGAAGATGCTCCTTTGAGAACCATCTAAGGTCATACTAGATGTAGAAGGGGGAAGAGATAGACCTTTTCCGTGGTCGGTTGAAGAAGATCCGGGACCAGCTGACTTCCATAGGGGCCACGCTAGATCAGGAGTTGATGGTGAGGACCACACTTAACATAGTCTCCGAGGAGTAGGAGACATTTGTCAAGAGCATACAGGGCAGGGCAAGTCTTTCAGATCGGGAAGAACTGTGGGAGGCTCTTCGCCAAGAGGAGATCATACGACTAACTAAGATGAGAAGTAGGAAAAAAGGAGTCCGGATGAAGAAGGAAGAGGAAGAGGATGCGACTTTGGCATCTACGAGAAAGCAGGAGAAGAGGAAGAAGAAGGACCTCTCCAAGGTCAAGTGCTTCCATTGTGGGGAACTAGGTCATTATGTGAACAAGTGTCCAAGGAAGAAGAGTAAGGGAGAGGCTTCTGACTCTAAGGTAGTGCCAGCCAAGGTGGAAAAAGAAGTTTAGGAGGATGACGATTTTGCCATGAGTGCTCATGTGCCACTTGAGAAGAAGTGGGGAGACATCGACCTGTAGTCAGGAGGACTACATGCGATGAGGGGCAGGATCCTTGAGGTACCTAGCCAATTGGATTATACCTTTCTACAGGAGCCTTGAAGAGGAGTAGAAGGACTGGTGGATGTTTGTAGAGACGGATGCAAATGAGGTGGCAGAGAGTTCTATAGTGCAGGAGTCCCCAGGCAACGTGAGGCTAGGAGGGTGCAATATTGTGAGAGGCACAAAGAGTGTTGCACCCGTGCTGGATGACACAGAGAGGTGTGAAACGATACGAGATGCAGGGAGTTGTTGCAACAACGCAAAGGTTAGTATAGGGAGCACTTGTTAGCGTCAAAGAGAGCTTCAAAATCAGGAGTGTTTCTATCCTGATAGGAAGTTGGGTGGATAAGTTACTTACTTCTCAGTAACTGAGTTGCAGTGCAGTAGTAGTTGGCAATAGCATGATGCAACATGATGAGAGGGGGATGCAACAACATAGATGCAAAGGGAGCTGCCGTACGGATGCAGCAACACGGATGCAGAGGGAGCTGCCATACAGATGTAATAGTGGAAATGGAAGGTCCATGGGTAGTACAATATGTAGTAGTGCAGAGGATGTTGGGAAGGGAGGCATAGCATCAAGACAGGTACTGGTGCCAGATAATTAGAGTGATGCTCAATGAGGAGTATTACTAGAGCACAATCCTCGCTAAGAGGGAGTGTTGATTTTGGGTAGCATCGAATGTGCTATAGCCATGAAAATTGGTGGATAGGCTAAAGAACATGTGATATACAAGACCCAGAAATGGTTTGGGTAGATTCTAACCAGTTTGGGAGATATTAAAATAATTAATATTTTTAATGGAGTTCCTAAGTCTAAACTTAGGAAAAATAAAATATTAATGGGTATTAATATAAAATTGGGTTAGAAGGTTCCAAAGGATAAATATGAAGCCAAATCTAATCTTAGCCATTGATTAGAGATTTAATCTCGGCCGTTGAAGGACCAACAGGAAAACCATAAGAGGAGGCTTGAGGGTTAGTTGGAGAACACACCAGAGTGATCAGTCATTCATTTTTCTAGAGTGGGGTTGCAAAGAAAAGGTGAATCACTGATCAGCAGAAAGGGGAACTGAGTAACGGACAAAGAGGCAGAGACAATACTAAGAGACCAGTGTAGAAGTAGGTAGAGCAAGAGCAGCAACCAGTTCAGGCCAGGTAGAGCCCAACAGAGACAATGCAGAGGCTAGAGGGACTACGCCATCCACACAAAGGCTGTTGGAGTGATGCAGAGGGTCCCAGCGGCTGCACAGTGCCTTAGAGGGTTGAGACAAAGGGTCTTGGGGCTGACACAGAGGCTAGAGGGGTTAGCACTGAGCTTCAGAGCCGTCAGAGAGGGTTTCACAGGACTGGTTTTTTGAATACCTATTTTCGAATAGAGAGGTATTGCTGCTGTGCATTTTTCTTTGTTGGGTGAGCCAGATAGGAACCCAATTGTACTCAAGGAAATACTACATAATAATAAACCCTCGTAATAGTTGCACCGGTTTTCCTGCATTGGATTTTTCCAGGGAAATTTGTCTAAAAGTAACAGTGTTACTTGTGTGCTCTGTAGATGTTGTGATTGTATTGTGTTTATTTCGGTATTTAAATGTTTAAAATAACTTGTTCATAATTTACAAGTAGAAGAAATAAACTAGCATAATATAGATTAATTTTCTAACGGATAGACTTATAAAATTCAACAAAGAGCTCCACTCACAACATAAGTGAGTGTCGGGCCAAGCAGTCATTAGTGGCTGAGCTGAAGGCTTCAAAATTAGATGCATGTTCTGACTCTGAGTCAGAACCCGACAAGGGGAACGAAAAAGGGAAGCAGATTATCGATGCGGAGCCGAACACCACCGTTTCCACCACGAAGATCTAGAAGGAGGAACCCAAAGATCCAGAGGAGGAGGAGCGCCTCTTTCACTCTCAAATGTGGGTAAAGGGTTCCCCACTACAGTTCATTGTCAACAACGGGAGCCAAAAGAACCTCTTTTTGGTAGAGGTCATGAATCGTTTGGGCTTATCGACCACAACACACCCACAACCGTACACCATCGGGTGGCTTCACCAAGGATGGGATCTTCCCCTGAGCCAGCAGTGTTGCCTTCCATATACCATCAAGCCTTTCACGAATGAGGTATTATGTGACGTTGATCCCCTTGAAGTTTGTGATGTATTATTAGGCCAGCGATACTTGTGGAAGAAACATGCTGTGTATTAGTCAAGGCTTAACGCTGTTATTTTTACTTTGGGAAATAAGTTGTACAGGATACCAAAGGTAGCACCGCCTACCGCCATCTCTTTGGTTACTGCAAAACAATGCAGAAGAAGACAGTGGCTGTGACCTCCAGACATGGCCCCTCTGCATGGCAAAAATAGATGGATAAGGTCGTGGAGGAGTACAAGGACATCTTCAACTCCCATGCAGGGGTGCCTCTACACTATCAGGTCAAGCACTCCATCGATCTGACCCCAGGTGTGTCGTTTCCCAATGGACCAATCTATTCTTGCTTCGTTCTGGAGAACGATGAAATCAAGTGGCAGATTCAAGAGTTGTTGCATAAAGGTCACATCCGACTGAGTTCATCACCCTATGGAATCCCGATTGTGTTGGTACAGAAGAAGGATGGGACTTGGAGACTCTGTATTGACTATCAGGTGCTGAACAAGATCACTGTAAGGAATAGTTACCTAATCCCACGGATTGACCACCTTCTAGACCAACTCAAGGGGGAAAAATATTTTAGCAAGATCGACTTGAAGTCTGGATAGCACCAGGTACCAATCAAACCCTCCAATGTGTGGAAGACTACCTTCAAAGCCAAGGAGGGTCTTTTTGAATGGTTAGTTATGTCTTTTGGGTTGACGAATGCTCCTGCAACCTTCATGAGTCTGATGGATGACATCTTGCGGCCATTCACAAATTCATTTGTAGTGGTATACTTGGATGACATCCTGATCTTCAGCCAAAGTTAGGAAGAGCACCTCCACCACATTCGATAATTTATCCAAACACTGCGACAACACAAGTTGTGTGCCAATTTGGAGAAATGCACTTTTGGCATGACCCAGGTTTAGCATTTGGGATACATTATTGATGAAAGGGGGTTGCATATGGATCCAACCAAGATCCAAGTCATTCAGGATTGGCTAGCCCCAACCACTCTGACAGAGCTCTGCAACTTTTTGGGTCTTGCCAATTTCTACCGTAGGTTTGTGTTGGGATTCTCTCATATCACTAGGCCCTTGAGTCAATTCACCAAGGGAGGAGCGAAAGTAATATTCTTTTGGTCTGAATCTCAAAAGAAGGAATTCATAGAGTTGAAACATCACCTCTGCTTTGCACCAGTGATCACTTTACCAAACTTACAACAACCATTTGAGATCGAGACAAATGCCTCTGACTATGCTATTGGGGTAGTCCTTACTCAACAGGGGCATCCAGTGGCATATCACAATGAGACACTTTCAGACATAGTCCGGAAGTATCCCACTTATGACAAAGAGATGTATTCCATTGTGCAGGCCTGCTGGTAATGGAAGCATTAAATTTTGGGGAAGGAAACGGTCATCCATATAGACCATCGACCCTTGTAGTTCATACAGACACAAGGGAAGTTGCAGAATGATCGCCATTAGAAGTGGTCCACATACCTACAAAATTTCCATTTGAATATCAAGTATAAGAAAGGCAACACCAATAATGTTGCATAACATGGCGTTAACCACTGTGCTCAACTATTGTGGGCAAAAGAATTCTGATTGGCCACTTCTCTACAAAAGTGACCTAGAATTCGGCCACACATAGCAAACACTCTTGGAGGGTCAGTAAGTTCCAGATTTTCACCTCTAGGATGCCCTGCTATGCCACATGGGACACGATTGTGTTCCTTCAAGCGAGTGTGCCAAGATGATTTGGGAAGCACACTACAGTTGGGCCACTGGGCATTTTAGGGTCGAGAAAATGATGGCAGTACTATAGAAGTATTTATATTGGCTGAATCTTCGACAGGATGTTGGGAAGTACATCAGATCCTGCACTGCCTGTGCCATTGCCTTACCAACCATCAAGAATAAAGTCCTCTATACTCCGCTGCCTACCACTAGTCGACCTTGGGAATCCATCTCCATGGATTACATGTCAGGCCTTCCTTTTACTAAGCATGGCAATGATTGTGTTTTTGTGGTCATCGACAGATTCTTAAAGATGGCCATTATGGAGGCCTGCAAGAAGAATATCATAGCAAAAGCCACCGCTAAACTCTTCTTTGAACGAGTGTGGGTACAGTTTGGGATTCCACATTCTATCATCTTAGATCATGATAGAAGGTTCCTCAGTACATTTTGGTCTAGTCTCTGGCCGATGTTGGACACCAAGCTCACCAAGTCCACAACTTTCCATCCCCAAACTGATGGCCAGACAGAGGTCATAAACATGATGATCGTACACATTATTCACATGCAAAAGTCAAAGCATCCACACACATGGGATGAGAGCCTCCCCTATGTCTAGCACAACTATAACTGGTCTCTCCACAGCTCGAATGGCCACAACCCTTTTCAGGTGGGCTTGGGATTCCAGCCAATATGTCCCATTGATGTGGCCATACCATTTGCAACTACTCAACAGATTCAGATCATGTCCAGTCGAAAGACGATAAGGCAAATAACTTCATTGAGCACATCCAACATACCCGCCAGTAGGTCCATGACATTCTGGAGAAATCAAATGCCAAGTACAAGCAGCGACATGATCAACATCGGGTTCCAGACAAGTTTCAGGTGGGTGACAAAGTCTGGTTACATTCGTAGAAGGAATGCCTTACTGGAGCCTATTGAAAACTCAGACCACACTGATATGGTCCTTACACCATTACCAAGGCTATGGGAGACAATGCATTTGAGCTCATCATTCCCCCATTCCTTGGCCTGCACCGAATGTTCAATGTAGACCACCTTTGACCATACTTCCCACCATTGCTGGACACATCAGACATTGCAGAAAAAATCACACCTACATAGTTAAATATAGATTGCATGGAACAAACCACAACTAATCAGATCATGGACAACAAAGGATCCAACTATATTGAGTTGTCAAAGCAGGCCAACTCCTTGACCAGGGCAGGTGGCTCACCAGGGACCAAGTTCAACATAAGTTTCCTCATCTTATGGAGGAACTCAACGCAATGGGGGCTATTGATTCCTAAGTGGGGAGGAATGATATAGGTGGATATTGGTGGCCACCTACCTATTCCACTTGGACCTCCATCATTGTTTCTTTCAGTTTTTCAGTTTCCTTATTTGTAGCACAATTTACTAGTTTTGGCAGTTTTTTGAGTCTTGAACTTCTGGAGCCATTTTGAGGCCCTAAACAGCGTTTTGGACCCATGTTGGTCATTCAAAAGTTGTATTCCTCGGATATATATTTATAATGAGGTATTATTCATGTCAAATAGAGATCATATGCCAAAGTTATGACCCCAAGTTGATGTACCAATTTACCCAAACAGGGCCCATAGTTTGGCGCTTCATCTCCTAGGGTTAGGATTTTGGATGTTTAGGGTTTTCCATTGTTTCTTAATAATAAATAGGCCTTTGAGCCTCATTGTAACAAATTTTAGAGGCATGTAGCCACTACATCTCTTCTCAGAGATAAGCTACCATCACCCGAGCTAGTCTTATTTCCATTTTGTTTGTAAGCAAAAAAGTCATTATAGATTTCGTGCACTCTTTAGGATATCATTTGGTATCAAGCTCTTGGATCAATTTATCCTAAAGTCTTGTATCCTCAATCCAAGGAGATAACGAAGTAGCATGGGTGTGCATGCGTGTATGTGTGTATATGTGTGTGCACACGTGATAATAGTCATAGCTGGTCCCAAGAGCTTGATACCAAATGATATCCTAAAGAGTGCACGAAATCTATAATGAATTTTTTCCATATTTGAGATTAATGAAATGAAGTTTTATTTCCACTGCATCTTTGTATTTATGGTTATATCTGTAATTTTTTGCGTTCCTATTTAAATCCAGATCAGATCAAGTCCTTAATACATTGAACTTTTGACACCTAATCCTCCGTGATTGGGTGAATTTGGAATGTGAACAGTCATCAGAAGATGAACTGAGCAATCACATTCTTTGTATATAGCAATAGCTATCTAATGAAATAAATTGTATCAGTTTTCTGCCAAACTGGAGTTACTCCTGGCCTGACATGGTATCAGAGCCAGCTCCTTGTTTACCCTTTATGTCTTTGTAACTCTTGATCTGCTCCATTTCTCTCTCTATAATTCTATCTGCCTACCTACGTTCTGCCACACCTGCGCTGCCCTGACATATTCTATTTATGATTTCTTGCACCCTGTTCATTTGAATACGCTCAGAATCCAAAACCGTTCCATATTCCTGCGCCACTGGGCTCTGTCCATTAATGCATCTGTCATCTCCATTAACGCATCTGTCATCTGTATTAATGCATATGTCGTAATATCCTCTGGTTTTCTCATCCGGATAGGCTTCTGTTTGCTCACAAGACTCCATAACTGTTCCTAATAACTTTTGATATTTTGTTTTGTTGGAGAGTTTCGCGAGAAATATTCAGAGGAAGGTCTTCAGAGTCCACGACACCCTTTACAAAGCTAAGCTCCTGGATATGAAATGGGATTTGGCACGCATTCGTTCGACGTAGATCTGTTCTTCTGTGGAGCTACTTGTTAGCATGTGCATGCTTCATTTGAGGATCTTCACTTGGCATTCCTTGATTCACGTTGGTCTCTACCTGGTATCGAAGTGTGGTGGTCTCTGTCCCATATATCGATTGGTATATTTTATACAGCACATTTAAATCATATAACTATCAGTCTCTACCTGGTATCGAAGCGTGGTGGTCTTTGTCCCATATATCGATTGGTATATTTTTTGAACAGTGCATTTAAATCATATAACTGTTCATATATGTAAATGCGTGTGAAAAGTTGTTTTTTTCCATTGTGATTTTTTCTGCCAAGGGCGACATGCTTCTGCCATTGCAAAAGCAAATTTTCGAATAATGGATGTGTTGATCGATTGGTTTCTGGTATCGATTGGTTTCAGTATTTTCCGAATGAAATACTCTTCAAACTCTTTGAACATAGATTTTATCATTTAATGGCAGCAATTAGTCAAGAAAACAGAGCTCCCGCCTGTCATCCTTTCTTGTGAAATCTAGAGAGAATGTCTGCACTTTAACGCTGCCATATTTTTATTACTGGTCTAGAGAATCAAAGGGATTTATGGTGATTTTTTTTAATCTTTTCAGTGAACTTTGAAATTGTAATACCATTGTTGCTCCAACTTTGTAGAGCTCGCGGTTAATACCGTTGCTGCTCCAACTTTGTAGAGCTCGCGGTGAATGACTGATTATTTTTAAACAACCAAAGTTATTTCCCACAGAAATATTTTGAGTATAATTTCACTGTATATCAGCAAAAGTTTTTTTTTTATCAGCAGAAGTATTTTTTAGAGAATGCATTCAATCATCTCTATGGTAGGAATAGTTCTCATTGGCAAGGAGAACTATCCTGAATGGTCCCGGAAGATAAAACACACCCTCATCTTCAATGAGTTGTGGAAAGGAGTGTGTGTCGGAGAAGCAGACAATGACCCAGTGCAACCTACATCAGACAAAGAGCTCGTCATTTGGGAAAACAAGAACAACAAAGCCTATGCATTAATCGCAGCATCTGTAAATGAAGAGGTGAGTCGCCATATTTCATCATATTCAACTGCCTTTGAAGCTTTACAAAAGCTAAAATAACTCTATGACTCGCATTCTGCACTTGAAGTTGTTCAGATCATGATTAAACTCTTCACTCTTGAACTGAAAAATAATGATCCTCTTGCTCTTGCATCTGAAGTAAAGTCTATAATGCATGATATCAAATCCACTAAGGTTGAGCTGGATATCCCTCTTATTGCTTTTCTCAAGGCACTCTATCCTACCTACTCCAATTATCTTGAGTCTTTACAAGAAAATGAAAATCTTAAAGATATAACCTTTGACTCTCTTGTGAAAAAGTTTGCTGAAAGAGAGAAAGCCTTTGGAAAGAAGATAGCCCCTGAATCTTCTGAAGAGACTGTGTGCCTTGCTCATAAAGAAAAGCATCCTGCTCAAGATTCTACAAGAGGAAGAGGTGGACGAAGAGGAAGAGGAAGATACTTCAGAGGCAGGGGGGGCAGACATTCTCAAGGAGAAAAGGCAGACTTACACTGCATTCGCTGCAAAAGAAATGGATCACATGATGCTTCTACATGCAAGCTACCATGGGACAAAATTGAGTAGAAAAGAAACCAATAGAAAGGTAAAATTGATGATACAGACAAAGGTAAAGCACCTGAATCCGCTCACTATATTGAGGCACAATGTAACATTGGAGTAAATGAAGATTTGTTTAATGCTTCACTTGCTTCTTCGAAAAATGATTGGTTTCTTGATTCAAGAGCAACCTGTCATATGACTCATAGAAAAGATTTTTTTGAAGATTTCACTGATAATGTTGATGGAGCAGTATACTTTGCAGATCAGTCAAAAATCAAGCCATCAGGGCTTGGCACAATCTGGCTTAAACTGCCTCGTCTTCTAGACTTTCTTCTAGATCATGTTCTATATCTCCCACAACTCAAGAGAAACTTGCCGTCCTTGGTCCACATTCGCCAGCAAGGTCACTCCATTCATATGTTTGATGGAAAACTTGAGGTAAGAAAAGCTTCTGACCACTCACTTGTCATGAGGGGAATAGAAGAAGAAAGGCTTCTTAAACTGCAAGGAACCTCTGCTCATGCACAACATTTCTCATATATTTCTCATCATGAAGAAGGCACACTTCCATCAAGTTTATTATGGCATGCTATATTTGGACATTTAAACTATGACAGTCTCCGTTTATTGAAGAAAAATGGTGTTGCTGGTTTGCCTACAATTCTTAGGAAACATAAGCAATGTGATGCTTGCATTCTAGGAAAGCATAGCAAACAGTCTTTTCATGATTCACATTCAAGAGCACATAGGAAGCTTGAACTCATTCATTCAGATTTATGTGGTCCAATGCCTGTTCCTTCTGCAAATGGAAATAAATATATCATGACATTTACTGATGATTACACCAGAATGTGTTGGGTTTATTTATTGAAGAACAAATCTGATTCTTTTCAAACATTCAAGAATTTTCATAAATGGATTGAAAATGATGCACAATCTCATATTGGCTCTATTCACATTGATAATGAAAAAGAATATACATCAAATGAATTTGAAAACTATCTTTGCCAACATGGGATACAACATCAAACAACTGTGCCTTATAATCCCCAACAGAATGGTGTAGCTGAAAGAATGAATAGAACAATCTTGAATATGGTACGATCCATGCTTTTCTTCAAAAATGTAAAGATAATGTTTTGGGTTGATGCTGTTCTATGTGCTGCATATATAAAGAATAGATGTCCATCTAATGCTATAAGAAACAAGACTCCTTATGAATTGTGGTGTGGACATGTTCCTTCGGTAAAACATCTCAGGATCTTTGGTTCCACCTATTATGCTTTGATACCAAAGGCACATAGAAAAAAACTTGGTGCTATAAGTCGTAAGTGTATCTTCCTAGGGTATTCAAACACCTCCAAAGCATACCACCTCTATGATGAAGTAAATAAAAAGTTTGTTGTATCTAGAGATGTAATTTTTCTTGAATCATCCAAATCTGATAATGTTGTTGAGCGACAACTTGATCGCTTGGATAGATTCACAAAAACGAAATCATTTCAAGAATTTGATAATCAGCTTCCACATCTTCAAGGGGGGATTCCTATACTAGATCAACATGTGGAATCTTCTTCTGAAGAACACTCTCCCCCGAATGAAACTCCAACAACGGATGATGCTTTAAGTGATGTAATTGATAGAATTGGGAGACTCAATCTTGATTCATTCCCAACTCAATCAACAGAGCAGCCTGGACCATCTCAGAAAGGTCCCCCAAAGTGGCTGAAAAAGACACTTGAAAGTGTTCATCCTGATGAAATTGGAAAAACAGGAACCAGAAATTCAAACCGACAAAATGGAGGTGATGTAGATGACTCTAATTCACCTATTGATATGGATGTTACTTATGATTGTGAATTGAACTTGTCTACAGATTTTGAACCAACTTCCTTCAAAGAAGCTACTTCTCATGATGAATGGAAAGAAGCGATGCAAAAGGAGTATGATGCCCTCATAAAGAATGGCACTTGCAAGCTGGTTGATCCTCCATTTGGAACCAAACCAATTGGCTGCAAGTGGGTCTACAAGAACAAGTACAAAGCTGATGGCTCACTTGACAAGCACAAAGCTAGGCTTGTGGCAAAAGGTTTTGCATAGAAGGAAGGGGTCGATTATGAGGAAACTTTTGCCCCCACAGCAAAATGGGCCACCATCCAGACACTCTTTGCACTAGCAGCTCAGAACGGTTGGAAAGTCCATAAAATGGATGTAAAAGCTGCCTTATTGAATGGAGATCTAAAAGAGAATGTTTTTATGTCCCATCCTGAAGGATTTGCTGTGAAAGGACATGAACAAAAAGTATGCAAACTTGTGAAGTCCTTGTATGGCCTCAAACAAGCATCACGAGCCTGGTATGAAAAACTAACTGAGCATCTTCTGAAACTCAACTTCAATCATTTTGATCTTGATGATGCAACTTTATTTGTCAAGAAAGTTGGAAAAACAATTGTATATCTTGTGGTATATGTAGATGATCTTTTAATGACAGGGAACAATGAAAGCTGCATTGCATCCATAAAGAAGGAATTGGGGAAAAGTTTTGAAATGACTGATTTGGGCTATGTTCATTACTATCTTAGCATTGAAGTAACCCAACATCCAAAATCCATATTTCTTTCTCAAAAGAAATATATTGGAGATTTGTCAAATAAATTTGGCATGACAGAGTGCAATCCTCTTTATACTCCAATGGAACAAAACTTAAAGCTCACATCTATTGAAGGAAAGGAATTTGAGGATGCAACAAAGTATAGACAACTTGTAGGAAGTCTCATCTACCTCACTACTACCAGACTAGACATTTCATTTGCTGTTGGAATCCTCTCCAGGTTTATGCAAAAGCCTTGTGAGGGACATTGGTCTTCTGCAAAAATAGTTCTAAGGTACTTGAAGGGAACTCAAGACCTTGGAATCAAGTATACACAGGTGGATGACTTCAGCTTGACTGGATACTCTGATTCAGACTTCGATGGAGACAAAGAAACTGGGGTATCTACTTCAAGATATGCTATGAGTCTTGGATCAGGAGTTGTCTCTTGGAGATCACACAAACAATCAGTTCCAGCAGATTCCAAAACAGAAGCAGAATAAGTGGTAGCAGCTGAAGCAACGAAAGAAATTGTGTGGCTCAGAAAAATTCTTGAAGATTTGTAGGTAAAACAAGTACAATCAACTCCACTCATGATTGACAACACCTCTGCAATAAATTTGGCCAAGAACACAAAGTTCCATGATCGTACAAAGCACATTGATACTAAATATCATCTGATCTAACATCATGTTGAGGCCAAAACAATCCATCTCCGTCAATGTTCCACAAATGAGCAAATTGCAGACATCTTCACCAAAGTGCTTGGAAGAGAAAATCTTGAAAGATTCAGAACGATGCTTGGACTCACCAACATCCCTTCAGATTAAAGGGGGGAATGTTGACACCTAATCCTCTACGATTGGGTGAATTTGGAATGTGAACAGTCATCAGAAGATGAACTGAGCAGTCACATTATTTGTATATAACAATAGCTACGTAATGAAATAAATTGTATCAGTTTTCTGCCAAACTGGAGTTACTCCTGGCCTAACATGAACTATAAGAAACTATTATGCTTCCTTGATAAGTTTAGATGATAAAACTAAATCCAAATTGACTTAGAGGATAAACAAAAGACTATCTACCCATGGGGAACCTATGCTTGTTGAGTATTTCCCTTTGGATATTGTAACACCCCACCACCTTTTAGTGAGCTATTTTAGGTCTCTTCTCAAAATTAATTCATTATTTTGTGGAGATTTATGTGGATGAGTTTATTGTGTGTTACCATACACACTATTACCTTTAGATTAAAATCCCAAAGATAAACCACTAGCCTTATAGGACTATGTTGTTAGCCATTTCCACCTCACCAACCCTCCTTTTCACTTTAGGCTTGGGTAAATGGAACCTTAATGAATAAGAGATTCCCTATAGGTTACTGATCTTAAATTATATGTAGTACGTGTTGAATTTTGAACCCTAGAAATCTTGGAAATTAGTTCCTAATAGATAGAATGTGTTGGCAATTTGTTCCCAAAAGATTTAGATATACTGAATAAAAGCACGAATAGGGTTTTAACCTAAATAGAATATTCAACGGAAGAAACAAAAATTAACCAATCTCACACATGAAAAAACAAATTCTATGTCCAATAACCAGTTCTTTATTTAAATAATCATAAGATACTTGGTCTCCCTTATTGGAAAAATGGCCCAAACAGAGAAAAAATACAGAAATATGGTTTTGACCTGGTTGATCAAGCCATAGACTTGGCTAATATGGATCTCCTTGCTTCCCCCTTTGCACCTTCATCATATTCGACATACTTGAGTGGAATTCCTTCTCCACCTTGTCACTAAGATGTTTGTATCTTATTCTTTTGAACCTATGTGGTGTGTCCTCTCCCTTGGCCTAGTGCTCCTTTTATAAGCTTGAGTTATGACCAAATCCACAACCGTCATCTCCAAAGTGATTGAAGACTAAGATTAGATCTTGCCTCACTACTTGATATCAATGGTTAAGATTCATCTAATTCACTAAGGAAAATAACCTTTGCAATAGATTAGAATAACTCACTTTTCTCTTGTAAAATAAATTACTTTAATTACTAAAGTAATTCGCTAACATTCAAGGGCTATTAGGAAACTTCTTGCACACCCAAACACTTATGTTTATGCATAAGTACCTTCCCAAACAAAAAACATCAACACTCCCTCTTAGCATGGGAGGTACTTCTACTAAATGGAATTGGCTTTGATCTTGGAATAATGTCACACACTGCATTTATAACCATGGTTTTTCCCTCTGAACTAGAAGCCTTGCCTTCCACCTAGTTCATAATATTCTTTGATGGCCTAATCCCTTTAAAATTTACCCTAAAAGCCTCCTTCTCCTTAACAACTTGTAAAGTCATCTCATACCATGAGACCTTCTTGATAGAATTGGAAGCATCTACTGACTACTCTCCACCTGAACTTGAAAGGTTGACTCTGTCTGATATGTTAAACCTTTGATTCTCATTGCTTCTTGTTCAATGTCATCATCCCATTTATTTCCATTTCTCGAGTAGGTGTATCCCTTTAGCTTATACAATTTTCCCTCTCTAACTCCAATGATGCAACCATAATTAGAGTTAGATTTCATGGATATTATTAGTGCTTGTCCATCCCATAACTATACAAAAAAAACATTCTTCTTTATTAAAGAGAAAAAAAGAGAATTTCTCCTCTGTTATGGCACCCATAACACGTCCTTCACTTTTAACATGCCTCCTAACTCAAGCTAGAATAACACCATCCCAACTCCCTTCACTGCATGTTTGGAATCAACACCAAACTCCACATGCATCTTTGAGTCAAATTCTTCTAGACTATAAAAAAGATCCCATGCTCCTATCATATGATATGTGGATCCACTATCCAATAGCCACACACTAGCTTGTATGGTGCTCGAGGAAGCATAGGAAACAAGTGTGAATTCCATCTCAAACTTCTTATAAAACTCTTCCACTTGAGCTTCTACCGACATAGTTGCAACCAGTTGCGTACCCTTTTCACCCTTCTTTCACTATAGACAGTGTGATGCATAGTGTCCTATCCTATGACATGAAAAGTACTTGACTTTAGGCAAGTTATTCTTCTTCTTTTCTTGTGAGTTTGAATCCTCACTCTCACTTGAATATTTTCTATTTCTCTTCATTGTCTCACCAACAAAAGCCAAATCCTCATCACCTTCCTGTTTTCCAACCTTGGTCTTTGACTTCTCCCTTATAGCCTCTTGTATGCATTCATCCCATAGCCTACTAAATTTGGGTTGGTGCTCTTGAGCACAAATTCTTTTGAGGAACGTATCCCACATTGTAGGGAAGTTGTTTAATACCACGTTTCCTAATTCTGCATTGTCCACCTTTTTCCAACTTATCCAAGTTGATCACAAATCTGATTTATCTTCATCAGGTAACTTGTCACTGAGTCAAATTTTGTCATTTGCGTAGACCACCGAATATCCCTCAACACCATTTTCCTGTTAATGGTATTTCTCTAATATAGACCCACCAAAACATCAAAGATCTCCTTGATTAATTTCTTCTCAGATAAGTGAGGGATCAAATAGTCCTTCACTACATCTAAGAGTACCTTTTGTTCCTTTATCTCCTTCTTTGCTAGAGTGGCCTTCTTCTGGGCATCTGTTGGCTCTGGGACCTTCTTCTCAACAATATTCCAATGATTATTTTCCTTGGAAACTAAGGTGACCCTATCCTTACAACACAATAAATTTGAGTCTCAATCCAGGCTATCTTCAAAGTGCATATTATTGTAGTCATCTCATTAGTTTGTTCCAAAGATATATGTTGAGTCCCGTCAAGCACACCTAACTGGGGAAAATCTACTTGGTCCTTTAGGCACCTATGAAATTAATTTGATGTAAAACCCCTGACTAGTATGGCCTCCATCTCTACCTTTGAGGGTTGCCTTTGCCAATCCTATTGGTTTTTCTGCCAGTACTATCCCTTGTACCATGTTTCCCTATGCCACTTGGCTGCTAGAAAACTTATTCTACACATCACTGTATGTGCACCTATGCTCAAATGTTTTCCACTTTCCCTTCTATGTTGTTGTCACCACTGTGCTCCATACCATCTCTAAAATGTTTTCCACCTATCAGTCTGCACTTCTATCACCATCGTGCTCCATCCTAATTCTCACTTGTGGCAACTACTCCCCATCCTGATGGTTTCCCTTGTGTAACCTTGACACCCCCCGTACACATCTGTCACAATAGTGTTAACATGTAGTGAATGGAATTTGATGGCTACTCTATTGGTAGGCATCCTTAAGTACTAATTTTTTATTTATTTTTATTTACTTTATTTCTTATGCCCCCCCTCGAGTGTCACTTTTTCAAGAAGCTATTTTTTGTTTATGTTGGTTTTTTTTTTTTTTTTTTTTATCTATCTAAACCTTGGATCTCCTGCATCGATTTGTGCATATACAACAATTGATGTATGAATAACTATTATTCGATCTATGTCTCCCATACATGTGCAATCATATGTGCGTTTTTTCTAGAGATTGGTTCCTCATAAGTAATGATCTAATACCATGTTAAATGCTGAACCCTAAAAATCTTGATAATTAGTTCCTATCATATTTAGACATAATGGATAAAAGCACATATAGGGTTTTAAATTAAACAAAATATTCAAGGGAAGCAATTAAAATGAGCCAATATCACACATGCATACACACAAATTTTCTACCCCATAAAAAATTCCTCATTTAATTAATCAGAACCCACTTGGGCTCCTTTACTGGAAAAATGGCCCAAGCTAAGGAAAAATATATATCACAATTTCGATCCGATCTAGTTGATTGAGCCCTAGAATTGGCTTATCTAAATCTCCTTGTTGCCCCATTTTCACCTTCCTCAGACCTAGAATACTTGAGTGGAATTCCTTCTCCACCTTTTCACTAATATGTCCTTATCTTAGCCTTGTGCCCCTATTGGGCGTGTCTTCTCCTTTATCCTAGCCATTCTTTTATAAGCTTGATTTATGACTAAGTCCACAACCCTAATATACAAAGTGATTGACAACTAATATTAGATCTGATCGCACTTGAGATCGATGGTTGAGATTCGTCTAATTCACTAATGCAAATAACTTTTGCATTAGATTAGATTATCTAAATTTTATATTATAAAAGCATTACTTTAACTACTAAAGTAATTTTCTAAGGTTCAAGGACTACTAAGTGACTTTTTTCATGCCCATACACTAAGGCATGTGTATAATTATTTTTCCAACCTACAAACATCAATAACATGTAATGAAAGTATTAGAAATCTTAGCAACATTAACAAAATAGAAAAATAAAGATGGAGTTTAGATGTTTCGGGAGTGGTGGATAAAAGAGAAATTAGTGCCTTAAATGTCTTGGGTAGTGGGGTCATGTGAGTAATATTAGAGGATAGTTTGAAAGGAATATTAGGTGGAAACAAGAAACCACTTGATATGCATGACTACATGCCTAACTTAGTTTCTTAATGTGAAAGTGTGATGGTGGAGAGGATATATAAAATATCCACTACTCAAATTAAATTGCAAAGGTGGTCTTTACCAAAGACTATTTACAAACACAACTAATCAAAAGTGATATATAATGTGTAATATTTTCATCTGGAAGATAAAAGTACTAAAGGGAGACAAAAGTAAAAAAGGGAGATAAGAAGGAGGAAACCATTATTGTAGCCCCTTCAATGTGGCACATGTGATCCTCTATTGCCCTTGATTTACCTTTTTCATCCATACACATATAAACAAATTCCCAATTGTAGTAGATAAAACTAAAAGCCACACATAAGAAATTGCCTACACATCACTCTATCACTTGGACAAAATAAAGACACAAATACTACAATGATTTTGAGCTTCTTTATTTGCACCAAAAATTCCCTCTTGAAAAATGGAGAGAGAAAACCTTTATATTATAGGTTGTAGATCGAATCTCCCTTACAATAATATACTATTTTCCTAATGAGACTCTCAAAGAAAAATATAAAAAATATTTACAACTACCTAAGTGCATGAATTAGGTCAAAATGCCATGGAAAAATGCTTGGATAACATTATTTAGATTTACATCATTATTTGGAAACATATGCAAAAATGTAGAAAGAACAATATCATCATCATCAATGCAGTGGGACATAAAGGAACTATGGAAGAAAAACATTTACACATAGAGACCAGCGAAAAATCAACTATGAAGAAAACCCTTTCAAATTCTTCTTCTTATTAGATTGTCATTGAATGATTCAGCAAAAGAGAGTACACTGATCCATATCTTCATCCATACAAATAACCAACAAAAATCAACTAAACAATTCAGAAGCCTGAAATCAACTGTCACTATCTCTAGTCAACTGTTGAACCTTGTAGTCAATGAGCAAAAACTTCAGTCAACAGAAAAATGAAACTTTAGGTCCCAGTCGCAGGGAGGAAGTGGGCATGCGAGCACCTGGGAGCTTTCAGTCGCTCCCTTGATCTTGCAAGCCAGTGACCAGTCCAATCTGTCCTTTGGTAAGCCTATGATTGAGAAACAAAACCCTAGAAAACATGTGTGACCTTCAAACCCTGTATCCTAAGACCTGTGCCAAACACTTTTCGTGAACCTACCTCAGACCTGTGCAAGCCAAAACCAAATAAGAGAATAGAAGAATGCTCCATAATGATGTCCAAATGAGGTAGAGGTCACTTGTATTTATAGCCTTCCAAGGGTGCCCAATTTGTTTTAGGGACGACCTAATCAAATATGCACATGTGCGCTTATAATTCAAAAATACACTTTCCCTTGTCCAAATTTGATGATCTTTAGGTTGATTTTGGTCCTCGCAAAAAGAGTAATTCAATGCAATCATCATCTTCATCAAATGATTTGTCTGACGTGGAATTTGGCCCTAGTTTCCAATTTTAATAGGATACAATGTTCTAGATGATTGTAGTGACACATGTCTCCTACTTCCATCCTTATCTTCATGCAAAGGAAAAATCTATGTGCCATTTGTCTTACTTATGTGAAAAAATAATAATAAAAAGGGTTGGTTAAATTGGTAGGGTTAATTTCCACTAGGGTCTTATGAATACCAAGTGTAAAACACCATGACGAAGGACTTTTCCTAGAAATAACCACTTCCAAGTAATAATATTATTTTAAGAGGGTGAAACCCCAAGAAAACGAGAAGTTTTTCAAGTATAAAGCTTAATTTATGAGGGTGTTTACTTTCCCTTTCCTATACGACAATTTATCTTATATTGAATAGAAGGCATTCCCCCTTAACATAGGGTAGCTTATTTAACTTCATGAAGTGTGGGGAAAGGTTATGAAGGTAGAAATTGGTAGCTTTCCTATTCTTCTAATAGGATCTCCTATTTGAGGTTAGTAATTTTCCTCATAGGCTAGAGTTTAAGAGATAACACTGTGTATGGTAACACTATTTAAAAAAACCATGAAGAACCTTAAAAAAATGCTTATATAATGTCAAGAAACAAATATTTCTCTTTGCGATTTGAAATTCCATATGCTATTGACAAAGGAATTGTACTTGGTCATTTTTATCCCACAATATACCACCTTACTATAAATCTCTCACAATGTGATAAGACTAGCCTCACCTAAGCAATAAATTCTCTCATATTAGTGAATGACAAGTCCAACACAAAGGAGGCTTCCCTGTTAGGACTTGAGCTTCTTAAGGCAAGATACAATCAAGTCTAAGATCTTCTAAGTAGCTACCCAAATCACCACCAATGGAATGCATCAAGGATATTAAGTTTAGGTGCACAATCAAGGAAAATTCTAGATTTGGCTTAGAATATTCTAAGATTGATCTAGGGGGTTTATTAAGTAACAATATTATGCAAAACAATTCCCAAACCATTCAAACCTGGAATTTTCCAATAATTGTCATAAAACTTGCAAAAAATATAGGAAATTAAAACAATAAACAAGTTACAATAACAATACAATTTAGCTCTCAAAATGAGTTATAAACTAGTAGAAAATAGGGCTAAAATAATGAATAAATTTAGGGTTTTATTAAATTTAAAAATATAAAAATTACAATACATATAATAACCAACCAAAAAGGATGCTAGCCTTAATTATGCAGCAACATAAATAAGCAAGGAAAATTTTATGTAATAAAATGATTTTAGGTCAAACATGTAAGAAAAGCATAGAATTTGAGGTTGAAACATGCATGAAAACACTAGACATATGAGTTTTTTGATGGTATAAAATTAAATATATGCTAAAAAAACCCTAAATTTACCCTAAAACATTAAATGTAATTTGAGCTTATAAAAGATGATTGATTAGTTTAGGAGAAGACTAGTGCGTACATTTTTTCGAGCATAACAACTTAAGACTCCCTTTAGAGGATGTAAGTAGATAATAAGGTGATGTCTAGGGCTGTCCACTACAAACCCTAGAAGACTTGCCTAGTACTTTACAAACTTCAAGATAATTCAAGGGAATATACTCCACTAGTAATATTCTAAGGGTTTTAAAGAAAGTATTTCCCCAAGAAAAATACAAAGATAATGCACTACCACCACTAGAGAAGTATACTTGTAGTTACAATCATCCAATTCAACAAGACTAAGTGAGCCAACTTACACAAAAAATCATTTCATCTATAAGACCTAGTCATGAGCATTCATAAAGTTGTAAAGCCATCCACAAAACATCTCCTTAAGAAGTTGTTATAGCTATCCATTGATAGAGAATATAGAAAAAATAAAGTGAAAGTAGATAGATTGTTGTTCTCCATGAGTTTTAGTGATGAGTTACAAATGATAAGTACTTCTCTTATTTGTATGAGATATCTAGCACTCTTTTCACTAAAATAATATTTTCCTAACATAATCCCTAATAAAATAAAATAAAGTCTTTATATCTTATAAGACCTAGAGATAATGGCATATTACATAAAATATTCATGATACAACAATAGATAGGTCTAAATATGAGCGGACGAGAGGTGCTCCAATGGATGAATGATAGACATACATTGGAAAACTTTTCTTTCTTACCAGTTAGATGTTTCTATGTGGTTGTGTGGGGGCAGACATTGTCCAACAAATGAAGGAAGATGATGTTTTGTGGGATTTTCACTAGGGTACACCCCAATATAAATGATATTGGCCATGACATATTTCAAGACTCTACCTTACTGAGAGCCTATCATGATCAACCACTAGCTGGAATTGACCTCAAGTTGTACGAGTCTTTAGTTGTAGGCTACTAAATAGCCCTCTGGATGAGTAGAACCTCATAACTTTGGAGACAAAGACTCACCTGGGTAGTAAATGTGCTCAAAAGAAAAGATGCCATCCATAAATGCATGTTCCAAGTCACACATATAGCACACGTGTCTCCTAGATTCAATGGGTCACTCAAAAATCATGTGTAGGGGATCCAAAAGTTAAATTCTCCCTCCAAAGGGTGCAAGGTTTCATCCTCCAAGTGACATATCATCTCCAAAAGGTGCAACATTCCATCAACAATGTGCCACATCCTCTCTACAATGGTGCCATGTTTGAAAGAAGTGCAACGTTCCCATGAGGAAATGGAACATACTCTTGACGAAGGTGGGATGGCCTCCTCCAAGTGTGAAATTAATCCTTTAACATCCTCTAGAGGACCCAATAATAGCCATGTAAAGAATTCGATCCAAGAGTGGGGTTTGTTGTGGGGAAAAATGCCTATGCAGGACGATCCTATCCACCTAAGGTGTGACAGTGCCTTAGCAACAAACAGATACAGCTATTCTAGTATTCTTCCTTCATGCGGAAAACACATTACTCTAAAGAGTGAGGAGACGATGGCTCCCATGCAATATATATAGTCTCGTCCAAGGAGTAGGTTATAATCCAAGGGTCCTTGAACGATCATCACGTTCATTTGAACGGTCTTCCCTTTCAATGTTACGGGCACATTGGGGAGGATCCCTAAAGGTCGACTGGTTCCTTTATCAAAGCCTGATAGATTTCTCATTTCAGGCCTAACACCTCGACCGGGGGGCATGGGTATATTATAGTCGCCGTTGACTATTTTACCAAATGGGCCGAGGCGATGCCTACATTAGATAACACTGGTGAAGCAGCTGCCCTTTTCTTTTTTAATCATGTAGTCGCCAGGTTCGGCGTACCACAGGCTATAGTTATAGATCATGGATCGCATTTTCGCAATCATATGATGGTTGAATTAGCTGCCAAGCTAGGGCTATCTCATGACAGCTCTACCCCGTATTATCCGCAAGCCAACGGACAAGTTGAAGCGATCAACAAGGTCCTGAAGCGTATGTTGCAAAGGATGATCGGGGTTCACAAAAGAAGGTGGAACCTAATCCTGTACTCAGCCTTGTGGGCTTACCGAACATCAGTAAGAAATGCGACTGGGTTCACACCTTTCCAACTGGTGTATGGCCTGGAGGCAGTCTTACCAGTCCAGTGCGAAATTTCGTCTCTTAAACTCGCAATCGACCTCCTCCCCGGAACTTCAGAAGAAGAGGCCTGTTTCTTGGAATTAATCCAATTGGATGAAACCCGTCGTGACGCCGCTTTGGCTAACGAAGCCCATAAGAAACAAGTCAAGGCGCAGTTCGACAAGAATGTCAAACCCCGTGTCTTCTCAGAAGGTGACTTGGTCTTGCTTTACGACCAAGAATCCGATAAAATTGGGAGCAGGTAAGTTTAATTCTTTATGGATGGGACCCTATATTGTTAAACCAGTGTTAGCAAAAGGGGCCTACGAGTTAATGGATTATGACGGAATTCAACTGGCACAACCCCGCAATGGGTTGTACCTCAAGCGTTACTATGCTTAGATAGTAACCTGTGTGCTTTTGTTGTATTTTGTTTTCGCTAAAGTGTTTGTTTTGATCGAGTAATCCACCTTTTTACATTTATTGCAGATGTCGAACCTTTCTAAGACATGTGTGGGATATGCTGACGGAGCGAGTCGTAGTTCGCGGAACCTGTCCTCTGCGGCCTGGGCCATTTTTGATCCAAGCGGCGAGTTTTTAAGTTTCAGAGGTGTGTGTATTGGGCAATCAACGAATAATATCGCTGAGTATGGCACGTTGATAAAACTACTCTCTGATGCCATCACCCATGGTATACGCCGACTAATCATCAGGCTAGACTCACAACTCATGATACTACAACTCAATGGTATATATTCCGTCCGCAATCCAGCTATTTATCGTATGTTTCTAAGGGTTAAGATTTTGGAAAGACAGTTTCCAAAATCTTAACCCTTAGAAACATACAATAAATAGCCATCACTAGCCCAACGCAGCTAGCCAGTGTTCCACCTGCGTTGAAGGTCAAACTGCCTTAAGGCAGCTTGACATTCAGCGCAGGTTTCGAGTGAACCAGCTGTGCTGATGGCAGAGCACCCTAACAAAACCCCAAGTGCTCAGGGAGACAGGGAAACAGGCACAGAATGGAAAATAATGTATTGTATTGTATCGTATTACAGGTCTCCTCCCAGCATTGGATGAACTTTGGATCCCTTAGATTATGGAAATTTCATGCTCAATGCTGTAAGGCACAAAAATGTCTATAACAGTTTCCCCCTAAAGTATGAGGCCGTTTATCGGGTGAAATGCTTTATCCAGGAGGATCCGAAGTTCATCCAATGCTGGGAGGAGACCTGTAATACGATACAATACAATACATTATTTTTCATACTGCTTTCATGATCTAGCTGAGGTGGGCATTCCCATGCTCAACTTTATAAATTCATTTTTCTGTACATAGAACAGACAATCGTCTAATGGTAGACTGATAATTTTGATGAAATTATCACCCTTTGAGTAGGATGATTATCTGCTGCAATGATGTACATGTCAATGTCTTTATCTTTCCTGAATATATATCGCAGCCCGGATGGATGAAACTAGATCCGGGGTCTTCAAACTCGTTCGATCTTCACTCTAAGTACAAGTCGATCCATGTGAGAAATGTTCTGAAGTCGAACATGGAAAGACATCGCTTCATTACCGGTCAATGAGGTAAACCGTTAACAAGCGCGAGAGGAATCACCGATAATGATAATGACCCTCAAGGTACTGCAGTACAATTCACGTAGTGTGAATAAAGGACTTGGCGTCGAACAGCACGCAAAATCTTTCGGTCGAAGGTCATTGATGTATACCTGTTGCCGGAAGTGAGAAACTTGCCAGTGAGGCATGCAAGCTTCAAAGTACTGAAGGGGTTGTTCCTAGATCAACTTCTTGGATAATGAGCTGATGTCGACAAGAAGAGATCCGTCAAAGGAGGGCCTTAATGAATCCCACATCAGTGACACGGAACGGAGCTAATGATTTTGATGGAGGTGAAAACGATTTGTGACATATGATTCAGGGTGGCGGTCATGAAAGGATGAAGGATAATGTATGGCAGTGGATGGGACACGGTTGACTTTTCTGAACGACTTCTCTTGAACATATGGCGACACTGATGCGATGGATCGGTAGCATTACCCCAAATATGGATGGTATGGCGAGACCATGGTGATGTGACCGGTGAATGAAACAACCCAACCCGATTGTGGTACGGAGGAAAAGTGTCATGTTCAAGAGTGACTTGCTACCATCAAAGTTTTCTTAAGTTTCTCCCAATTTTTCCCCAGTCATTGCTGACCAGTACCTCTTTATTTTTGTCAAGCTTGAGGAGGATAACATATTCTTGTTCTATAACTTGCCCTTCAGGCAAGCCCATCGCTATGTTTTAACGAGCCTAGCGATAGTGAAACTCGTTCTCGTCTAAAGACAAGTTTGTCTCTATTTAGTAATTTTAACGAGTCTAACGACAAGGATAACTCGGTCCTTTTCATTTTTAGAGAGTCTGAAAAGGTACATAAAGTTAACTCCAAAAGTCCTTTTTCGTCATCTAATCCCTTTAGTCTGAAAAAGTATAAAACAATACAGAAGGGATGAGTTTTCGATAGTTTTAACGAGCCGAACAAAACAAGCGCTCGATCTTTTTGTGCAATAATCCCTCAGGTCCAAAAAGATTAAAATCTAGAGGAGGGATAGCACTTCCTGTCCCTTTAACGAGCTGGAAGGCCAAGGAATCGACAATCTTTTCATATTTTACGAGTCAGCTGAAAAGAGCTTAAAGAAGACTCATCTTTTGAGGAACGAGTGATAAACAGGGTTAGCAGCTGATTCCAAGTACAGGTTGGAATTTTCCAATCACGGCAGTGTCACAAGGATGGCTAGGTGAAATCACTCTTCGCAGCTATTCATCAAAATGGGTAAAAAATCATATGGAAGTGAACGATCGGCCAAATGAAAAGTGGAGGTGACGGTGCAAACACAACCAAGGCTTTAATCGCTGATAAGATTACATTCACAGTGGTTATTTACCGGGTAGTGGTTCATTTTTTATTTTAAAATGAGCTTAAACGCTGGTGGAAACACTTGCTCATTGCTTATGTTTATTTTTTAACGAGCATGAAGTCCGCGTTAAAACTGCTTGGATCTTAAGTTTATTTTTTAACGAGCATGAACTTTGTGCTAAAACTGCTCGATTATATGGTCAAATTTTGATTTTTTACCATAACTAGCTTTACTCTTTTCAAAGATAGTACTGTATTCTCAATTGGTGCATCAAACGTAGTTAGAAATGAATAACATTTGTTTGAAAATGAGATTAAAACCCTAATATTTCGCTTTGAACTACGTAAAAAGAAATTAAAAAGTGTTTTTACCTCTCATTTTATCATTTCATTTGAACTTGGTTTGTTGGAGCTTTGGAGGTGCCTCTTCCCCCTTGATTTTCACCAGCTGATTTCGGGACGATTCTCGGCGCTGTCTGGACCAGGTAGGAGCTAAACCCTAGCTCTTTCTTTTCATGGTTTCATTTTCCATTCTGTGCCTATTTCCCTGTCTCCCTGAGCACCTGGGGTTTTGTTAGGGCGCTCTGCCATCAGCGCAGCTGGTTCACTCGAAACCTGCGCTGAATGTCAAGCTGCCTTAAGGCAGTTTGACCTTCAACGCAGGTGGAACACTGGCTAGCTGCGTTGGGCACAGAAAATTGGTTTTGTTGCATACTTTTTGATGAAAATTTTGCCAGTTTCTCATCAAATCCAGGATATTACTCTTTCTCTTGTTTGTGTTGGCATTATGGCTAAAGTGTTGTCCTTGATGGCAACCCATTCAGGTGATAGATCACAATACTTCAAGTCAGCAGCAGAGATTGATGATCAGCTATCAAATATTGAAGAAAATAAGGGGTACGCAGGTACACCTTGCATAAGGTGCGTACACGCAGGTCAGTGATACATAAAGTGCGTACATACCCGCAGTTATCCCGTTCAGGAGGTGCGTACCCCTAGTGCACACATTTCAAGGCAAAGAAATTCACATGTGGGGTTTTCTTATGTTTTACTCTTGGTATTTAGCCGACGGTATTGTGTTATTATGGTGTCAGCTCATGGTATTGATCCATGATTTAAGGAAGAGATTTCCTATATAAAGCAAAGGAGATCATTTGGCTTGAGCATGTTTTTGGTTGAATATCTTATGAGGGCTAGATCTGGTCTAGATCAAAATAAGGCGAATCTACTGATGGACCGAGATCTCTTCGGCGCATGTTCAGATCTGTAGATCTGACTGTCTGGGTTATTTCTGAAGTCTTGAAATCATCTATGCCCAAAGGTACGTAGGTACAGTGAGAGAAAAGTGCGTACATACGCAGGAACGAAGCGTTTTAGGTGCACCGGTACGCAGGCACAGAAGGGTTTCAGGTGCGCCGGTACGCAGGCACAGAAGGGTTTCAGGTGCGCCAGTACGCAGGCACAGAAGGGTTTCAGGTGCGCCGATACGCAGGCACAGAAGGGTTTCAGGTGCGCCGGTACGCAGGCATAGAAGGGTTGCAGGTGCGGAGGTCCGCAGGCAGTTCAACGGACTCAGAGTGAGGTACGCAGGCTAGCAGTTGAGCAGGGTGCGTACGTAAGCAGGTGAGCAGTTGAGCAGGGTGCGTACTGTAAGCAGGCAAGCAGTTGAGCAGGGTGAGTACTGTAAGCAGGAAAGCAGTTGAGCAGGGTGCTTACGTAAGAAGGCGAGCAGTTGAGCAGGGTGCTTACTTCTCTTAAAATCTTTGTTTATCATTGTTGTGTTCTGGGTTTGGTCCTATTATTGTTGATCTGGTTACTACAGTTGACTGGGTGATTCTCTTATACTTGATGATCATTTGATGCTTATGGATCCAGTTTGAAAATTTATGAAAAGTGGTCCTTGTAAGAAAAGAAGTAGGGGGTTGTAGCTCCCTTCCAGGAGAGACTGGAAAACGAGAGAGAGAGAGTTGTAGCTCTCTGCAGGTTGTAGCCTGCGTACTAGTAAAGGACTGCACCAGTAAAAAACCATTGTAAAAGGAGTTTCTAATTTGAAAGAAGATAGAGACATATTGCAGCAGGTGGTTTTCACCCACATTGGGTTTCCACCTTACATCTTGTGTTCTTTGGTGTGACTATCTATTTTCTTTTGTTCATGCTCATTATTTTATGGTACTGACATGCAAAAATAATTCAAAGAACAAATAAAGAAGATTTATTAAAAGAATTAGATAATACTGATTCACCCCCCCTCTCAGTATTATTTCCAACAATTGGTATCAGAGCAGGTCCTTCAGAGAAGCTTGATCGCTTGAAGGTAGATCGTTCATCATGAGCAACTACGAGAGAGAAGCATCAATCAGGCCACCGGTTTTTGATGGGACAAACTTCAATTATTGGAAGGTAAGAGTTACTACTTATCTTCAATCTCTTGGTACAGAAGTTTGGGACATCGTAGAGACAGGCTACGCTTTTCCTTCAGCTACTCCTACAGATGCAGCCGAGAAAAAGAAGTATGAAACAAATGCGAAAGCAGTCAGTACTCTATTAGGATGTATATCTCAATCAGAATTCATGAAGGTAATGCACTATAAATCCGCAAAAGAGATATGGGACAAAATTGTCACGAGCTATGAAGGAGATGAACAGGTAAAGCATGCTAAACTTCAAACTCTCAGAATTCAGTATGAGACTCTCAAAATGTATAATGATGAAAGTGTGGCTAACTATTTTCTTCGGGTAGATGAGGTTGTTATCTGTATGAAAAATTTGGGTGAAGAAATAAAAGAGGCTATTGTGGTTGAAAAGGTTCTAAGATCATTGTCCCCCAAGTTTGAATCTAAAGTATCTGCAATAGAAGAAAAGGAAAATCTACGAATTCTTACTATGTCTCAGCTACATGGAATTCTAACTGCTTATGAAATGAGAAAGGGAGGTCCATCAGACAGAAGAGAAGCTGCTTTCAAGGCATCAGGCAAAGGAGATTATTATGAAGCAAGCCGCGTCCCAGAAGAAGAGGAAGAAGAATCAAATTTTGTCAGAAATCTTCAAAGGGGTTCTGGAAGGTTCAGAGGTAAGTTACCTTTTAAATGCTTTGCTTGTGGAAGAGTAGGTCATTATGCTGCAAAATGTCCTTATAAGGATAAAGGAAAGGAACCTGCTAGATGGAACAAGAAACAGAATGCAAATAAGAAAAGCTACTACACTCATGAAGATAGTGATGGTCTATCAAACAATGATGAAGATGAACAAGGTAATGAATATAAGTTGTTAATGGCATTTGAAGATGATGATTATATGGATGCTATAGATGTGGATAACCTTTATGATGAAATTACTAGACTCAAGAGATGTATAGAAGAAAAGAACATGATCATTGATACTCTACAATTTCAAATTAATGAAAAGGAAAAACATCTTGAAAAATTAGAAGGTGAAATTGTTGGTCTTAGAAAAGAGATTGAGAAAACAAAAGCTATTAATCTCAAGTTTGTCAAAGGATCTGAAACTTTGGATGAGATTATCAATGTGCAGCGGTCTCCACTAAACAAGACAGGTCTGGGCTATAATGGAGAAACTTCTCAAGCATCCACCTCAAAAAGTTATCTTGATGCAGCAAGAAGAAAAGAGCAAAAGCACAATGAATATCATCAGGTAAAGCAGGGACGAATTACAAACAGAAACTATCAGGGGCAATCCATCTTAAGGGTGAACAAAAGCTACAACCAGCCACAGGTAAAATCTTCTCAATTTGGTTCAAGAATAGAGGACAATAGAAATTACAATCAATTGGCTGGTAGATTCGATAACCGCAGAAGTTTTTTCAATGGACAATGCTTTTCTTGCCATAACTTTGGTCACAAAGTAGCTCAATGTGTTGCATATAAAACGATCATGACTAGGGAAGCTCAAAAACAAAGAAGTATGACGGGGATTACAAAAAGGACCTATAACAACTTTTCGGTTCTTGAAAATGAAGTTGAATGTTCTATTTGCAATAACTTTGGTCATGAAGACTCTGAATGCAGGAGCAGGTTTCAGCAGAAAAAGGAACAAGCCTCAAGCACCAAAACATGGAGAATAAACGAACCTCAAACAGAAAGATGTGGGATAGCATTTTATGCAGAGGGACAGGAAAATCTATGGTACATTGACAGTGGATGTTCGAAGCATATGACAGGTGATAAAGAAAAACTTGAGTCTTATTCTACTCTAGAAAAGGGAAAGAAAGTCTCTTTTGGAAATGATACTCCTGCAACTATAAAAGGAAAAGGCGTTGCTCAGTTAAAAGAAAAGGTCAAGGCTGGAAATGTTTTGTATGTTGATGGATTGAAGCATAATCTTCTAAGTGTCAGCCAGATGTGTGATCAAAGAACCGAGGTTATATTCAGATCAAATGGATGTCTTGTTCATGATCTTGATACAGGTAAAACAGTGATCAAAGGCAAAAGAACTCCAAATAATCTGTACATATTTGAAGAAGGACAACAACAATGCTATCTGAGCAAGGATGATGAGCACTGGTTATGGCATCGGAGGTTGGGACATCTAAGCTTTTCACAAATAAGGAAAGCATGCAAATATCAGGCAGTTCGCGATCTTCTAGATATCAAAATTCCTGACAACACCATATGCAAATCATGTCAGTTTGGAAAACAAACCAGAACTAACTTTCCAGAGAAAGAAGGATCAGCTAGCATGCCTCTTGAGCTAGTACATACAGATACATGCGGTCCTTTCAGGAAAAGAACACCTCGAGGAGAAGAATACTTGATATTATTCATTGACGATTTCTCCAGGTTTGTCTGGTTAGGACTTATGAAGCAGAAAGATGAAGCATTCGAAAAATTCAAATCCTTCAAAGCCTTGGTTGAAAATGAATCAAGTCACAAAATTAAGTGCCTCAGATCCGACAGAGGTGGGGAATTTACTTCAAATGAATTTTTCGATTTCTGTGAAGAACATGGGATAAGAAGAGAATTCTCCACAGCAAGAAATCCTCAGCAAAATGGAGTTGTGGAAAGAATGAACAGAACAGTCCAACAAATGGCTCGTGCTATGCTTGATGAGTCAGGAACTCCCGCAACTTTCTGGGGTGAAGCTGCACATGCTGCAGTTGTTATTCTCAACAAAACAAATGTCCGGGTGAACAACACTCAAACTCCTCATGAGCTCTGGAGTGGTAGGACTCCTTCAGTAAAGCACTTCAAAATCTTTAGGAGCAAATGCTATATCAAGAATACTGATGAGCAGCTTGGCAAACTTGAACCTAGAGCAGATGAAGGCATTCTTCTTGGTTACTCTCCACATAGCAAAGCATACAAATGCTACAATAAAAGACTTGGGAATTGTTGACAGCATTGATGTAGTGGTTGATGAGAAGGGATACATTCCTAGGCAAGCACATCATGAAGACATCGAAGAAGATGAAGGCTACCCCCAACGACAGAATGATGAAGAAGAAGAACCTCAAGAAGAACCTCAAGAAGAACCAGAGGATCAAACAAGAATAGAAGAAAAGACTCCATCCAGATATGTTCAGAAGAACCATCCAGAATCTCAGATTATGGGGCAGAAAGAAGCAGGTGTACAAACAAGAAGAACAGTTGCAGAAGCTTCAAGCTATTTGGCATTACTCTCCTCTACTGAACCACAAAATGTGAAAGAGGCATGCAAAGATGAATGTTGGGTGAAAGCAATGGATGAAGAACTTGAGCAGATCGAAAAGAACAACACTTGGGAGCTGGTTCCTAGACCAAAAGATAAGAATGTTATCGGGACAAAATGGGTCTTCAAAAACAAATTGAATGAAAATGGAGAAGTAATTAGAAACAAAGCCAGACTTGTTTGTAAAGGGTATGCGTAGCAAGAAGGAATAGACTTTGAAGAAACCTTTGCTCCTGTTGCAAGACTTGAGGCCATCCGAATGTTCCTTGCTCTCTCAAGTTTTCAAAACTTCAAAGTGTTTCAAATGGATGTGAAATCAGCCTTTCTGAATGGAGACTTGGAAGAAGAAGTGTACATTGAACAGCCACATGGGTTCATTCTTGGAAATGATCCAAATCTTGTATGCAGATTGAAAAAGGCTCTCTATGGTCTCAAACAAGCTCCAAGGGCTTGGTACTACCGTTTGGACAAATATCTTCATCAACAAGGCTTTTCAAAAGGATCGGCAGATAGTAATCTTTATATAAAAGTTGAAAATGACAAATTGCTAAAACTTGTTGTGTATGTAGATGACATTATTTTTGGGAGCAATGAAGAAGCTATGAGTCAAAACTTTTCCTTGGTCATGCAGAAAGAATTTGAAATGTCCTTTCTAGGAGAACTAACATATTTCCTTGGTTTGCAAATCCAACAAAAAGAAGGAGGAATCTTTTTATCTCAAACCAAGTATCTCAAACAGATTTTGAAGAAATATGGTATGGAAGATGCAAAACCAGTATGTACACCCATGGTCACAGGATGTAGCCTCAGTGCAAATGATGAATCTGTAGCAGTACATCAACCAACCTACAGATCTATGATTGGAAGTTTACTTTATTTGACAAGTACCCGACCAGACATCATGCATGCAGTTGGAATAGTTGGAATATTTCAGGCAAATCCGAAGGAGACTCATCTTCAGGAAGTGAAGAGAATTTTCAAATATCTTCAAGGGACTCAAAATTATGGCTTATGGTATCCTAGAGATACAGATCTTACACTTCTTGCTTATACAGATGCAGATTGGGCCGGAAGCGTGGATGACAGGAAAAGCACAAGTGGTGGTGCGTTCTTTATGGGTTCCAGACTGGTATCTTGGTTCAGCAAGAAACAGAGTTCGATTGCCTTGTCTACAGCTGAAGCGGAATATGTTGCTGCTGCATCTTGTTGCACCCAACTCCTTTGGATGATGCAGACTTTGCAGGATTTTCAAATCACTTGTACACCACCAATCCCCATCTTATGTGATAACACAAGTGCAATCAGCATCTCAAAGAATCCTGTTATGCATTCAAAAACCAAGCACATACCAATCAAGTATCATTTTCTCCGGGAACAAGTGCTTGAACAGAAGGTCAAGTTGGAGTATGTTCCTTCTAAGGAACAAGTTGCTGATATTCTCACCAAACCATTGCCCAGGGACACTTTTGAATACCTCAGGCAAAAGCTGGGGGTTGTTGATGCATCATCTTATTGTTGAACCTCTTCTGATTGATGGTACAGGTTCAGGGGGAGCATATAATGCATTGTTGGCATTATGGAGGATGTGCAGAAGGAGATCTTGGAAGTAGCTGCAATATGTCTCTATCTCTTTCATGGTGGATTATGGTTCTTCGTTGCAAATCTGGTTCATATTCAGGGGGAGCATGTTCTTAGGGGGAGCATAACCCTTTGCCCTTGATGTCAAAGGGGGAGAATGAAGCTGAAGCTTTGAGGTTGCCATCAAGTCCAAAGGGGGAGATTGTTGGCATTATGGCTAAAGTGTTGTCCTTGATGGCAACCCATTCAGGTGATAGATCACAGTACTTCAAGTCAGCAGCAGAGATTGATGATCAGGTATCAAATATTGAAGAAAATAAGGGGTACGCAGGTACACCTTGCATAAGGTGCGTACACGCAGGTCAGTGATACATAAAGTGCGTACATACCCGCAGTTATCCCATTCAGGAGGTGCGTACCCCCAGTGCACACATTTCAAGGCAAAGAAATTCACATGTGGGGTTTTCTTATGTTTTACTCTTGGTATTTAGCCGACGGTATTGTGTTATTATGGTGTCAGCTCGTGGTATTGATCCATGATTTAAGGAAGAGCTTTCCTATATAAAGCAAAGGAGATCATTTGGCTTGAGCATGTTTTTGGTTGAATATCTTATGAGGGCTAGATCTGGTCTAGATCAAAATAAGGCGAATCTACTGATGGACCGAGATCTCTTCGGCGCATGTTCAGATCTGTAGATCTGACTGTCTGGGTTATTTCTGAAGTCTTGAAATCATCTATGCCCGAAGGTACGTAGGTACAGTGAGAGAAAAGTGCGTACATACGCAGGAACGAAGCGTTTCAGGTGCACCGGTACGCAGGCACAGAAGGGTTTCAGGTGCGCCGGTACGCAGGCACAGAAGGGTTTCAGGTGCGCCGGTACGTAGGCACATAAGGGTTTCAGGTGCGCCGGTACGCAGGCACAGAAGGGTTTCAGGTGCGCCGGTACGCAGGCATAGAAGGGTTTCAGGTGCGCCGGTACGCAGGCACAGAAGGGTTGTAGGTGCGGAGGTCCGCAGGCAGTTCAACGGACTCAGAGCGAGGTACGCAAGCTAGCAGTTGAGCAGGGTGCATACGTAAGCAGGCGAGCAGTTGAGAAGGGTGCGTACTATAAGCAGGCAAGCAGTTGAGCAGGGTGAGTACTATAAGCAGGCAAGCAGTTGAGCAAGGTGCTTACGTAAGCAGGCGAGTAGTTGAGCAGGGTGCTTACTTCTCTTAAAATATTTGTTTATCACTGTTGTGTTCTGGGTTTGGTCCTATTATTGTTGATCTGGTTACTACAGTTGACTGGGTGATTCTCTTATACTTGATGATCATTTGATGCTTATGGATCCAGTTTGAAAATTTATGAAAAGTGGTCCTTGTAAGAAAAGAAGTAGGTGGTTGTAGCTCCCTTCCAGGAGAGACTGGAAAACGAGAGAGAGAGAGTTGTAGCTCTTTACAGGTTGCAGCCCGCGTACTGGTAAAGGACTGCACCAGTACAAAACCATTGTAAAAGGAGTTTCTAATTTGAAAGAAGATAGAGACATATTGCAGCAGGTGGTTTTCACCCACATTGGGTTTCCACCTTACATCTTGTGTTCTTTGGTGTGACTATCTGTTTTCTTTTGTTCATGCTCATTATTTTATGGTACTGACATGCAAAAATAATTCAAAGAACAAATAAAGAAGATTTATTAAAAGAATTAGATAATACTGATTCAGCCCCCCTCTCAGTATTATTTCCAACAGTTTGTTTTGCAGGGACCTTTGAGCAAAATGACCCTTACATGGCGAGAACGAGAACATGAAGAAGAGGACATGATTGCCCTCCATGATCCTGTCACAGTGAACGCGCTGCGGAACTGTGGCCTGCTGAAGTTCTTCCGTATCTCTAGTATGAGAGCACAGATCTCCTTGCTGCAGTATATGATTGATGCTTGGGATCCTATCAACCAAGTATTCCAGATTAGGGGCAAATCCATCCCCTTGACCATAGTAGACATTTACTTCTTGACTGGGTTGTGAAGGCGGGGTGCCCCCATTTCTTTGTTAGGTTCGGCCCGAGGGAATGAATCTGTGAGAGACTATGTCCGCCAGTATTGCAAGGAAGGGTCTCAGCCGAGCAGAGACAGCAAGGTCGTTATCCGTGAGATTACTAACAGGTCTCTCAGGTCCATTCTGTATACTATTGGTAGGATGGCCGGTAGTGCATCTCTTCATGTTGCCAACAGATCTTATGTGCAGCACGCATTGGAGTGTCTCCAACCGAAAGTATTTACAACCCAGAGGGCTCCAATCCAGAGATACAACCCAGAGGGCTCCAATCCAGCATCTCCTTCCCAGCAAAATGGAATTCCTATCTTCACCTCCCTTCAAAGCATTAAGCACCCAATGATTCCAGTCTCAAACCAACAACAATTCTTTGCAATAACAAAATTCCAGCCTCTAGATCTCATGGAGGAGAGATCCATATATAGATGTTTGGAGAGAGGATGAGTCAGCTTGAGATCTGACTAGTGTCCTCTCCCTCTGTCAGTTCTTGATTCCACTTGGAGGTTCTTGCTTCCACTTGGAGATTTGGAACCTCTTACTCATCATAGTCGAATTCCCTGAGGCAAGTGTCATTTTGGAAGCTTCCTGGGTTTTGACACCTTGAGAAATGAGCTTGCCACATGTCCACTCTCGCTCAGCGCAGGTAGCTAGTGTTGGCTTTGACATTTAGCGCAGGTAGCCAGTGTTGGCTTTGACATTCAGCGCAGACAGCCAGTGGAGCCATTGACATGATCCTGAATTGACTTGTTTTTGAGCAGTTTCTGGTGGAGAACTTCTGTGAATTGCTGTGGTTTGTTAGCCTTGTTCCTCTAGGGGTAGGAACAACATGTTTAGGGACTTTGGATCCCTTAGATTATGGACATTTCATGCTCAATGCTGTAAGGCACAAAAATGTCTATAACAGTTGCCCCCTAAAGTATGAGGCCGTTTATCGGGTGAAATGCTTTATCCAGGAGGATCCGAAGTTCATCCAATGCTGGGAGGAGACCTGTAATACGATACAATACAATACATTATTTTTCATACTGCTTTCATGATCTAGCTGAGGCGGGCATTCCCATGCTCAGCTTTATAAATTCATTTTTTTTTTGTACATAGAACAGACAATCGTCTGATGGTAGACTGATAATTTTGATGGAATTATCATCCTTTGAGTAGGATGATTATCTGCTGCAATGATGTACATGTCAATGTCTTTATCTTTCCTGAATATATATCGCAGCCCGGATGGATGAAACTAGATCTGGGGTCTTCAAACTCATTTGATCTTCACTCTAAGTACAATTCGATCCATGTGAGAAATGTTCTGAAGTCGAACATGGAAAGACATCGCTTGATTACCGGTCAATGAGGTAAACCGTTAACAAGCGCGAGAGGAATCACCGATAATGATAATGACCCTCAAGGTACTGCAGTACAATTCACGTGGTGTGAATAAAGGACTTGGCGTCGAACACCATGCAAAATCTTTCGGTCGAAGGTCATTGATGTATACCTGTCACCGGAAGTGAGAAACTTGCCATTGAGGCATGCAAGCTTCAAAGTACTGAAGGGGTTGTTCCTAGATCAACTTCTTGGATAATGAGCTGATTTCGACAAGAAGAGATCCGTCAAAGGAGGGCCTTAATGAATCCCACATCAGTGACACGGAACAGAGCTAATGATTTTGATGGAGGTGAAAATGATCTGTGACATATGATTCAGGGTGGCGGTCATGAAAGGATGAAGGATAATGTATGGCAGTGGATGGGACACGATTGACTTTTCTGAACGACTTCTCTTGAACATATGGCGACACTGATGCGATGGATCGGTAGCATTACCCCAAATATGGATGGTATGGCGAGACCATGGTGATGTGACCGGTGAATGAAACAACCCAACCCGATTGTGGTACGGAGGAAAAGTGTCATGTTCAAGAGCGACTTGCTACCATCAAAGTTGTCTTTAGTTTCTCCCAATTTTTCCCCAGTCATTGCTGACCAGTACCTCTTTATTTTTGTCAAGCTTGAGGAGGATAACATATGCTTGTTCTATAACTTGCCCTTCGGGCAAGCCCATCGCTATGTTTTAACGAGCCTAGCGATAGCGAAACTCGTTCTTGTCTAAAGACAAGTTTGTCGCTATTTAGTAATTTTAACGAGTCTAACGACAAGGATAACTCGGTCCTTTTCATTTTTAGAGAGTCTGAAAAGGTACATAAAGTTAACTTCAAAAGTCCTTTTTCGTCATCTAATCCCTTTAGTACGAAAAAGTATAAAACAATACAGAAGGGATGAGTTTTCGATAGTTTTAACGAGCCGAACAAAACAAGCGCTCGATCTTTTTGTGCAATAATCCCTCAGGTCCAAAAAGATTAAAATCTAGAGGAGGGATAGCACTTCCTGTCCCTTTAACGAGCTGGAAGGCCAAGGACTCAGCAATCTTTTCATATTTTACGAGTCAGCTGAAAAGAGCTTAAAGAAGACTCATCTTTTGAGGAATGAGTGATAAACAGGGTTAGCAGCTGATTCCAGTTACAGGTTGGAATTTTCCAATCACGACAGTGTCACAAGGATGGCTAGGTGAAATCACTCTTCATAGCTGTTCCTCAAAATGGGTAAACAATCATATGGAGGTGAACGATCGGCCAAATGAAAAGTGGAGGTGACGGTGCAAACACGACCAAGTCTTTAATGGCTTATAAGGTTACATTCACAGTGGTTATTTACCGGGTAGAGGTTCATTTTTTATTTTAAAATGAGCTTAAACGCTGGTGGAAACACTTGCTCATTGCTTATGTTTATTTTTTAACGAGCATGAAGTCCGCGTTAAAACTGCTCGGATCTTGCGTTTATTTTTTAACGAGCATGAACTTTGTGCTAAAACTGCTCGATTATATGGTAAAATTTTGATTTTTTACCATAACTAGCTTTTTCCTTTTCAAAGATAGTACTGTATTCTCAATTGCTGCATCAAACTAGTTAGAAATGAATAACATTTGCTTGAAAATGAGATTAAAACCCTAATATTTCGCCTTGAACTACGTAAAAAGCAATTAAAAAGTGTTTTTACCTCTCATTTTACCATTTCATTCGAACTTGGTTTGTTGGAGCTTTGGAGGTGCCTCTTCCCCCTTGATTTTCACCAGCTGATTTCGGGAGATTCTGTGGACGATTCGCAGTGCCGTCTGGACCAGGTAGGAGCTAAACCCTAGCTCTTTCTTTTCATGGTTTCATTTTTCCATTCTGTGCCTGTTTTCCTGTCTCCCTGAGCACCTGGGGTTTTGTTAGGGTGCTCTGCCATCAGCGCAGCTGGTTCATTCGAAACCTGCGCTGAATGTCAAGCTGCATTAAGGCAGTTTGACCTTCAACGCAGGTGGAACACTGGCTAGTTGCGCTGGGCATAGAAAATTGGTTTTGTTGCACAGTTTTTGATGAAAATTTTTCCAGTTTCTCATCAAATTCAGGATCTAACTCCTCTCATGTTTGTTTTTCAGAGATTATTGGAGCAAAATGACCCTTACATGGCGAGAACGAGAACATGAAGAAGAGGACATGATTGCCCTCCATGATCCTGTCACGGTGAACGCGCTGCGGAACTGTGGCCTGCTGAAGTTCTTCTGTATCTCTAGTATGAGAGCACAGATCTCCCTGCTGTAGTATATGCTCGATTCTTGGGATCCTATCAACCAAGTATTCCAGATTAGGGGCAAATCCATCCCCTTGACCATAGTAGACATTTAATTCTTGACTGGGTTGTCAAGGCGGGGTGCCCCCATTTCTTTGTCAGGTTCGGCCCAAGGGAATGACTCCGTGAGAGATTATGTCCGCCAGTATTGTAGGGAAGGATCTCAGCTGAGCAGAGACGGCAAGGTCGTTATCCATGAGATTACTGACAGGTCTCTCAGGTCCATTCTGTATACTATTGGTAGGATGGCCGGTAGTGCATCTCTTCATGTTGCCAACAGAACTTATGTGCAGCACGCCTTGGAGTGTCTCCAACCGAAAGTATTTAACTGGTGTGATGCAGTACTTCTTCAGATGAAAATTCAGTTGACCAAGGTAAAGGACGGGAAGCTGAAGAACTTTGGATTTGGTTCTATTTTGACTACCTTTGCCTTGGAGAAGATACCACTGATGCAGCCTCAGTATATTGCACTCGACTTGCCTTCTCCTACCGAGCCACGCATGCAGAGATGGGTTGATCACATGTCTAGGCATGCTGGTCAATCTCAGATTTCTTTCACTGATATCTTCTTCAGGTGGTTCGAGCGTCAGGAGATGGTCTATTCCGAGTATCCATATGTTGGCATGGATTTCCGAGGTGATCCGGATTTGGTATTACCGGATGGCGAACAGTGGGGCGCTATTGGTAAAATCTTCGACCATATCACTGTTCACTGTTTTTATTCATAATGTTTCCGTGCTTTACTCTATCAAGAATTTAATCAAACTCTTGTGTGCATGCAGATGTTGGTCCTGTTCGTCCAGCAGTTCGCCCGAGAGCACCAGTCGCTGCCCCAGCAGGGGAGCCTGCTGGAAGGGTTATTCTTCGCGACCTTGATGTGGCCGAGACCCTTACAGCTGTTCAAGAGCAGGTTGAGAGCCTTACTCTTGGTATTCCGGATATACGGATCGACGCGTTACCTTTACAGTTGCAGCGGCATACTACTGGTGTGCCTAGACGATGGACTCGTCTCTTGCGCATGATTGCACAGGCCGTGACGTGCTATCATGAGCATCACTAGGCTAGGGTGCCCCCTAGCATTTTTGAGTTTTTGGGTCATGCGACCAATTTTTGTCTTGGTTACAGAACATTATGTGTAAACGATAAACAACTTTTATATATATATTTTGATTTTCGGGTTTATTCTGGTTGAGTTATATGATCCACTTGTACAACATTGATGATGCATTTCTTTTTATAAATGTCGCAAATGTCTATCTAACACATAGTTTGCTAATGAGTCGGTTAATGTGTTTAAGTTTCTGGAAATATGTTGGTATTGAATTAAATCAAACTGTCTTTCCAAAATCTTAACCCTTAGAAACATACGATAAATGGCTGGATTGCGGACGGAATATATACCATTGAGTTGTAGTATCACGAGTTGTGAGTCGAGCTTGACGATTAGTCGGCGTATACCATGGGTGATGGCATCAGAGAGTAGTTCTATCAACGCGCTATACTCAGCGATGTTATTCGTTGATTGCCCAATACACACACCTCTGAAACTTACTAACTCGCCGCTTGGATCAAAAATGGCCCAGGCCGCGGAGGACAGGTTCCGCGAACTACGACTCGCTCCGTCAGCATATCCCACACATGTCTCAGAAAGGTTCAACATCTGCAATAAATGTGAAAAGGTGGATTACTCGACCAAAACAAACACTTTAGCGAAAACAAAATACAACAAAAGCACACAGGTTACTATTTAAGCATAGTAACGCTTGAGGTACAACCCATTGCGGGGTTGCGCCAGTGGAATTCCGTCATAATCCATTAACTCGTAGGCCCCTTTTGCTAACACTCATTTAACAATATAGGGTCCCATCCATAAAGAATTAAACTTACCTGCTCCCAATTTATCGGATTCTTGGTCGTAAAGCAAGACCAAGTCACCTTCTGAGAAGACACGGGGTTTGACATTCTTGTCGAACTGCGCCTTGACTCGTTTCTTATGGGCTTCGTTAGCCAAAGCGGCGTCACGATGGGTTTCATCCAATTGGATTAATTCCAAGAAACGGGCCTCTTCTTCTGAAGTTCCGGGGAGGAGGTCGATTGCGAGTTTAAGAGACGAAATTTCGCACTGGACTGGTAAGACTGCCTCCAGGCCATACACCAGTTGGAAAGGTGTGAACCCGGTCGCATTTCTTACTGATGTTCGGTAAGCCCACAAGGCTGAGTACAGGATTAGGTGCCACCTTCTTTTGTGAACCCCGATCATCCTTTGCAACATACGCTTCAGGACCTTGTTGATCGCTTCAACTTGTCCGTTGGCTTGTGGATAATACGGGGTAGAGCTGTCGTGAGATAGCCCTAGCTTGGCAGCTAATTCAACCATCATGTGTTTGCAAAAATGTGATCCATGATCTGTAACTATAGCATGTGGTACGCCGAACCTGGCAACTACATGATTAAAAAAGAAAAGGGCAGCTGTTTCACCAGTGTTATCTAATGTAGGCATCGCCTCGGCCCATTTGGTAAAATAGTCAACGGCGACTATAATATACCCATACCCCCCGGTCGAGGTGGGGTTACATGTCATGAAATCGATGCCCCATTTGGTGAAAGGCCCAACAACAACTATTGGCTGTAAAGGTGCGGGTGGTCTTCTGGTTTTGCTATCAAAAATTTGACAAGCATGGCAACTTCTGACTGCGATTATGCAATCTTTGAACATGGTTGGCCAGAAGTATCCTGCTCGTAGGATTTTTTGTGTTGTTGCATATCCAGATTGATTCCCCCCACACGCGCCTGAATGACACTCATTCAGGGTTTTTTCGGCCTCCTCATGGGTGAGGCACCTCCTCAGAACTGTATCGATACCACGATGGTAAAGCGTATCACCGACGATCATGTAGTCTTTAGCTTGGTATCGTATACGTTTCTGTTCAGAATGAGAGGTGTTAGGCCTGAACTTTTGGGTTTGGAGATAAATTATGATATCTCCATACCACTCATTGCTTGTAGATATCAGAAACAAATTCTCGTCCACGATTGATTCTTCGGATGTTTCATCGTTGGATGACGATGGGAGATCGCACAATAATTCTGCGAAAACTAGAGCTTTCTTTGATTTGGATTTTACAAATTCCAGATCAAACTCTTGAAGGATCGCTATCCATTTTGAATATTTGCCCCCCAGCAACTGTCGCGACAGTATATAAGTCATGGGGTTGAAATCTGATAAAATGGTAGTTTTCCGAAAGAGGACATAATGTCGAAATCTTTGAATCGCTTGAACAGCTGCAAGCGCTAGTTTTTCAACATAAGAATATTTACTTTCTGTATCATTCAAGTTTTTACTCAAATAATACATAGGATGTTCAATTCCATCGACTTCTTGAACTAAAACCATCGCAATGGTCGTATCCGCTGCAGCCAGATACAGGTTAAAATCTCTTTGATAGTCTGGGGCATACATTAATGATGCTTTTACTAGAGAATCTTTCAGAGCATCAAAGGAGGCTTGCGCCACCTGATCCCAGACAAAACGTACATCCTTTTTCAAAAGGCGAGTATAACCTTTAGCAAGTTCTGCGTAATTTGGAATGAATCTCCTCAGAAAGTTTGCTTTCCCTTGGAGTTTCTGAATCTGAAGCAAATTTGAAGGTGGAGGCAAATTAATGATTGCCTGAACCTTGCAAGGGTCGAGATGAATCCCATCCTTAGAGACTACAAAGCCAAGTAAACGACCAGAACCGACGCAAAACACACATTTGTGTGGATTGATTCTTATCTTGTAGTGTCGGAAACGTAGAAATATCGCTCTTAAATGCTGTGGATGATCAGTTCGCTTTCGCGAATGAGCTGGAAGGTCGTCGAGATATGGTTGAACGATGTTCTTGATGTCATGGAAAGCATAATTCATTGCCCTCTGAAACGTCGCCCCTGCGTTCTTTAAACCAAAGGGTAATTTTCGATAAGCGAATGTGCCCCACAGACAAATAAATGCAGTCTTTGACTGGTCCTGTGGGCGGATATTTATTTGATTATACCTGGAAAATCCATCCATAAATGAAAAGATTTCACATCCAGCACATTCATCAATTATCTGGTCGATGAAGGGTGTAGGGTAGTTGTCTTTCGGACAAGCTTGGTTTACATCCCTATAGTCGACACACACTCTAATTGTCCCTTGTTTCTTCATAACAGGGACAATATTCGATACCCAATCGGTTAGAGGAACCGGGTAGATGAAACCAGCATGGAGAAGCTTTTCAACTTCTGCTTTAATGGTAGCGGCTTTCTTGGGGTGCACCTGCCGCAGCCGTTGTCTTACTGGTTTGACATCAGGATACATCTTAATTTCATGTTCAACGATACTCGAGTCAATGCCTGACATTTCATCATATGACCAAGCAAAGACATCTCTGAACTCGCGAAAAAGAGCGTTATATATTTCCAGTTCTGAAGGAGAACAACCTTTGTCGACATAAATATTCTCTACAACATTTGTTTTAGTCGAGATATTTATGGCTATAGTCTCTTCAATATTGGATAAGTTTCGCTCAAAATCCACCGTATTTACAGTATTTGATAGGAATTCAAAAACTGAAGGGTGATAAAGGTCATGTTGAGTATCTTCTTCATAATCTGGAAGAAGGGAACGATGGTGGCAATCATTCCATGGTGCCCCCTCAATCAACATTGATTGTAGGATTCCTTCGTCAGTCCCATGCACTTTTGACCAAGGATCTAATGGGGTACCATATTCTCTAGACCTATCTACCCAAACGCTTGACGAGCGTTGACTTGGGTTCGCCTCCCATGCCTGAAACATTGATTGCTACAATATTTCTATTGGGCTTGGGGGCAAAACCATTGCATGATCCATGTCGATATCGTCTTTTGAGATCTTCGTGGAAGATATCATGTTGCAGGCTGCTACCAATGCTATTTCTCCTATATAGATGGGAGGTGGAAGTGCGAAAGTTCCCATTAATGTGTGGTCTTTCAGTAGGCCTACTCCGATATCTTGAAGCGAATGGTTGCTTCCATGGATCATGGGAATGCTTCCTGTAACTTGTGAACCATTAGGGAGGAAGTTTTGTTGGTCGACGATCGTAATCCCTTCTTGAAAAGGGAATGCGATCTTCCTAAAATAAGTCGACACTACAGCTGCCATGGCATATATCCATGGTCTTCCCAGTAGGATGTTGTAGTCAAGATTCCCATCAATGACTTCAACATCTATTTCTACCGTTTTTCCGCCTAGTTCAACCTTCAAGTTATTTAGGATACCGTACGGGGTGTACGTCCTTCCGTCGAATGATTTTAGTGTCGTCGAAGATTGCGACAAGGTTGGAGACCCTAAAGTTTTCCAGCAACTCATCGACATGATACATGTAGATGCCCCCTCATCAATAATTGTTCTGTGAACAGTTTTGTTGAGGGCTTTCACTTGAATAAGGAAAGCTAGTTGAGCTGGTAATTGAGGATCATATCCTTTGTGGTCGAAGGATACAAGATTGGAATCCTTAGGATCAATCCCACCAACAGCCGATAACAACGCCTGCCTTTGGGATGGACAATTTTGTAGTACTTCAAGAGTCGACATAGCGGATGGCGATTGGGCCAAATCTTCCACTATGTTATAATGCTACGCCGCTCTGGCGCGAGGATTAAATGTCGACTTATGTACTATTCCCTTTGGTGGTTTTATTGTTAACTTAGGAATGATGGGCGGTACAACTTCTGTCGAAGTTGTTGTCGAACTACTTGGTTGATCTTTACCTTTGTTGTTCAACAGCTACGGATTCCCGTAATCTTTGTTTCTTGTCGAAATGAAAGCATCATTTTGTTGTTTGGAGATCGACAACATTAGCACTTGCGACGGGGAAGCATTTCCACTATCAACCAGATTTTGACCTGGATTAGGAAACGGATCAGTTAACACAGCTGAGGTTTGCGAACTTTTGAAGAACCTCTTAAGCTTAGCTCTGTATGGACAATCTTGTGTCCAATGATCCTCATCACATATAAAACATTGATTTTTTGGTTTCCCTTTCCTAGGAGGGTTTGAAAAAGTTTTCTCAGGGGATGACTCACCCTGTTTCTTCTTCTTCCCTTTGTTTTGCTTCTTCTTGCTTCCTGGTTGATTGGTTTCTTTACCTTTATCTCCTGATATGGCATTTACTTCCGAAGCAAGAATTTCTTCTTTTGCATTTTGATCTGAAGTCTTACGGGCTTTCTTAGATGAAGCCTTTGTCGATTTCGTGTTTGCCGTGCCAATCACACAATCGCCGGCATGAGAGTCACTATTTGATTTAGGAGGAGGAGGAATTGAGAATTCCAGTCTAGGGGCGTCAGGTATTTTGTCGTAGAGCGTGCCAGACTGAGTGTATACTAAGTCTAGATATTGTGCACGAGCAATAACTTGCTCCTCCGTTACGACTCCCCCCTTGGCCACATCTTCTGTTATGGCAGGAAGAAACAACTTGATAAACCATTCAGCTAATAGCTGATCGGGAACGTACGTTTTCACCATCCTACGACGACGATGCCCAATGTAGTCATTGATCTAGAGGCATGTACACAAGTCTAATGTTAGCCTATGGATTACCATACTAATCATTAAATCCTATTGCCAACCTAAATTGTATTATTCATTTAGGATATTAGTAATATAATATCTTGTGATGATTAATTGAGTTAATTAATGTTTCCTAGCCTATTAACCATGCAAGTTGTTAGGATCTAGAACACATTTTCTATCAGGTGGCAACATCCATGATATTATATATTTGTAGCATTGCATTGAATATTAGATGATATGGATAGTTATCCTTTTCTATCATGTTTTTGTGTGTGTGTTGTGCTTTTATAGCTGAAAATGACATTCCTCTAAGTCCATTAGAGAAGAAACACAAAATCAAGCTAGAGATATAACATCTACCTCACGTAAACTCTAAAATAACACTTAGTTTAGTCTTTAAACACTCCCCAGTCACTAACAAACAACTTTGTAACACTCTCAATGTCATGGAAACAAGAGTTGAATGCTCCCATAACATAGAGAAGGTCCATTAAGGAGGCTAGGGTTGCTAGAGCAAGAAGATAAGGCTCTGACAAGGTTAAAAAGTGATCAACTAAGGTAAGGGTGACATGACTAGATCAAATCAAGTTAAA